>JAQJVL010000021.1:1364626-1964626 GCA_035578905.1 Stictocephala bisonia
CCACTGATTGCAAAACCATATACATGGTCACTTCCTTGCATCCAATATAGTTCTTGAAATTAACATATTTGTTATAAATCTACATTCAAACCATAAATTTGGTACGAGTTGAATTTGCAGATATAGATTACACAGAATGACAAACATTTTTATAACGGTGTATTCTAAATAAATAAAATCTACGATTTTCAGCCCGTAAAGTTCTAGTGTTTAATTTGCTCTTGTGATCAAATCCTTCGAACTACCGATTTGCTAATTCACTCGCCAATATGAACAAATTATAATTAAAAGACCATCTTGTCGGCACTGGTGGTACAATTCTGTAACCCAGCTACTTGGAGGCAAAGTGTTGTGGAGATCGTAGGCAATATGCTCTATGCTCGATCCTGCTAATACCAACACGGCGTCCACTCAATTGTTGCCATCAACGTGGACATTATTAAAGGAGTCTGGGGTGTCCATGTCGGATGATAGTTAATTCAAGGTCCAGATATTGTGTAGGGAAGAGAACTGAGTGACAGGCCTCTCAGTTAGCTGAAAATCAGACCGATACTATGTGTTTCGAATTCCACGTAAGGCTTAGTTGCCCTGGCTATTGGGCTATTAATAAATACCTGTTTCTGAGGAACAATCGACCTTAGTTAGTAAAAATTACTTCACTCGTTCATCTACAGTCATCATACTCATTCGCCTTTCATATTCACGATCTGCGTCTTATGAATCAAGAATAAATAATAATAATAATGTTATCAGATGGGACTTATTTGAATATCCCAAACCACTCCTGGATAATTTATAGGATCTCAAGAAAGAAGCACAGAGAAACAATTAACAAGGTCGCTTTCATGGCTCAGCGAACACCTCAGTGGATGTTCTAAGATGATTAAAGCTAATGTACATCTTTATACATATGTAGCAATAACTACTACATTTATTCTTGAGGATTTGGGAGGAATAAGTGAGAGACTGATAAGTTGCTAGCCCTGCTATCGCATGGCAAAGTGGATAAATTGACACACATTCAGCACACTATTTCATTTTCCGCTTTCCTGTCTATAAATAAAATACGCACACATTAATTCAAATGCAAAATATTCATATTTTAGCAAGTGGAGATATGTTTGTCTACTCTCATAATTTATATGTAATGTCATGTTCCCTCCAAAACTAAACTACACTAGTCACATGAGTATCTTAGCACTATTTACATCACATAAGAATCACATATTGAAAGTCTAGTAAGTGGTCGGTACATTTAGTTTACACCATACTTGGAGAACATCAACACAGTCACATTATTTTGTCCTTCTTACGGCTTATTTTATATTTAAATTGTATCGTGCTTTGACTTGGAATATTAGAGAGGACCGAATATGTTGTTGTACAAGATGAATGATTGACAAATCTATTATATTGAGCGGAAAAGTGGACATGGACAAAAGGTGATTTAAGCAGATTTCAGGAATCAAAAATGACATTTAAAGAGGAATAGAGAAAATTAGCTGAAGAGATAGAATTAAGAAAGAAATAACCAGGAAAGTTAAAAGTTGTACAGCTACAAGAGAACGAAAGAAGAAGGATACAGTGGATGGGACATGAAAAGAGGATTTGAAACTGTATTGCCGAGGATAGGACTGAAGAAACAGGGAAAGGGAAGAAGGCCGAAAGAAAGTTGTGGGAGAATGTGGAGAGAAGAGGAATGTAGAAAAGACAAGTGGAATGACAGACAAAAATGGAGGAGGCTGTGTAGGATGACCTGTGAAAACATCAACGGATGATGATTATGATGATCGTTATAATCATGATTATGACTATAGTTATGACGACGATGACGTTGTTGATAATGATGATGGTGATTATGATGATGATGACGACGACGACCACGACGACGACGACGATGATGATGATGATGATGACTGCACTGTCACCATTCTCTTGAGAGTTTATAAAGCGTTTTGTAGGTAATTTTAAAGACACTTATCAGAAATGTAGACAATTGTATAGCAGAAATAGAGGCTTTTACTAAACAGTATCTGTTACAATTATTATTTTCGTGGATTTCCGTATTTTTCAATCAAACTGTCTAGTAAAGACGATGTTCCCTTTAGTTTACAACTTAATTTATAAACATTAGGATTGAATAAGTTGAAATTGCAAAGAGCCTTTTTTAATTCAATCCACTACCTGTATGGTGCTGCAGCCTGCGGCGTCTGGGGGCACTACAATAGACGAGCACTGCACTCTTGCGGCGACTGTCAGAACTTCTTAACCTCATTCGATCGATTTAACCGAATTATGGCGCTGCCAGAACACATGATAATCACTACTTCTTCACTGAGTTGTCTGAAAGATTTAATGAACAGTAAGTATATTTTGGGGGGCATTAATATCTTTCACTAACATATTACCACATTAGTCTGCATTTATAAAATATTAAAAACCTAACTCGATAAATCCTATCAGGAGCCAAACTGAATAAAATCGAGAAATTCAAACTGTATATATGATACCATTTCCTTTTAAAATACTGCAACTAAAATTACACTTGCCATTAATGTATAAATGTGATGTATCTTAGGATATTGTCTTAGGAAACAAGTTCTGGAACCATTTCTATGTTATTGAGTACGCTTAGTCTGGTCTTATTCAAATGTATAAGGACTACCACAATACATTACGATAAAATCAGCTGCAACATAAAAGTGTTTTTATATTTAAATTATTCCTTGTATATTCTTTTCCAGAACCTCTCAGAGATGTTACACGTTTAAGACTTTATTTACAAAACCATAATTAGGTTTCCAATTTAAATCTTCAATTTAAAAAAATACAGTTAATATATGGTCCTTTATTTTATTTGATAAAAGATTTACTATATGCCAATAAATATAAAATATCTCTTTAAATGTAAAATATACATCACGCCATGGAACTGTAATAATTTTTTTAATTATAGGTCTTATTTAAGTTCGTTAATAATAGAGCTTACTCTAAATTGGTAAATATAGCGTTGGTTTATTTACCGTTATCATTCCATTATATATTTTTGATCAATACCATCCTTAATTGCATGGAACGTGCCCATTCTATAAAATATATTTTGCTTCGATTAACTCAAGATTTCAAAATGACCTAATAGGCTTGGGAAGAATCATAACAACGATAAATCAAGAACTTCAGACATTTTTCAATGCATATTATATTGACAATATGAAGCTACAAAGATTTTACCCACTGTATACACACATAAAACTTTAATCATTGTCTGGGCGTAGACTTTCCCATTATCGGTGGTAAGATTGTATCAAATATTGTGCAAGTGGGGCTATTACTAGGCTTCCATGAACAGCACAATGTTGTAAGTTAATATACCAATCCTCCAAACACCAACAGTTCGTTATAAAATAAGCTTAAAAATTTTAAGTGACCGGTTTCATCAAAAATAACTAAAGCTTCCGTTAACAACCGCTTCAAGGTTATTTACATCACCAAACGTTTCGCCCATTCTGTGATATGGTATCTCTGAGACTTCCAGTGTTATCTACTGAAGATGCCATCTCACAGCATGGGCGAAACGTTTGGTGATGTAAATATTGTAGGATCAGTCCGTGTCAAATCAACACACAAATATAGCATTTTGAACCTCAACTTTTCAGATGTTGATGAAATTTGATACATAGGTTAAAACTATCAAAACTAAGAAAAATTCCAAATTTTATTGAAAAATCTCAACCCGTTCAGATTTTACACCCACGTAAAGTTGTAAATATCGGCCCAAAATTGTCTGACTGACAAATTTTGAAAATGTGATTGTGAGACTCCTAGATAAGATAGAGTTGAAACAAGTGTCATTTTCTTGCATTGTTTATGCCCTTTCATTTGATATGTCACACAACATATGTTGAGAGAAAAAATATTTTCACAAATTTCATTTTCAAATTTTGATTTGGATTTTTTCAAAATGCGTACCTTGAATTTTTTCAAAAAAATATATGTTTTACTTAATGTATTTAGTAAAGTAATATAAAATTTTGAAAGTGGGATTCCTATGGGTTCATGTTTAAAAAATTAATTTTCAAGCAGTTTTCATAAAATTTCGTAGCTTATAGTCGTTTTCATATTATAATGGCTTATATATTTAGTACTGTATTTTAGTTTTCCTAATTATTTTTTTCCTTTTACTAAAGTAAACTTTTTTATCAGGTAGGCATACATTGAACATAACTGGAAGCAATTTAAATATCTAAATTACTTAGTATTTAAAGTTTTAAAAAATGGTAGAGCAACTTATCTATGATCATTTATTGCAGCTTACCTTTGGTACAAAACATATTTATTTGGATATTAAGGAGTGAATTTTCAAACTCAAAGGCTTATTTTGTTGTTTCTACATATTGTATGTCAAAGTTTGCTTCAAAGCTTCATTTGAATGGTCACTATCCTCTTTTGAAAGTTTGAATATTCTCCCTGTAGGTGTGATTGGGTCCACTTTACACAAAATTAGTTCGCCATGATTTTATTGCTAAGCAGCAAAGTTCATTCATGGCTGAAGCAAAAGAAAATTTGATGCAACATGAGTTAGTAGTATAACTTTAGATTTTTCAGAGAACTATAGTTTTGTAGTCCAGGATGAAGCCCAGAGTTACCACTGGTCAAGTGATTATGCCACAACTCACACCTTTGTAATTTATTACAAAAAAATGATTTAGTAAAACATGTTAGCTATGTTATAATTTCTGAGTGCTTGGAACATAATACAGTAGCAGTTTATTGCTTTCAAAGAAAATTAATACAGTTTTTAAGAAAATATTTCCAATCTGATTTAAAGAAAATGTTATATTTTTCCGATGGTAGTGCCGCTCAATATAAGAATAAGAAAAACTTTTCTAACCTATGTTTTCACAAGCAAGACTTCGGGATTGATGTAGAATGGCATTTTTCTGGCCACAGCACATGGGAAAGGAGCATGTGATGGAGTTGGTGGCACAGTTAAGAGGTTAGCAACAAGAGCAAGTTTACAAAGACCTTACACTGACCAAATTCTGACACCACAACAGCTTTTGGATTGGTCCGTCCAAAATATTAAAAATGTTAACTTTGAATATGTTACCCAAGAGGAGTATGTAGAAACAGAACATTTTTTGAGTGAACGATTTGTAAGGACAGAGCCCATCAAAGGAACACAGCAGTACCATGCGTTCTTGCCAATTGAAGAAAACTTAACTAAAATTAGAGTGAAAAACTTTAGTTACGACACAAGTTACTGTACAGTCCCCACAACCAGAATGATTGAAAAACTACTGATGACAGAAATTAAAGGTTATGTTACTGTTAAATATGATGAGAAATGGTGGAAATATGATGACAGCTTATGTATTGGAAAAAAATGAAAATGAAGATGAAGTTAAAGTTACATTTCTACACTCCTCTGGTCCTGCCATATCTTTTTCATATCCAATTAGAAAACCTGACATTATTTGGACATTAACGAGTGAAATTTTGTGTACAGTGGACCCAATCACACCTACAGGGAGAATATACAAACTTTCAAAAGAGGATAGTGACCATTCAAATGAAGCTTTGAAGCAAACTTTGCCATACAATATGTAGAAATAACAAAATAAGCCTTCGAGTTTGAAAATTCACTCCTTAATATCCAAATAAATGTGTTTTGTACCAAATGTAAGCTGCAATAAATGATCATAGATAAGTTGCTCTACCATTTTTTTAAACTTTAAATACTAAATAATTTAGATATTTAAATTGCTTCCAGTTATGTTCAATGTATGCCTACCTGGTAAAAAAGTTTACTTTAATAAAAGGAAAAATTAATTAGGAAAAACTAAAATACAGTACTAAATATATAAGCCATTATAATATGAAAACGACTATAAGCTACGAAATTTTATGAAAACTGTTTGAAAATTAATTTTTTAAACATGAACCCATAGGAATCCCACTTTCAAAATTTTATATTACTTTACTAAATACATTAAGTAAAACATATATTTTTTTGAAAAAATTCAAGCTACGCATTTTGAAAAAATCTAAATCAAAATTTGAAAATGACATTTGTGAAAATATTTTTTCTATCAACATATGTTGTGTGATATATCAAATGAATGGGCATAAAAAATGCAATAAAATGACCCTTATTTCAACTCTCTATCTTATCTAGGAGGGTCACAATCACATTTTAAAAATTTGTCGGTCAGACAATTTTGGGCCGATTTTTACAACTTTACGTGGCTGTAAAATCTGAACGGGTTGAGATTTTTCAATAAAATTTGCTATTTTTCTTAGTTTTTATAGTTTCAACATGTGTACCAAATTTCATCAAAATCTGAATTGGTGAGGAACATCACTGTGTTGATTTGACATGGACTGCCCTGTAGATAACACCTTGACGCGGTTTTTACCGGAAGCTTTAGTTATTAGTTCATTATTATTCATTCAGTGTTAAAGACACCAATCGTCAAGATATGAGGGGCAAATGAGTGTAGATGAACGAGTGTAGTCATTGTTACTAAAGTTGACTGTTCTTCCGAAAGAGACATTTATTTATCTATATCCAGGGCAACTAAAGGACATCAGCTTTACGTAGAATCCAAATCGTGTAGTGTTGGTCTGATTTTCAGGTAAATGACAAGCCTGACACTCAGTTCTCTTCCCTACACAACTACTGAACATTGTTTACCACCCTGCATGGACACTCCAGACTTCTCTAGTATTTTCCACGTCGATGGCAATCCTTGAGTGGTCTCCGTGTCCGTATTAGGAGCATAGAGCCTATCGATTGTAATCTCCTCAACACTTTGTCCCCACTTGCGCAAACTAGTGTCAACTTTTTATCAGATTGGTTTTTACGAAAATTAAATGCAAATTCAATTGTTGCAACTATTCAACTATGCAACTATTCAAAAAAGAACGGCAGGTTTAAACTTTTTTCGTGGAAATATAAAATACCTAAACTTTTTTATTTCCTAACATTTTTCACATTAATACATTTATTTTTTGTATTAAATAATTATTTTTTTAAGTTCTTTAATATTATTTTATCAGGGTATTGGTTAGGAATGACGGTGTTATTTCTTTTTTTAGTTTCATTTCATAATTTCTAAATTCAATTATTAGTTTATTTAATGAATTAATTTACCTGTGTCAAGCAAAGAAGACTTATGTCAGAAATTTTACAGTTCAGTGTAAAGCTAATCAACAACCCCTATACCGACTGCCCTTACCCACCCACACAGGTACAATTATATATGGCTGAAATAGTACATTAAAAATATGTAAAAACGTAATTGCTAGAGTTTACTAAAAATGAGAGAGTTAAGTACTTTCGTAAAATTTGTGAAGCGGGACACGTGGGAACAGTGTGGGAGAGAGAGGGGAGGGGAAACGTTGTATGTGTGTTTGTGAGACAGGCTCTTTGCTCCTTTGCTCCTCCTAGCAGGTATAGTTGTGATGAAATCTATACCTATATTCTTAAGAGCGCTCAGCTGAGTATCTGGACCATGTCAATCGACATAAAGTTGTAAACTTTACGCTCACTAAGAATTGTATTTGTTAAATTCATAAAACCATACAAACACCCCTAACATAAACTTTAACTTTGGCTCAATAAGTCTACACAAAATTACGTCCTCTAAGATTTTATATTTAATAAAGTTAATAGGTCTTTAAAAACCATACAAACCATCATATATCCGCTGGAATTGCGAATAGACGATCTATCAAATGGTGGGGGAATATGTCATTGCACGTACTTGACAACTGCCATAGGTTTCGTAATATTCCTTGTCTTTGCTTATTTTATTTTCATCGCCAAAAAGTAATGCTTAATTTTTAATAAGATCTGTAAGCATTTACTGTTATTAAGTTTTAAATTATTATTTTGAAACATTTGTATATTGAACTATATTATCTATACACGAGTGTGTTTATTAAGTTACATTTATAAAGGCGCTTGTTAATATATGATCAAGAGAATTTTACAGACTTCTTGGTAATATTTGTATAGTTTCATCCACTGTTTAAGATGATACTATCGATGGTAAACAAATCTTTATATTGTGATTAGTATAATGTATGGTATATGTCTTTGTTATCTATTAAATATAGTGCTTTTGTATAGATAAAATTCATAAAGGTTTTACCTCATCAGTTTATGAATACAAAAGGAATTATGTATATGTATACACAGTGTAAAAAATATATTTTGGATTCTACGACTTATTTAAAGCAAAAAATGTGGGCACTTTTTTTATATTCCACTCCAGTTTTCTTTTTGTGTTTTACAAAAAAATGAATAATTCAAGAATTGTTTGATCGACTAACTTGACATTTTGCTCAGTTCTTAACATTAACATTAATAAACAGTAGAAAATAGCCATTGAGTTATCTTTAGCCATTTCAAAATTGTGGTCATTTATACTTAGTTAACTCAAAATATCTTTTGTATATCGTCAGGTGTATTAATATTACGCAAAACGTTATCGGTAAAGTTTTTGTGAAATAAGTATTTAACTACGTTGTTGAGTTATTATTTTTAATTGTTGTAAAAAATATAAAAATACTGATACACTAAACTGGGTGGGATTAAAAAAAGTTTATCTTTAATTTTTTGCTCAAAAACTGGATGTAAAATACGAAAATCAACAGCCTTTTTGAGACACCCTGTATATATAACTATATTTTTTCAAGAACTATATTAAAACTAAAAATGTTTGGATATTTTTTATTTTAATTTAATTTAAAAAAAGCAGATCCACGTTTATTTATCTTTTTCTTTGCTTTATTATTTATATTAAAATATATTTGAATACAACAAATTATCTTTACAAAATATGCTAACAAAGAAACCCTATAATTATTGTGATAAAATGGCATATATAACATGAACGTTTATAACACATTTAATCCTATATATAAATCAAAATAAGTCTAAAAATATCAGGATTAAAGTGACATACAAATGTGTAATTTGACCTTGTAGATTTGAAGCTCAATAAAATTATACCAATTTCAATATTCGAATAGTTGTGTGTTTCAATACAAGGAGTATTCGTCTCGGTGAGATGGAAGTTTAATAATCAAAGTTATATTTTTTCAACAAAACTGAATTGTTTATAATGTTAATTGTTGTACAATCACCTATAGAACAGTGTAAAATGTCGTATTCCTCAAAGCGCTGACACAGCCATTTATTTTCAGAGCTCAGTTCGTTTATTTTCCATGTGAAATGGTCATATAACACAAGAATAAGGTGTTTAATTTCAGATGAACGTAGGATTCTGTGAGGTGTAATAAAGCCCTAGTTAAAAAAAAACTCTTTTCTTTAACTAGAGACACAACCAGTTACCGTGTAGTCAGACTAGGCTTGTTGTTCGTAATTTTTAGTGTCCAATAATTGTAGCCTATGCCTTTAAAAATATCTAAAGGTTTTTATCGGCCAAATATAAGCTTCACTTGTTAATAAAATAATAGGTTCAATAAGGAAACAGAATTGCAGGTTGTGGGAGTAATTATGAGTTGTAGTTCATATTTTATCCAAACAACAGCTATAAAGGGTTCTTTTTTTAAACGCAACCCTATTTGCAGGTAAAGAACATCAAAGTTTAGATAATTACAAGTTCATAGGTTGGTAGCCATGGTTCATCTCCTTCCTTGGCTATCAGCTGATTTACATTGTTGCATTGTTTTCACTTTATTTGGGTTTCGTGCAATGTCATTAAGCTGAGGTTAGAAACATGGTTTGAGCAATGACGAAAGAGTGTTAATTGTGAAGGAACATTTTAAAACAAAATCGTTTCTGACAGTGTTCTGGACCCATTGTATTAACTATATGAAGGCCTATTGTTAATTGTATGTACAGTACTTTATTTAAATTCAACCCACTTCATATCATGGGTTGGGTTTTAAAAGAAACCCCTTCTTTTATGAACCCAGCGTATATACAGTGTCAAATATATTTACTAAATAAAATATTCATTTTTTCGTAGTTGTAAGATTACCCACTGATATAAACACTATTATTATTTACTTGACAACGTAGCGTCTAGATATATAACACCTATTTGTTTTTATTTCAAATAATACACTTTTGTTATTCTTGCCCAACATTATTCGACGATTCATGCTGTGAAATTTTAACTCTAAGACAAACTTTTGTCGTATCATACGTTGTAATATGTTTTTATACTATCCATTACATTATTGACAGGTTAAAACACCTCCAGTACAGTCAGTCAGACCGGGGGCAGGGATACAACGGAGATGCAACAAAGTGCCTCCATTGTTTCCAAACAAAGAAACACTTCTCGGCTTTGTTTCTTGATGAAACTACTCGGCTTAAATCTCCCTTTGTGCTCTGTGTTCGTCTCGGTTGACTCGCCTCATTGGTGTTTAGCATACCAGCCATTGTCAGTAGTGACTTGAAAAACTATAAACACACTCGTACAGAAAATATTTATACATATAACCTAATAAATGTGACACAGACATACTGGTTCATGTTTTAAAGTGAATATTTCTACGGAAGATCGCATGGTCTTGTGACTGACTAGACATTGTTTTGTACTTTGTAAGGGCCGATCAATCACATTTTATATTTGACAGTAACAGCCAAGGCTTACAATTTACTGAGGAATTTGAACCACTTAAAATTTCAATGCCCCTATCTCATATTATTGCAAGTTTTTACAAGCTTGAGAGTTTCAAAACGAAGACCAACTAACTCACACACTCAAATCAAATCAAATCAAATCAAATCAAAATATCTTTATTTGTATCAGTACAGAGTTGTACATTAAATAGCGTCACTACATTTATTGTATAAACTAAATTAACTTATTACAAGAACTAAAATATTCGTCCAAAGAATATAAAGATTTAGAAATAAGGTATGATTTAACCAGGGATTTAAAATTTACAGAGTCAAATTTATTTTTAATACTATAAGGCAGAGCATTTATAAACTTCGCACCCATTACTGAAGTTTTCTTTTTAAATAACTCTAGCCTGTGGTTGGGTACAACTATCGCCATTTTACCCCTTGTATTGTAAAAGTGTATGTCAGAGTGATTTTCCACTTCACTGAAGTGGTCTCTAACATACATTATACAACTTAAAATATATAGGCCAAATACCGTTAATATTTGCAAACTTTGGAAATGACCCCTTACAGAATCAGTAGCTCTTAATTTTAAAATTATTCTGATTGCCTTTTTTTGCAGCATTAATATTTTGTTCAAATTTTGTAAAGAAGTGCTACCATAGACACATATGCCATAGGCTATATGTGACTGTATGTGAGCATGAAATATTAATTTTAATGTTGGTTCACTGCATAGGAGTGACATTCTTCTCAATGCAAACAAGCCTGAATTAATTTTTGAAATAATGTGATCTACATGACTGCACCAGCTGAGACTACTGTCAATTAACAAACCTAGAAATTTCGTTTTATCAATGTTTTCAACTTTTTCCGTGCCGATATTGATATTTGGTTTAACCTGATTCTTATTTTGAACTGTAGAGAAGTGAATATATTTAGTTTTCCGAGGATTTAGTAACACATTGTTATTGCAGAAAAAGTTTTGAAATTTTGCCAACTCTAAGTTTGCTTCTCTCTCCAATTCACTGGCTGTTTTAGCTGACACTATTAAGTTTGAGTCGTCAGCATATAAGAACAGGCCTTTTGGAACACTTTGTACTTTAGTAAGCAATGAAGGCATATCTTTTAGATAACATAGAAAAAGAAGGGGTCCTAGGATTGACCCTTGTGGTACTCCGTGTTTAATTTGCTGAAATGTAGATAGCTTTTTTATAATTTTGTTTTCTTTTATATGAGTATTCTCAACTGATTGCTGTCTATTTTCAAGGTAAGATTTAAACCATTCCAAAGCAACTCCATTTATTCCAAGTGAACTTAGTTTTGATATTAAACGCGAATGTGACACACTGTCAAAAGCCCTAGACAGGTCCATGAAATATCCAGCTACAACATATTTTTTATCAATTGAATCTATTATCATGTCTACGAAATTGACTAGTGCTGTAACCGTGGACCTGCCCTTACGGAAACCGTGTTGCTCATCATCAAATAAGTGGTTTTTTTCCAAATAATCAACTAATTGTAAGTACATAGCTTTTTCAAACACCTTTGATATAGAAGGAAGAATAGATATTGGCTTTTTTATGTCTGTTAAATCACCTTTTTTGAGAATTGGTATTATTTTAGATATTTTTAGTTGGTGTGGAAAAATGCCAGAAACAACTCACCTAGGTAACAATAATTACCATACATAAAACTCAAATCCTTTCAATATATGCCCTCCCACCCACTCATAGGTCCTAGTGGGCCCTTCCACCCACTTCCCTAGATAAGTATTGACTACCTATCCATCCCTCCCACAAATGACAGGCTTGCCTACTCTCCTACAAATGTCTTAATTCGTCCCCTCACCCACTCATACAGGCCCTTCATCTCGACATGCCTCTTGTTTTAGTCCATACATTTGTTTCCTAAACAGTGGTTCCAATACTAATGGCAAACATTAATTAAATTTAGTTAATGTTATATTTCTAACTCAGTTCCTTCCGTCATTCCAACACGTACACTTCGAGTGGTTCTAGAACTATGTCACTTACTTGTCCTTTACATTCATTGGCGAACCAAATTAAAGGAAAATCCTCATTCAATTTGAAAATTGTTGAATAGATTTATATTAATTAGTAGGATCACTATTCATTAATATTTGAGAAGGTTATCCTTCCATTAGGACGAGATTTCCAGCCTTCAAATATTGTTTTCAAAACGATTAGTGTCATTATCCAGTCTAGTTTAATATAATTTGAGAAACTATACAATTTTGGTTTGTACTTGCAGCGAAGCTTGGTAATAAATATGTGAAGTAAGTAAACAGAGCAAAAAGTCTATCTTTTCACGTAAAAATCAAGAAGAGAGGAACGTTAAAGGAGGAAGGGAAGGGAGATGAACTTAACAATTCCAAAAGAAACTTAAGTTTTCTTGGTTTGTTTGAAACTGTACAAAATATAAACATTACTATATAGTTATCATTTATCTATTCATTATTTCCCTAGTAGTTTCACAAACTACTAGGGAAACGCTAGAAATAGTTATAATAAAAACAAATATTTAACCATAACATCCTAAATGTTTAAATTTTATTCAAAATTCGTAACTTTTTACAGACAAATAACATAGCAGGATTTATCACATAAAAAACTCCCCCTCACACAATGTTTGAAGGAGCACTCAACAGCGTCAAAATGACTGAGATACTACGGTATCTCACTGGCGAATCACTGTCGGGTAGGGTAGGACGTACCTTAAATGTTCATCCTAATGTGATGTCCGGATAGTCTAAAGCCCGGATATAAGAGTGTATATAAAGGACGTATGAGTTCTATAGTATTACAATGTGGGGGCATCACACCAGAGAATTCCTGAACCTGCCCTTGGATTGGGCACGATATAACAAAGCCCTAACTTCCTCTAAGGCCCTCGAATACTCATTGCACCCACCCTTCTTCTAAACCTGACTCATAAATAGGAGCTTAAGTTTTAATGACACTTTTATACTGAAGAAATAGTTGTTCAATCATAATAATTGTTATATTTCATTGTAATAATTCATCATTTTAATTGTTTTAATGAAGAAGATTATCAAACATATTTGCTTTCAGATGAATACAACACACAACAAAGGCTTGTCAATTAATTACTGATTTTTTCATTAATTCTATAAAAGAGTGATTGTTTTAAATTGTCCAAATTGTCTTGTATTTCTGCTTTTATCATCAATAAAATTACAGATTTAGTGCAGAATACATACATTTTAAAAAGCTTATAAATTAAAAAATAATTTGCTTTTTCACATATAGGTAGTTTTACAAACGTTCAGTAATAAAAGACATCACTCGATATTATTTGCTGTAAGGTATTATCAATTTTCTGGAACCATTCATCTTATAAAAACGTTAAAATATATTTATGATCTACTTCATTGCTTGTCGCAGGGGCGTGTAGATATTGTAAATTTTACACGATTTGCAGTCTGGTGTTTACTCGATTTTACAGAGATTGTTGTTTGCAGTCTGAATCGTATGCAAAACGTTGGTTTAAATTTTAATGTACCTAATTTATAAATATGTTAAAACTTCAGTTTGGTTGGTAGAAAAAATCTTCCACATCACTGCAGTTTTACTTAACGTTATTGAAGAATTCCGTAGATCTATGCACGTGTTTTGAAAAAATCAATTATATCTGTGGTTTATTTCAATTATACACGTGAACTGTTTGCTATTCATAACAGAGACACATACTCTGGCGTTCAATCAAAAAGTATTTATGAAATGTTATTGATTCAAAATGTTAGTTTATGATTATACAACCTTTGATTAGTATGGATGACCTGAGTTAGGTAATAAACATGTTGAGCTAAAAATTAAAAAAGCTATTATATATGGGGATATGGGTACCTAAATAAGCTAATTTAGCCTTTATAGGCACAAAAACCTTTAGGATACCATGCCATATAATTTATAAAAGTTTTTAGAGTATAGTGGAAAAAAGTACTACTAACCAACTTAGGCTAAAGTAAAAACTTACAAATATAATTTGTTTAAGTGTAACCAATTTTTTTTATTAATGACATCTCTACACATATTGAGTTGAAATTTTTACCATTATCTTTGGACAAAAGAGTAGAAATAAACCTCAATGCTAGAGTTTACTATAAGTAAGGGAGTTATGTGTTTTTGTACGATTTGTGGGGCGGGGCAGGCGGGGATGGTTAGAGAGAAAGGGTGAAGGAAACATGGTATGAGTGTGAGTGAGGCAGGCTATTTGCTACTCCTAGCGACAGTTGCGTGAAACCTAGAAAATTCCTTAGAGCCGTCAACTGGGTGCCTGAATACTCATAACGAAAATACAAGATATTCCAAGGATATAAGTGGAAACCTCACAAAAAATGTGAGGTAGGGATGGATTTTGAGAAGACTGCTATACTATTTCACTCACACACCTTACCTTCCCAGATAGTAAATGACGATAAATACCAGCATATGAGCTCGTATATTACTATTTAGATTTGAGATCTGAGACAGCTTTGGAATTTGAGGCAAATTTAATGATTATACAACCTTCGATTAGTATGGATGACCTGAGTTAGACTTAGCCCAGAAAGGACCATTTATTAATAGCCAAATAGCCAGCCAGCCAACTATGGGCCCTAACAAGCGTATTGTTATTTTCAGGCTGAATCGTACGCAAAATTCTAGTTTAAATGTTTCAATTTACCAAATTTGTAAAATGTTTTAATTTGAGTTTAGTTAGTAGAATAACAACCTCGTACTTGTGTGGATGGGTAGGAGGCCCGAAAACATTTCACATCACTACAGCTTAACAACGTTATTGAGGAATTATATATATTTGCAGTAGTTTGTAAATATTTAACATTAATTAAGTTATAAAATGCAAGGACTGTATCGTTATTTTAGAAGTGTATGATTAATGTGCATTTAAATTAAAGATGATATGGTTCAATTATATTTTGTCATTACACTTATAGTGTAATTTGTTGTTCTACGACGTTGCTACATCAGCAATATGACTCAGAACATGTGCCAGTCGTACAATGCCAGCCGGCATCGGTCAGCATCTTCAGAATAGCTGGAATGTTCATTCCGGTATGCTTGGGATATTACAACATTCACTCATGTCGAGTTTGCATTACTTTCATCATATTTATTACTGGAAAATCCCAGATATCTCTCAGATGTCTTTAGAAACTTAAGATGTTCTCTTCAGTCCAAATAAATAAAATTTAAATTTATTTAGGAATTGTTTCACACAACTATTTAACATCCATGATTGTTCTTAAATAACTTAATGGAGATTCATTATTGTAATAATATATTGCTTATTATATAGAACTTGTCTTACTACCACCAATTAGTCAATCAAGTAGCAAATATGAAAGTTAATAAAAACTAACTAATTTTACATTCATATCATATTCAAACTCAATCAGTTTCAAAAACAGAAAGAGAGGTACTGTTGGCTAGTGATTGAAACCGTATCCATATATTTATTAAAAGTAAATAAAGTTAAAGTTGTTTTTTTCATTTATATCCATCCCAATAAACCATCTACTCATGACATCCCACTTGAACCTCAGCCTCCTCACTCACTGAAAACACACAGCTTGATCCACTCACTCCACCTTTTGTACGTAAACTCTCATCGAACATATTGAATGAACTTATTGACTGACTTGTCTCACTAGACGTCCCCTCTACCCTCCCTACGTCAGTGTTACTTTCCCAGCCATTCCGTTCACAGATGGTTCTTGACAAGCAATCCCACCCACCCTACTTCACAGCACTTGACGTACAATACGTTATGTTATTGACAATTAAAGTTGGATGAAATCCAATTACAGCTATTTTGTCACCTTTTTATTCTTGTGCATATTTACGGACGCAAGCTTCTAAAATAGTGATTTTTTTGTCTATGATGGTGTCTGTAGTGTAATAAAAAATCTTGTGATATAGAAGATGGTCCTAGGTGTCCATTGTATTGCATTTTCCCCACCACATTTTTTTTTTAATTTACCAGTTCACATGGGCCCTTAGGCATGTGCGTGATGTTTGTTCAATGAGTTACGTAGTACCGACTATTCGCTCACCTGGACATTTGAGCCTTAGCCACTGAGCCACCACACCAGCAATTTATCTCTTGCTATAGCAAGAGACAAGTTAAGCTGTTATGTGCCATTAACTTCTCCATGTTTATAGAGTCGTTACACCCAGGTGTGGATCAGTTTATGCCAACACAGGTTTGCAACGGCTATACTACCAGTCTTTACGACTGGCCGATATCCCTATTGAGTACGGTCATCTGTGCTTCTACCTATCATAAACATACACGTTTATGTTGTGTTATACTTAATTCACTAAACACGTAATTGGGTTGTGTATATTTGACCTCCCAACGTATTCCCAACACCAGGTGTATCTTTAGATACACGTAACTGACTCACAAAGAGTTGCTGTGAGGGAACTGTATGTCCATCGTGAGTATAGGCTGGGCAAAAACACTACTTAAGTGCTGTGTCTGAAGCACACAAGCTGGCCGAGTGAAGCCACATTACTCACAAAGTGTTGCGAGAGAACTGTAATTCCGTCGTGAGTGTAGGCTGGGCAGAAACACTACTTAAGTGCTGTGTCTGAAGCACACTAGCTGGCCGAGTGAGGTTACCTTACTCAGAAAGAGTTGTGAGGGATGTGTACTTCCGTCGTTAGTGTAGGCTAGGAAAAAACACTACTTAAGTGCTGTATCTAAAGCACACTAGCTGGCCGAGTGAGGCCACTTTACTCACAAAGAGTTGTGAGAGAACTGTACTTCCGTCGTGAGTGTAGGCTGGGCAGAAACACTACTTAAGTGCTGTATCTGAATCACACTAGCTAGCCGAGTGAGGCCACCTTACTCACAAAGAGTTGTGAGAGAACTGTACTTCCGTCGTGAGTGTAGGCTGGGCAGAAACACTACTTAAGTGATGTGTCTGAAGTACACTAGTTGGCCGAGTGAGGCCACCTTACTCACAAAGAGTTGTGAGGGAACTGTACTTCCGTCGTGAGTGTAGGCTGGGCAGAAACACTACTTAAGTGCTGTATCTGAATCACACTAGCTGGCCGAGTGAGGCCACCTTACTCACAAAGAGTTGTGAGAGAACTGTACTTCCGTCGTGAGTGTAGGCTGGGCAGAAACACTACTTAAGTGCTGTATCTGAATCACACTAGCTGGCCGAGTGAGGCCACCTTACTCACAAAGAGTTGTGAGGGAACTGTACTTCCGTCGTGAGTGTAGGCTGGAAGTGCTGTGTCCGAAGCACACTAGCTGGCCGAGTGAGGCCACCTTACTCACAAAGAGTTGTGAGGGAACTGTACTTCCGTCGTGAGTGTAGGCTGGGCAGAAACATTACTTAAGTGCTGTATCTGAATCACACTAGCTGGCCGAGTGAGGCCACCTTACTCACAAAGAGTTGTGAGGGAACTGTACTTCCGTCGTGAGTGTAGGCTGGAAGTGCTGTGTCCGAAGCACACTAGCTGGCCGAGTGAGGCCACCTTACTCACAAAGAGTTGTGAGGGAACTGTACTTCCGTCGTGAGTGTAGGCTGGGCAAAAACACTACTTAAGTTCTGTATCTAAAGCACACTAGCTGTCCGAGTGAAGCCACTAACACCATACGCATGTTAAGTAAGATAGATAAAAAACTACAAATTCGCATTTCATATGTTTGTTTGAGGAACAACTTATGTACTTCTCATGTACATGATATGTACTGGAGAGTCGATAGAAGCTATCTAACGTCGCGAGGGATGTCATCTGACATGTTATGTACCGGATGTACATCACACTATTTTGCGATCCATTCAATCGTTTATTTATGTTTAAAACTTGTTATATTGTTGGATAATCCCTTTATGTTTTAATTAAATGTTGGTTTTGTTTCATTCATATTATGACACTGAATTCAATTTTAAATTAATCAAGAAGAGATAATACGAGCTAAATTACTTAGGTGAATTGAGCTAGTAGTGTATGACTACAATGTTAAGACTACTAAGTTTATTGCAACTGCACAGTGCAATAAACTTTAATAGATTATTATTTTTTAAATAAAAACTAGTTTTTATTATTGGTTAATCGTAAGGTATGAATGGATCAAGTTTGATTGTTATAAAAGTTCAATATCTTACAAGTAGAATACAATTACCACACAAACCACAGTCCATGTAAACTAACTCTTTAAACTGGATAGCAATTTTATAGTTTAAAAACTTTCTTTCTTGTTGTATTTGTTAAGTTGTTACATTAATTAAACTATAAATTAAATATCACGGTGTACAAATTATTTATTTAAAGTAATAATGTATAATAAATCTTGTATCAGCAAACTACAGATGAATTTATATGAAACGGTTGTACTGAATATAACAATCATGTAAATATTAATAAATATTCAATATTCGCTAAATCCATAAAAATATTTCCACTGCCAAGAATAACTTTGAGTTCCACCATCGGTTATTTGTATTAAAAGACAATTATTTATTCAGAACATGGGAGCCCACATCACATCAATGGCCCTTGTTCAATAACAAGCTTTGTTTTCATCGGGAATTTGGCACAGAATCGATAACAGTTATACGGGGATTGAAGACCGTCACAATGGAAGATTATAAAAAAGTAATTTGTTCACTTCTGTAAAAAATTACTCTAAAACTATTTTGTTTGTCTAGCACTAGACCTGTCTAGTATGCACTATGTCCATGTTCATACATGTGAACCAGTAACATGGGTTGAGAAACATTTCTAAGGTTAATATTTTATAATTAATCTAAATAGGCCTAATGTTATATTTTGCAGAAATGGATGAATTATTATAATTCTTATTGTGCGTTAAAAACGTGATTGCGCAGATATGAATCTGCCCAATATGTTACGTTCGTGTATTTACGATTTACATTCATATATATCTACTACTAATGATTTCTCTCTCTCTTAAAACGACCATAACGTGTCTGAAAAATTATTCAGTTTGAACGTATTCTCCAATAAAATAAATAAACAAATAAAATAAAGACAGAACCTCTTCTCTTGAACTCTGAACGTAAAACAATTTTGTCCACTCGCCCACATTTCATGTCTTTAGGGTGGAGTGTTCATCGATATGTTAGGACAGTTTTAGTTTGTGGGTAGTTTAATGCAAGGAAACTACAAACTGACAACTGTCACTTGTGTTCACCACTCAGGTGATCAGTTTTAAAACAAAACCAAAAATAAACAAATCGTATTTTTATCAACTCAGATAAGTATTTTGCTATCTGTTTCTCTATCTAAGAAAATACTAGGATATTCCATAAATATTGAAATAAGACCTTAAAAAATGTAAATCCTTTATATATTGGAAGATTTGAGTCTTGAACCTTCGTCCATGTAATTCATTATTTTAATTTTAGTTTAATTGGAACTTTACATCTAGGGTGCCAGCATGCTTCGCTCCTGATACCTCGGCTTCCGGCCTTGGCATGTTACTTTTGACTATAAATCTAGGGTACCAGCATGCTTCGCTCATGATACCTCGGCTTCCGGCCTTGGCATGTTACTTTTGACTATACATCTAGGGTACCAGCATGCTTCGCTCCTGATACCTCGGCTTCCGGCCTTGGCATGTTACTTTTGACTATACATCTATGGTACCAGCATGCTTCGCTCGTGATACCTCGGCTTCCGCCCTTGGCATGTTACTTTTGACTATACATCTAGGGTACCAGCATGCTTCGCTCGTGATACCTCGGCTTCTGGCCTTGGCATGTTACTTTTGACTATACATCTAGGGTACCAGCATGCTTCGCTCGTGATACCTCGGCCTCCGCCCTTGGCATGTTACTTTTGACTATACATCTAGGGTACCAGCATGCTTCGCTCGTCATACCTCGGCTTCTGGCCTTGGCATGTTACTTTTGACTATACATCTAGAGTACCAGCATGCTTCGCTCGTGATACCTCGGCTTCCGGCAATGGCATGTTACATTTGACTATACATCTAGGGTACCAGCATGCTTCGCTCGTGATACCTCGGCTTCCGGCCTTGGCATGTTACTTTTGACTTTACATCTAGGTTACCAGCATGCTTCGCTCGTGATACCTCGGCTTCCGGCCTTGGCATGTTACTTTTGACTTTACATCTAGGTTACCAGCATGCTTCACTCGTGATACCTCGGCCTCCGGCCTTGGCATGTTACTTTTGACTATACATCTAGGGTACCAGCATGCTTCGCTCGTGATACCTCGGCCTCCGGCCTTGGCATGTTACATTTGACTATACATCTAGGGTACCAGCATGCTTCGCTCATGATACCTCGGCTTCCGGCCTTGGCATGTTACTTTTGACTATAAATCTAGGGTACCAGCATGCTTCGCTCATGATACCTCGGCTTCCGGCCTTGGCATGTTACTTTTGACTATACATCTAGGGTACCAGCATGCTTCGCTCCTGATACCTCGGCTTCCGGCCTTGGCATGTTACTTTTGACTATACATCTATGGTACCAGCATGCTTCGCTCGTGATACCTCGGCTTCCGCCCTTGGCATGTTACTTTTGACTATACATCTAGGGTACCAGCATGCTTCGCTCGTGATACCTCGGCTTCTGGCCTTGGCATGTTACTTTTGACTATACATCTAGGGTACCAGCATGCTTCGCTCGTGATACCTCGGCCTCCGCCCTTGGCATGTTACTTTTGACTATACATCTAGGGTACCAGCATGCTTCGCTCGTCATACCTCGGCTTCTGGCCTTGGCATGTTACTTTTGACTATACATCTAGAGTACCAGCATGCTTCGCTCGTGATACCTCGGCTTCCGGCAATGGCATGTTACATTTGACTATACATCTAGGGTACCAGCATGCTTCGCTCGTGATACCTCGGCTTCCGGCCTTGGCATGTTACTTTTGACTTTACATCTAGGTTACCAGCATGCTTCGCTCGTGATACCTCGGCTTCCGGCCTTGGCATGTTACTTTTGACTTTACATCTAGGTTACCAGCATGCTTCACTCGTGATACCTCGGCCTCCGGCCTTGGCATGTTACTTTTGACTATACATCTAGGGTACCAGCATGCTTCGCTCGTGATACCTCGGCCTCCGGCCTTGGCATGTTACATTTGACTATACATCTAGGGTACCAGCATGCTTCGCTCATGATACCTCGGCTTCCGGCCTTGGCATGTTACTTTTGACTATACATCTAGGGTACCAGCATGCTTCGCTCGTGATACCTCGGCTTCCGGCCTTGGCATGTTACTTTTGACTATACATCTAGGGTGCCAGCATGCTTCGCTCGTGATACCTCGGCTTCCGGCCTTGGCATGATACATTTGACTATACATCTAGGGTACCAGCATGCTTCGCTCATGATACCTCGGCTTCCGGCCTTGGCATGTTACTTTTGACTATACATCTAGGGTACCAGCATGCTTCGCTCGTGATACCTCGGCTTCCGCCCTTGGCATGTTACTTTTGACTATACATCTAGGGTACCAGCATGCTTCGCTCGTGATACCTCGGCTTCTGGCCTTGGCATGTTACTTTTGACTATACATCTAGGGTACCAGCATGCTTCGCTCGTGATACCTCGGCCTCCGCCCTTGGCATGTTACTTTTGACTATACATCTAGGGTACCAGCATGCTTCGCTCGTCATACCTCGGCTTCCGGCCTTGGCATGTTACTTTTGACTATACATCTAGAGTACCAGCATGCTTCGCTCGTGATACCTCGGCTTCCGGCAATGGCATGTTACATTTGACTATACATCTAGGGTACCAGCATGCTTCGCTCGTGATACCTCGGCTTCCGGCCTTGGCATGTTACTTTTGACTTTACATCTAGGTTACCAGCATGCTTCGCTCGTGATACCTCGGCTTCCGGCCTTGGCATGTTACTTTTGACTTTACATCTAGGTTACCAGCATGCTTCGCTCGTGATACCTCGGCTTCCGGCCTTGGCATGTTACTTTTGACTATACATCTAGGGTACCAGCATGCTTCACTCGTGATACCTCGGCTTCCGGCCTTGGCATGTTACATTTGACTATACATCTAGATTACCAGCATGCTTCGCTCGTGATACCTCGGCCTCCGGCCTTGGCATGTTACTTTTGACTATAAATCTAGGGTACCAGCATGCTTCGCTCGTGATACCTCGGCCTCCGGCCTTGGCATGTTACATTTGACTATACATCTAGGGTACCAGCATGCTTCGCTCATGATACCTCGGCTTCCGGCCTTGGCATGTTACTTTTGACTATACATCTAGGGTACCAGCATGCTTCGCTCGTGATACCTCGGCTTCCGGCCTTGGCATGTTACTTTTGACTATACATCTAGGGTACCAGCATGCTTCGCTTGTGATACCTCGGCTTCCGGCCTTGGCATGTTACTTTTGACTATACATCTAGGGTACCAGCATGCTTCGCTCTTGATACCTCGGCTTCTGGCCTTGGCATGTTACTTTTGACTATACATCTAGGGTACCAGCATGCTTCGCTCGTGATACCTCGGCTTTACGCCTTGGCATGTTACTTTTGACTATACATCTAGGGTACCAGCATGCTTCGCTCGTGATACCTTGGCTTCCCGCCTTGGCATGTTACTTTTGACTACAATTTTAGTTGTTAAAGTGGAATAAGGAATAGCATAAAATGTAAATTTATTTGCAGTGCAATTAAATTGCAGCCTGCAAATATATTTCGTTTATATTTCGTATATAAATACGGACGAAATATAATTATCTGACTTTATATCACCTCATTTTGACCTCACCTATTTGTAGGTTTAGTCTCATTTATTTTATTGAACAGCTGATGATCGTAAATTAAACAAATAAAATAACTACATTTTACTACAACTCAAACTTTACAGGTCAATGAGGCTGAGCCTGAAAGTCGGACGCCAATAAAATAACGCTTTAAACCCCTCCCTGGCAATTGTTTACTTATTTACATATCCCCAAAGTCATATGTCCAGCAGTGCTATGTTGCAGCGAGTGCAACAAGCAGCCTACGATAGCCTGGTCATTGCTAACGTATCACATAACCTCTAAAGCACACATAATCAGCAGTTCCATACCGCAACGAGCGTCACAATCAAGCAACGACATCTCAGTGATCACTAATGTTGCACATAACCTCAAAATCACATCTGTCCAGCAGTGTCGTACAGCATTGAACATCACAATTAAGCCAAAATAGATCAGTGATTGCTAGTGTATCGCATAACCTCAAAAACACACTTGTCCAGCAGTGCCACACAGCAACGAGCGCAAAAATTAAGCCACAACAGCTCAGGCATCACTAATATATCACATAACCTCAAAACTAGCCTTTCGGTATTTATGCACTTTCTAGACACCTCACCAATCGTGACTTTTTTATATCACCAGTGGGTATAATCAGGTCTATAGTTTATGAGAATACACTTATTATTTAGCGGAAATAACGTTTTACACACACAAAAAATCGGTCGTTCTAAATATTTGAAAATGTTATTTTTCGATTTATCTCCGTTATTTTTCGTGATTTGTTCACTATTTTTTATGCAATATAGCTTTTTGTACTGAACACGAATTTGAAACCTATTTTAGTCTACAGCAATTGCTTCGAGAAATAGATTAAGGTTCGCGGCATAATATGCACAATGTTAATAGCCACCAAAAACAAATTCGCACGTATTCCCGCCGGAGTGACGGCCGAGAGGCCGTCACTGAGGCCAGATGCCCAAATTATGAATTTTTGTTAAGTATATAGACGATTAGAATAAGTTAGGTTATGTTAGTAATAAGTGTATTTTTCGGGAAGAAAAATTAATTTTATTGAAAAACCAATTATGTATTCGTGTTCAGCATCAAAGGTAATGAAAACTAACTGTTGAAATATTCTAATTTTTTTAAAGTTGATTTTTTAACTATCACATAAATAACTAGTTTTTCGGTAAAAAAACGAGTTTTCTGTGGCTAATAATAACCCCCTGAAGAATTATAAACTCATATTTCACCAGTTTTTTAAACAAAAATTCGTATTTTCAGAGGCATCTAGAAAGTGCATAATTACCCACCTTTCAAGCCACAACAACTCAGTGACCGTTAACGTATATCACATAACCTCAAAATCATGCCTCTCCTAGCATGAGCATCAGTAATGCGTCTAATTAAAACCAGAAACTACTAACTATACAATTTGAATCCTACTGCGTAAATCATCGTAGATAATTAGCCCGGTAAGCTATTATTGTGCTGTCATTTTACTGGAACATAATAAGCAGCTTATAGATAAGTCGTTATATTAGTCTAATAAGTTTGAATTATTTTGGAATCTTGTTAATTTACTTCTTATACAATGCAATCTGTACAAGGAAACATTTCCGTATAGTTCTCAGCTTTAGGCTATTACTCTTATAGTAAGAACAGTTTATAAAATTATTTTGAAAATTTGCATTAATACATTTCACAATGCAACCTAGAATATAGTTATACTTACCAAATAAAATTAATCTTACTTACCAGCTACAGAATATAAAACACAGTAACACACGAGCACTAATACACAAACACTGTACGACAATCATGTTAAAGCACGAATAATATGTTGGAAGCTGCATTTGGGTTTGAGACTTGTTATGCAAAACAGCTGTTATACTATTATATCAGCTGATTTTGAAATTAGACTTGACAATAATTATCGTTTAGAAATTATTATTCAAAGTCACGTAGGTTTATGCATAAAGTAGTCTGTTATTAAGTTTTGAATTTACAGGACAATTATTACTAAACTTGTTAAGTAATTACCGCTTTTTTATGTATTTACCACACAAATACATTTACTTCAATGGCATAATTTGTATACTTAAGACTGAAAGAATATGATATTAAAGACATAATTATAACAACATATCAAAAACTCTGTATGATAAATTAATTGACAGTAGTAAATGGATATTAAAACATATCAATATCTTTAATTATAAAAATTAACTTTGTAATAAAATGAAAAAATTTCAACATCGATTAGGTTATGTTTGAACAATTAATTTCGGATAATATTTACACTGAGCAATATACGAGTAGTATAATCAAATAATATCAACGTCAATAAGTATAACCTAAAACTCACGATATATTATAAAAATGTAAACAGACAAAGTTTACATTTTTAAATAAATAAATTATATAGTAAAAATGTTAATTTATAAAGGGAATGTATTCTTATTGAGCATAGACAATGTACTATTGAACCTTACATATACTAAAAATATTATCGGTATTCATTGTAAATAATCACATATTGGTTTTCATCCACAATTATCTCCAAACAATGTCGGTAGTTTTATTTTTTCAACACCCTAAGTCTACTTTTATGGGGAATAAGACTCTTTTAACACTGATACTATATGATTAATCACTTAAAAAACCATTTAACGTAAAATAACTATGATACTTGAAGAAGATTAGATTAGTATATATGTGACTCTTATAGTAAGAAATCATACAATGTGCTTTCAAAATATAATAACAAAAAGATAATTTCAAATACCCGGGTCAATACCACTGTACGTATATGGTTGGGTGGGTGGGTCAATACCACTGTACTTATATGGGTGGGCGGGTGGGTCAATACCACGGTACGTGTTTGGGTGGGCGGGTGGGTCAAAACCACTGTACGTGTAGGAGGGAGCGGGTGGGTCAATACCAATATACGTTATGGGTGGCCGGGTGGGTCAATACCACTGTACTTGTATGGGTGGGTGGGTGGATCAATATCATTGTACGTGTACAGGTGGGCGGGTGGGTTATTGTAACCAATTTTGGAATACTTATTTTTAGGATATCCGATAAAGAATAAATGGATACAAAACATAATCTAATCGAACTCTATTTCATTTTCACCCAATCAAGTATAGCAGCTGTCGACGTCCCCCAGAGAGGGTTTGGTATCTGCACCCTTTATAGCAATGATTGTGTTCAGATATTCGTTGTGTTAGTGTATCGTTTGGTAGGCGAGTAAATAATTTTAAGATTTTACAGAGATCTTATAAGGAAAGTTCATCGTAACCACTTGGGCTAAAACTCCGTGAAAATTTCTCTGTCAACTGAAAATCAGATTGTTTTAGTTGCAAGAATAAGCTTATATATTCATCGTAGTTATCCTTATAACTATACCGGATACACATCGCCCTGCGTGTTATATTTAGCACAAATTGGGGTTTCAGCTGTGGAAGGGAATTATTCCACCGCTCAGCAGCCGTACATCAAGGACATGACTAACTTTCGCCATCAAGTGTTCAACAGTGTTTTGTTGACAGCAAAATAAATATTCATATTGTAATTGTTGTTATTTATTGTTATTTAGATATTTTTTCTATATTGATCCGCTAATAATAATCAAACCAACCCATAGTCACTGCTGCTAATGACGTAGTGGATGAGGCTTGCTACCACGCTGTCAACACGCAGCCTATCGTTACGCAAGATGGCATGATAATTTGAAATGGAATGATATCCTTGGATGAAGAGTAGTGCTCTATCTTACTTCCACCACTCAGTGCAGTTCTCACTCACAGGTGCTTTCAGTGGGTTACAATCTAAGCGGCCTATCTATCATCACTCTTACTGTTTTTAGCTATTTTTATTGCCATTCTAAGGATAATAAAATATCAGTTAATAATATAATACACTCTTTCATCTACTCTCATTACTCGTCTATTTTTTTTAAAGGCCGCCACTTTTGAAAAGGGTTTCTATTGAAACTGGACCATTGTGCTTTACTCATACGATCATAATGTTTTGGGCACCAACAAAATTAATAAATAAATACAAATTTTAAAATTAGTTTTCTTAAACAAACTTAAGTATCGGTTGTCAGCCAACTATGAATTCATTATTCATCTCTAAGACGCCAATCGAAGAGGTATGGGTGATTATGAGGGTGAATAAGTGTGATGAGTGAAGATGAACGAGTGTAGTCATTGTTATTATCTGAGTTAGACTTAGCTCGGAAAGGACTATTTAATTTATTAATAGCCCAATAGCCAGGGCCACTATGGGACCTACAGCTTTACGTAGAATCCGAACCTCGTAGTTTTGGTCTGATTTTCAGCTAAATGACAAGTCTGACATTCAGTTATCTTCCCTACACAACATCTGAAACTTGACTATTATCCAACATGGACAACACAGACTTCTCTAGTAGTGTCCACGTTGATGGCAACCATTGAGAGGACCCCGTGTCGGTATTAAGAGGACCGAGCATGTAACCTATCACCTACAATATCCCAAACACTTTGTCCCTTAGTAGCTGGGTTACATCACTGCGCCACAAGTGTCGTATCCTATCCAAAACCAACATAAGATAACTAAATCTGACGTAACATAAACTAACAACCTGGCCTAACATGACTAACCTATTCTACTTTAACCTCCTCGCGTTTTTTGTGGGGTTTTTTTTTTTTTTTTTTTTTTTAACTCATATATTTTAAGATGGTGACTATTTGCTTGAAAGACCTTTTAAGTGTAGTATGCGTAAATAAGTGCAATATAAGTGCTCATGTAACTGGTATATATTATTATGTGTATTTTCTTAAGCTAGAGAGGTTAGTCTTATTTGCAATCGTCTGATACTTACCAATAGGCTACGAAACCTGGATTTAGCTTCGTTACTAGAGACTGATATTTAAACTCTAAGACTCAAGAACATTACCTTTAATTTTATTTAGACGTTGTTTATTGATATGTTTGACTATTTGTATTAGTTCAGTAACTGGCTTCGAAAGCCATACGATATAATTATGTAGCTGAGAGATAATCTTCAAAACGAATATACGTTTTACGTAAAATATAACATTAGGGCTATTTAGTTTCATTACAAAATACTAAACCTTGAAATGTATCTCAACTCGTGTTACTGGTTCACATATTTGAACATGGACCTAATTTATAATGGACACATCTAGGGCTAAACAACCAAAATAGTTTTAGAGTAATTATTTATAGAAATAGACAATTTAGATTTTCTAGTGTTTCAGTGTGACGGTCTTTAATGCCCATATAACTGCTATCGATTCGGTGCCGAATTCCCGATGAAAACAAAGCTTGTTATTGAACAAGGGCCATTGATGTGATGTGGGCTCCCATGTTCTGCATAAATAATTATCTTTTAATACAAATAAACGATGGTAGAACTGAAAGTTATTCTTAGCAATGGAAATATTATCGTTGATTTAATAAATGAACTAGTAAATAATTTATAATTATATGATTGCCATAATCAGTTCTATCTACTTAATCTAAATGTATGTATAATTTATTGATACAAGATTTATTATATATGTTTACTTTTAATAAATTAAACACCATGTTGTTTACTTCATGTCTTAATCAATATAAAACTAACAAACACATACAACAAGCAAGAAATCTGTGACGTTATAACAATGCTATTCAGTTTAAAGAGTTAGTTTATATGGTCTGCGGTTTCTGTGGTAATTTTATTCCAGCAGTAAGATATTGAACGTTTATAACATTCAAACTTGATCCATTCATACCTTACCATTAATAAGTTAGAAAGAAATAGTTTTTATTTAAACAATTAAAAACATACTTAGGTAGTTTTACTGTACTGGACATTGTATGTCATATAAATACTGCGAATTCAGTTTGCCTCTGTAAGGTAGTTTGAATAATTTCTTCTTGATTAATTCGCAATGGAAGTCAATGTCATACAGCAATGTGAATGAAAAAAAAAACTAACATTTCATTAAAGCATAAACGTGATATCCCACAATATAACAAGTTTTAAACATAAATAAATGATTGAATGGGTTAAAAAATAGTGTGATGTCCCTTCGATTTCTCTTAACTACTTAGCACGTCAGATGGTGCCTCTCGCAACTATAGCTTCTATCGACTGTCCAGTACATATTATGTACATGAGTAATTATTTCTCAAGCTGTAAACCAAAAACAAAGACATGAATATGATATGTGAATTGGTAAATTTTTATCTATCTAACCTTACATACATATGGGGTATGGTGGCCTCACTCGAATAGCTTATGTGCTTCAGACACAGCACTTAAGTAGTGTTTCTGCCCAGCCTACACTCACGACGGAAGTACACATCCCTCACAACTCTTTGTAAGTAAGGTGGCTTCACTCGGCCAGCTTATGTGCTTCAGACACAGCACTTAAGTAGTGTTTCTGCCCAGCCTACACTCACGACGGAAGTACAGTTCCCTCACAACTCTTTGTGAGTAAGGTGGCCTCACTCGGCCAGCTAGTGTGCTTCAGACACACCACTTTAGTAGTGTTTCTGCCCAGCCTACACTCACGACGGAAGTACAGTTCCCTCACAACTCTTTGTGAGTAAGGTGGCCTCACTCGGCCAGCTAGTGTGCTTCAGACACACCACTTTAGTAGTGTTTCTGCCCAGCCTACACTCACGACGGAAGTACAGTTCCCTCGCAACTCTTTGTGAGTAAGGTGGCCTCACTCGGCCAGCTAGTGTGCTTCAGACACACCACTTTAGTAGTGTTTCTGCCCAGCCTACACTCACGATGGAGGTACAGTTCCCTCGCAACTCTTTGTGAGTAAGGTGGCCTCACTCGGCCAGCTAGTGTGCTTCAGACACACCACTTTAGTAGTGTTTCTGCCCAGCCTACACTCACGACGGAAGTACAGTTCCCTCGCAACTCTTTGTGAGTAAGGTGGCCTCACTCGGCCAGCTAGTGTGCTTCAGACACACCACTTTAGTAGTGTTTCTGCCCAGCCTACACTCACGACGGAAGTACAGTTCCCTCGCAACTCTTTGTGAGTAAGGTGGCCTCACTCGGCCAGCTAGTGTGCTTCAGACACACCACTTTAGTAGTGTTTCTGCCCAGCCTACACTCACGATGGAGGTACATTTCCCTCGCAACTCTTTGTGAGTAAGGTGGCCTCACTCGGCTAGCTAGTGTGCTTCAGACACACCACTTTAGTAGTGTTTCTGCCCAGCCTACACTCACGACGGAAGTACAGTTCCCTCGCAACTCTTTGTGAGTAAGGTGGCCTCACTCGGCCAGCTAGTGTGCTTCAGACACACCACTTTAGTAGTGTTTCTGCCCAGCCTACACTCACGACGGAAGTACAGTTCCCTCGCAACTCTTTGTGAGTAAGGTGGCCTCACTCGGCCAGCTTGTGTGCTTCAGACACACCACTTTAGTAGTGTTTCTGCCCAGCCTATACACACGACGGAAGTACAGTTCCCTCACAACTCTTTGTGAGTAAGGTGGCTTCACTCGGACAGCTAGTGTCCTTCAGACACATCACTTAAGTAGTTTTTCTGCCCAGCCTACACTCACGACGTAGATACAGTTCCCTCGCAACACTTTGTAAGTAAGGTGGCCTCACTCGGCCAGCTAGTGTACTTCATACACAGCACTTTAGTAGTTTTTCTGCCCAGCTACTCACGATGGAAGTACAGTTCCCTCGCAACTCTTTGTGAGTAAGGTGGCTTCACTCGGCCAGCTTGTGTGCTTCAGACACACCACTTTAGTAGTGTTTCTGCCCAGCCTACACTCACGACGGAAGTACAGTTCCCTCGCAACTCTTTGTGAGTAAGGTGGCCTCACTCGGCCAGCTAGTGTGCTTCAGACACACCACTTTAGTAGTGTTTCTGCCCAGCCTACACTCACGACGGAAGTACAGTTCCCTCGCAACTCTTTGTGAGTAAGGTGGCCTCACTCGGCCAGCTATTGTGCTTCAAACACACCACTTTAGTAGTGTTTCTGCCCAGCCTACACACACGACGGAAGTACAGTTCCCTCACAACTCTTTGTGAGTAAGGTGGCTTCACTCGGACAGCTAGTGTCCTTCAGACACATCACTTAAGTAGTTTTTCTGCCCAGCCTACACTCACGACGTAGATACAGTTCCCTCGCAACACTTTGTAAGTAAGGTGGCCTCACTCGGCCAGCTAGTGTACTTCATACACAGCACTTTAGTAGTTTTTCTGCCCAGCTACTCACGATGGAAGTACAGTTCCCTCGCAACTCTTTGTGAGTAAGGTGGCTTCACTCGGCCAGCTTGTGTGCTTCAGACACAGCACTTAAGTAGTGTTTCTGCCCAGCCTACACTCACGATGGAAGTACAGTTCCCTCGCAACTCTTTGTGAGTAAGGTGGCCTCACTCGGCCAGCTAGTGTGCTTCAGACACACCACTTTAGTAGTGTTTCTGCCCAGCCTACACTCACGACGGAAGTACAGTTCCCTCGCAACTCTTTGTGAGTAAAGTGGCTTCACACGGCCAGCTAGTGTGCTTCAGACACAGCACTTAAGTAGTTTTTCTGCCCAGCCTACACTCATGACGGAGTTACATTTCTCTCGTAACACTTTGTGAGTCAGTTACGTGTACTTAAAGATAACCTGTTGTTCGGAACACGTTAGGTAGTAAATTATATACATTTATAAACACTACATTAAGTAGTGTTTCTGCTCAGCCTACACTCACGACGAAGAGACAGTTCCCTCGCAACTTTTTGTGAGTAAAGTGGCCTCACTCGGACAACTTGTGTGCTTCAGACACAGCATATAAGTATTGATTCTACCCAGCCTACACTCAAGACGGAGCTACATTTCTAACACGACACTTTGTGAGTCAGTTACGTGTATTTAAAGATAGTCTGTTGTTGGGAGAACACGTTAGGTAGTAAATTATATATCACCTAAATTATGTGTTCAGTGAATTTATTATAACACAACATAAACGTGTTTGTTTATGATAGGTGGAAACGCAGGTGACCGTACTCAATAGAGATATCGGCCAGTCGTAAAGACTAGTAGTATAGTCGTTGCAAGCCTGTGTTGGCATAAACTGATCCACACCTGGGTGTAACGACTCTATAAACATGCAGAAGTTAATGGCACATAACAGCTTAATTTGTCTCTTACTATAGCAAGAGATAATTTGCCGGTATGGTGGCTTAGTGGCTAAGGCTCCATACTACTGTCAAATGTACAGTGCTCGAATTTCCAGGTGAGCTAACAGTCGGTACAACGTAACTCGTTGAATAAACATCACGCACATGCCTAAGGGCCCATGTGAGTTGGCGAGCAAAAAAAAAAAAAAGGATGTATATGGGGTGGGGTGAATTCAATCCAATGGAAATCTAAGACTATCTTCTAAATCACAAGAGTTTACTATACTACCGACTCCATCATTGTTCAACAAATCATTATTTTAGAAGCTTGTCTCGAAAAAACTAAGAATAAAAAGCTGAAAAAATTATTGCTATACGATTTCATCCGACGTTAATTGTTATTTTACCACGTTAGTACCATGTGACGTTAATTGCCACGTTAATACCATGTGGCAGTGTACGTCAAGTGCTGTGAAGTAGGGTGGGTGGGATTGCGTGTCAAGAGCCATCTCTGAATGGAATGATTGGGAAAGTACCACTGACGTAGGTAGGGTAGAGGGAACGTCAAGTGAGACAATAAGCCCATATAATAGGTTCGATGAGAGTTTACGTACAAAAGGTGGAATGAATGTATCATGCCGTGTGTTTTCAGTGAGTGAGGAGGCTTGGGTTCGTGTGGGATGTCATGAGTACTTTTTTGAATGGGATGACTATAAATGAAACGAGTAAATTTTACTTTATTTACTTTTATTAATGTATGGATACATTTTGGATCATTAGCCATCAGTACATCTCAATCTTGATGTTTTTTAAACTGAGTTAAAAAATGATATGAATAATTCAGTGACTTTTTACTAAGGTCCATACGTGATTGAATAATTTGTTGTAGTAAAGCGAGTTCAAAATAAGCAAAATAGTATTTACAAAAATTACCTGAATTAATTTGGTTACGAATAATTTATAGACAATGAAAAATTGTCAAATAAATATTGAAATTAAAATTTTCCATACTTGGATTGAAGAGAAGATGTTAAGTTTCTAAAGACATCTGAGAGAAATCTGGGATTATCCAAGAATGAATATGATGAAAGTAATGCAAACTCGACATGAGTGAATGTTGTAATATCATCCCAAGCATACCGGAACGAACATTTCAGCTATGCTGAAGGTGCTGACCGATGCCGGTTGGCATTGTACGACTGTCACATGTTCTGAGTCATATTGCTGATGTAGCAACATCATAGAACAACAAATTATACTATAAGTGTAATGATAAAATATAATTGAAACATATCATCTTTAATTTAAATGCACATTAATCAAACACTTCTAAAATAACGATACAGTCCTTGCATTTTATAACGTAATTAATGTTAAATATTTACAAACTACTGCAAATATATAGAATTCCTCTATAACGTTGTTAAGCTGTAGTGATGTGAAATGTTTTCGGGCCTCCTACCCATCCACACAAGTACGAGGTTGTTATTATACTAACTAAACTCAAATTAAAACATTTTACAAATTTGGTAAATTGAAACATTTAAACTAGAGTTTTGCCTACGATTCAGACTGAAAATAACAATACGCCATAGTTGCCCTGGCTATTGGGCTATAATAAATGGTTCCTTTCTGGGCTAAGTCTAACTCAGTAACAAGACTACATGGGTCATCCATACTAAACTAAGGTTGTATAATCATTAAATTTGCCTCAAATTCTAAAGCTGTCTCAGATCTCAAATCTAAATAGTAATATACGAGCTCATATGCTGGTATTTATCTTCATTTACTATCTAGGAAGGTAAGGTGTGTGAGTGAAATAGTATAGCAGTCTTCTCAAAATCCATCCCAACCTCTCATTTTTGTGATGTTTCCACTTATACCCTTGGAATATCTTGTATTTCGTTATGAGTGTTCATTCAGGCACCCAGTTGACGGCTCTAAGGAATTTTCTATATTTCACGCAACTGTCGCTAGGAGTAGCAAATAGCCTGCCTCACTCACACTCATACCATGTTTCCTTCACCCTTTCTCTCTAACCATCCCCGCCTGCCCCGCCCCACAAATCGTACAAAAACACATAACTCCCTTACTTATAGTAAACTCTAACAATGAAGTTTATTTCTACTCTTTCGTCCAAAGATAATGGTACAATTTTCAACTCAATATGTGTACAGATTTCATTAATAAAAAAATTGGTTACACTTACACAAATTAAATTTTTAAGTTTTTATTTTAGCCCAAGTTGGTTAGTACCTTTTTCCACTATACTCTCAACACTTTTATAAAACATATGGCATGGTGTCCTAGAGGTTTTTGTGCCTAGAAAGGCCAAATTAGCTAATTTAGGTACCCATATCCCCATAAATAATAGCTTTTATTAATTTTTACCTCAACACGTTTATTACCCATGAGAATACTAACATTTTGAATAAAAAAATTTCGTAAATAATTTTTGATTGAACGCCCTAGTATGTGCCTCTGTTATGAATAGCTACCAATTCACGTGTATGTTACCAGAAATATCATTGATTTTTTTTAACATGTGCACTGCACGGCAATATAATTGTTAGTTGTGTTATTTTGTGTTCTTTCTGGTGGGCAGGAGGCTGACGCAACCAGTCAGCACTTTGAATTGTTGATACTGTGCAGCCTACGCTCTAAATATCTGGCATATGACCTCATTTACATGACAATCAATGTAATTAGCACTAAGCTGACCCTTGATGCGCAGCTGCTGTAACCATATTGCACGCACTAACACTATAATTGGTCGAGAACTTTATACACTTCTTATTTACAATTAAGATTATTTGTTTGAATTTATTGAAAGTTGAAAATTAAACGTATGGAGATTCAAAAAATGACAACATTTTCAGATTCAACACATAAATAATATATTTAAATACCATCATGTTGTATTTTATATTTGTGTTTCAGCACATATTGACCTTTGAGGTTACGATTGAGTGAGAAAATTATTCACTATCTACGTATATAAATCAAATTTCCTAATTTTTTGTAACAACCCTAGAATTGGCAAATGGCTTAACTTTAAATATTTACACAACACTGCATTTAATAATATATTATTCTATTATATAGAGTGTTTTTATACAGGGTGAAAAAATATGCAAACGCTTTCACAATTGTTTTTTGACTTCACTTGTAAAAATGAAATAATGTACATGATCATGATTACAAAGAACATACTTTTTGAAGTCATTAGTGACATGTCATCTTTTCTGATGGAGGGCCCACGAGGAGTTGAACGAAAATCTTCAACGTAAGCGTAGGTCGAGTTTCGTATCAAATAAAAGGTCTATTCAAGATAAATTGATTGCCGTAAACCGTTCTTCGAAAGGTTTATCCTTTCCAAATTAGCGGTCATTTGAATGTCAAACTAAGTAACTTTAACAATATTATTTCTCTTTTATTTAATGGTTTTAATTAAATTATTCTGATACAAAATTATACTTTATGGAACACAATTAAAAAAAAATTAAATTATCAAATTGTCAAAGGAAAAAATGGCGTTGTTATGAAAGCGTTTCCATTTGTTTTTCCACCCTTTTCACAAATGCAGTGTTGAAAAAGTGCTACTGTGACCAGCTGATTAATGATCATATTATATCCAAATCATACCATGTAAGTTCAATACTTAGACCAAATTATTGTTTTCACTACACTACTATGAGTTCAGCTGTTTTCGTTATGTGTTTACAACCTGCGAAACATCATATTTTCAACAGCTGTCTATTGTTTACTACCGAAAGTAACATTGTTTACAACCGAAAATTTTCCACAGTCAACAACACCTGTTTTTAAAACATGTTTCTAATTTAATAAACAGTTAACATTCCAAAAATGAGTTTTTATTCCGTAGTGGAGTAAAATGTATCGTTCAAAACTCGAGTGAAAGTGTTTTGTATGTTCTCTACCATTTGAAGTGCTCGACAAGTCTCGCACTTCAAACATATGGTCTCGAACATGCAAAACCCCACTTTCCACTCTTGTTATGAGATATGCTATTATTTTTGTTTATATTGTTTATGAAAACAACTGTAAGTTACTTTATTTAAGGTAAAATGAAGTTAACAGTAAAGTGTTATTTTACATTCAATACAAATACTTGACATAAAAATAGTTTATATCAGATTAAGCCACAGCAAAGTGTGGTCGGGATTAGACTAGTTACTTATAACAATGTTTTAACTGTACAAATTTAGGATATCACACTTAGAGCTTTGCTACTAATAAACTTTTCTTTACGTAGAGCAACAATAAACTTCATAATTATTAGATTACCATTGTTTAATGTTTAGATTCTTTACCATTGTTTACCATCTCTCTCTAACCAATAGTCACTGCTGCTAATTACGTAACAAGTGGGGTTTACACTTGGCCGCCAGCACGCAGTCTTCCGTCGTTGTAGCATCTCTCTTTACCATTGTTTAATGTTTAGATTCTTTAACCCTACATACGCAGATAGGATACACAATTTTATTTAGGTGAATAAATAATTGTTTATAGTATTCCGAAATATAAAATCCTTTTCCAAAGATATGTGAAGAAAAACGTTAAAGATTAAAAAGGAATTCAATATATGGCTTAAATTAATTTTAAAATGTCTCTAACACACTGCAAACTCTAAGCGTGTTACAGACGAAGTCTTGAAATGAGGTTGGGTAATAAGAACACCAACATTAACCTGTTCACAACAGTATTTTTACGTCTTCTTTGGTTAAGGTCAATTGAGGAGTAAATGGAACTATAAGGTGGACCGTTTAGAAAACGACCTATTGAACGTTCTGGTACGAGTGAGATGCACTGAGTGGTGGAAGTGAGACAGAGAACTACTCTTTCCCACTGTTTAATTCCATTTTTAAACTGTCATGGCAACCACAGTGGTAGACCACTAGCTGACGGCACAATAAAAAGCCCCGCCCATTTGACGTCATTACCAGAAGCAACCATAGATTGGTTTAATTAACACCGACTAATCAGGCTTAGAACGATTAAATTAATTTATTTTTCAACTAACAATTAACAATAGCAATAAGATAATGAATAATAATGTAAAGCATAAATATTAACTAAACAAACTCGTACAGTTCGTTACGTTTATTTCTTTATTATTTTTTTTCGTCTAAATAGTGAGAGTAAATTCAATACTTGTAGGTGGTAGATAGTCACGCAGTGAAGTAAAGCAGGTCAGTTTTGGAATGATTCCCCTCTGCTGCTGAACCCCTATACGCACTAAATATATTACAGTCGAGCCTTTTTATAGTGATTCTTATTAACGATTAAGTAACTATCTATATTATTAATATTATTTACGCAAGATATTCAATCGGACTACGCAAAGTAATTTTACCTAATTTTGAGATAAGTTGGTTTTTCTTTGTACCCAAACTGAATTTATTCTTTCCGAATGAGCTCTCTTTCTCTCAATAGACCAGGTTACTCGGGTTCTTCTTCTATTTTAAAAATCTTGCAATCAATTTATGTTTATCTGAATGCATTCCTTTTCAATCAATCAACTATTTTCTTTATCAAATATATAATAATGTACAATTACTGGTTGTATAGCTCTCTAGCCTAATTAGGCTATTTAAGACCTGTCTTTATACAATCGTTGTAAATTTATGAACACATAAAAGTTAACATACTACCAAACCAATTTTGATAATAATTGAATATAAACTTCCTTAAAGATTGCTTCAATATAATTGTTATACTGTCAAAAAATGACTTGAAAGATTGTTTAAAATGTCTGTTTGCTATAAAAAAATATATAATAAAATTAATACAAATGAATACAAGTTCCTTTGTTTTATCTATCTCGTCTTTAAATATGAATACAAACGAAGTGTCTACGTTCTTCTATATGTTTACTATTTCAATTTAGTTTTAAGATGTTAGTGAATTGTAACACAAAACTAAATCACGTTGCAAATTTAACTAACTTCATTTACTGTTCAAAAACGTATGAATAATTCTTGTCTTATCGATGCTGTAAAACCAATATTCGGGCAATATACCGAACTTAAATAAACCGGAACAGCCATTGAATAATGTTTCTTAAAATCTGTAATGCTGACGATATCAAACCAGTAATTTGTGCGAAATAAAAAATAAATATTCCTTTGGCCAAAAAAGCCGGTACAAAAACAGCAATAAAGTATTATTGTAATTTACAACAAACTTCAAATAGCCGTTTGTGAGTTTGACAAACCGTAATATTGGCATCATTTGACAATAACGTGAAGGTGCAATGGCTTGTGCCTCATTGGTTAAATTGGCCGTAGCTTATGTTCACTTCTCCAGCTTATAGGCGTATTTACACAATCAGATATAATGTTGCTACTTGTAAAGCAGTATCACGTAAATTTTACATTTCAATTTTATTTAATCTTAGGTATTTTTCTATCAAAATACAAGAGCGGTTTAAAATCTTTGAACCGTCATCATTTTGTAACGGATAAAGCTTTTTAAGTGCAGTTTGAAGCATTCTTCATTGCTTGGCCAGCCCTTTTAAATGATCTGCATATCAACCTATACTTACATTGAAAATGTTCTACTAACTCCTCGTGGATTATTCCCATAGAATAATAGCATGACACCGAATACATCTTAAAGTAAGTGTTTGTGTACAGTAATCGCATGTGTAGGTTTGTAGCTTCGTTTTATATGGTTACAATAAAATTATGCCATTCTTGAACTTGCAAATAAGATCAGTATTCAAACTTTTGAGCGCCGCCATTTTGTTTAAGGTTAACCTTTTGAGCTCTAATTTGCTGCAAGATGTTCTACTAATTAAGACCTTTAAAATGGTCTGCACATTGACCTATGCTTATAATTAAAATTATCTACTGACTCCTTGTGGGCCGTTCCCCATTGAAGGTAGAGAGTCAGTAAGAATATTAAAAATTTTGTTTTTATTTTCCCGTTTAATTAGTTTAGTTTTAATCCTTTAGTCCAATTAATAATAAAAATGTTAAACCGACTTTTTTCCAGCCCTTTATATTATATAGTGTGGCAAAGTGGTAGGCAGTTATAAAAAAAAGTTATGAGTGAAACTTTATGAGTCATCAACAAAGCTTGTGCGTCTTGTAAAATGAATATAAATGACTGTATGAGTGAGGATGATCTGTGCAATTTAACTTCTTAGTGAGTTCAACTTTTGCTCAAATTAGCAAATTTATCAATAGCTCAACATCCAGGGCAACTAAAGGACCTACAGCTTTACGTGGAATCCGATCCACGTAGTACTGGACTGTTTAGCTTAGCCGATAAACCTGATTTTTAGCTCTCTTCCCTAAACAACATCTGTAAACTGACAACCACCCAACATGCATGGACACCCTTCTACGTCCTACTATTAAAACAAATCTTAAAACAACTCCACATCACTTAATTCCCAAGTAACTGGAATGCAGCACTGCGCCACATAGCTGGCTAATTTTATTTTATACAAGAAAATGTCTTCAATATAAAACTCTTCTACAAATAATAACCTGTAATGAAATTGAAAATTATGTCTTAGAGCTAACAAACATCAGTTTAAAATTCTCATTAACTTAATACACAGTTACTATAATATTCAAAACAATATGGTATCTTCTAGTGTACGAAGCTTTGGGACGGATGCCACGATCTATAGAACTATCATTGGAATATTGATATATTGAAGATTTTATCAATAAAAAGTACTTAGTGTCATTGAAACTACAAAAGGATTAGTTCATACTAAAATAGTCTTTTATTTTTTGTTCAAGTGATTTTAAGCGTTCCATTTGTTCCAATTGTTATAATGGTAATTCTAAAATTATTCGTATTTTCATTATAATCTCAAAAATTGGCTTTTTAATGTTTGAATTCACAAATAACCAACATTACAGGAGTAATCTAAAGTTTTAAAAGCTAAAACATCGTTAAAATTTAGATTGTTATATGAATAAAATTAAAACCTATGTATATAAAAGCCATTTACCAATCATCACCATTCCTCTAAAACTATACGTCCAATTGACTTGAATCTTTGTGCATAGGTTTATCTTGGCTACTAGAGGCTCACTAAGAAATTATTTTCCTCTCCGACCTCAGAACTCCGTCCCACTGGACTCCGAAATGCTGATGGTATTATTATGGAGCTATTTTGATTTATTTATTTGATTAACATCTGTTAAATCAAAAATAAATCGACAAAAATTATGGTTGGCTGAACTTTTAAAATTAAAAATAACGGAGTATAGTGATAAATTATACATAACATAAGCTGTTCTAAATTTGATACAGTTTAAAGGGAAAGCTCGCTGCTCATTTCGATTATTCAGAAACTCAATATTGATCGGCGAAGCGGGCGGGTACAGCTAGTTCTTTATAATGACTATAATAGAAGAGTTTGGGTGCAGGCGCTTGGCCGGCAACACCTCAACACCGGAGTACCTGAATTGCCACACAACGCCGTGGTAGTTTCAAAAAAATGTTTGTCTAGTGTTTTACTCAAATATCTTACATTTATTTTTATTTATTAATTTATTTTTTAGGAGAGGCCGATATTTAACATTAATCTGCCATTTACCATAGATTATTGATCTATGCGTGAAACGTATTCATCAGACAGAGTAAGGGTGAATATTACTGAAAACAATGTTCGGTCAAGACCAATATTAAAACATGCACTGTTTCAAACCCAGGTACTAAGTCCTGACTCCTTAGACCACTCGGTCATCATCTCTCCCAAGATATGTGGAGATATTTTTAAAATAGTATTGGCCAAATGTAATAAAGACACTGTAATAAGTTTATTTACTTTCAATAAAAAATCCCTCATGTAGTAGCGAAGCTCTGAAATAAAAAGACTCCTATTTCTAAATTAAAAACAAAATAAATTCCTCGACATAGTTTATTTTTTATTTTATCTAAAAACATATGTATAGATATTTGTAACTGTGGTTACCAGCGCTATCTCTAACCCAAGCTCAAAGTCATGACGCCTTAGACCTCTCGGCCACCGGCTCGCGCATTTTTTAAAAGCTGTTGACATATCTGTTTACTTTTACTTGGGTAAAACTAAATAAATTAATAAGTAACTTAAATTGATAACAATAGACCATACACATGACAGTCCTTTTCAAATATGTCCTACAATATGCTGACATTTCTGTTATATTTCTTTTTTCAATATTTAGTTGTAAGAACGTTGATTTTATACAGAAATAGATTTCCCATCCAATGTTAAATTTTGAGTCTCAAAATATCAGCTGTTTTTGTGGTCTATTATGGAGCGCTAGTGTAGTCACATGTAAATGTAATTTAGCTTAAACCAGCTGTGGTTGGGGGCCTCACTAACTAACCAAATTACAGGAACAAATATTGCTGTTAGGTAGAAATCAGGAGTAAGACGTACTAGTGAGACGAACGATTCATCAACTCTGCTAACAACTTTTTGACTCATTCTTACATAAGGCCGTAAATTTGTTTTAAATATCGTAACAGAATCATGGATATGCTTCGGATATAAAACGACAGTCGTTTACTGACAACATTTCTGATACAGTAGCCGCTTGAGTGAGGGTAAATTTTCCTAGTACTGGCTGATAAAACTGATATTTTCTCAATTAATTGTTAGCGATTATGTTATTTTTTAACTAATTCAACCCCTAAATAATGCAGGAACGTAAAGTTTCGTCAAATACTATGTATTAGTAAAATTCTAGTTCTTTAATAGCTCATTCCATTGGTGAAAATCTTTGTTCACTGTTATTGCCCTTAATCCTGGCACAGTTGGGACCTGGAAGACAGGAGAGATATTACGTGTCTGGTACAGTCTGACCATTTGGTCATTTATCTTGGCAACTACAACATCTCCATGGCCGTCTTAATCCTCACATCTTATATCTTACAAGTTATTTAAGTTTTAGAAAGATAAAGTTCCACCTCTACACAACTAACTTACTTTTATCTCATGAAAGTCGTTTTGTTCTAAGAGATACTGTCTTATAACACACAAGTACGACTTTTTGTAGTTAAATTTGATTATTTTTATTGATTTATATAATTAATAATAACTTTTTTGTGTTTACTAAAGTTGAAGGAAACATAATACATGGCAAATAATCAAAATATTTTCCTTTTAATTTTTAAATAAAGATTCTAATTTATATAACAAGGATAACACTTTTACTACATTTTCAATTTATTTTACTTCTACAATATTGCATTGGTTTTATGAATTAATTAAAATAAATTTATTAGAACAATACTTTACCAATGGATGATAATATACTGTGTTAGAACACGTATATAAAATAAGTTAAAATGATAAATGCGTTTGCTCATTTTACACGTAAAAATAAAAATAGTTTGTATATGACCTATTTTTATGAACACTTACAAACAAATAACAATTTATATTTGTTCATTCTTTGCCAATATAAATACAAATAAATCATACATATAAATAACAAGTTTGTTTGTTTTTTTAAGTACATTTTTAAATTCCAAATGGTGAATTATTTAGGTCGTTAAAGTGCCCACTCCTAGCACCAATTTCAATATTTTTTAATTATTATACTTTTCGACATTTTTTTCATGTAGTTTATATCTTTTTAATTACTAAATTTTGGATTTGTTTTTGATAAGTTTTTCTGTAACTTATCTCTTAATATGTAATCTATGTAAAAATATATGAATAAATAATACAAATTTCAAATATACTTTCTCTAGATAAATAATCAACAAATTTGTTGTCAAACCATGACTTTTGTTAAGCTTAAGTATTAATGTTTAAGAAAAATCGTAAACTTACAATTTCTAGCTTATTTTATTCTTCGGTAAGATATATAAATTTTGGCTTATTTACACTTTAATTTCTGTACTATAAAATGGTCGGAATACAATTGAACTTTTCAAAAAGAATTAAAATGTTTGTTATTTGTGTTGAGGTAGAAGATAAGATAGTGGAAACCAGTGACCACCGTCAATTTGTTAGAACGTTCTCGTCAGGATGCCAGCGGGAGCTTCCCTCCCAGGGGTGAAAACAAGAGGGGGTTTATGGGTCTGGAGTGAATTGGATTACATCCAGTGTCTTCAATAGCACGTCCGACGGATTTCTTTAAATATTTTGTACGATTCTTAAAAAAATTATGATTTTATTTTTCCTAGTCATATAATTTATTGTGGAATAAAAATACATATTAATTTCAACACTTCTACATAATACGACATTTAAAAATAATAAACTATTCATATCTTGCTTTGAACTGTCATTAGTGTAAATACTATTTTATAAATTTATTTATTTGATTAGTTATCATGTAAATACGTATCTACGCATGTGTACGTATTTACAGCCTTACAGCCTAATCAGACAGCCTGAAAAATTCCACTGTTAGGAACTATGTTTTATGTATATTCTTCCCTAACCATTCTAAAAAGCTCTAAGCGAATACAATCACAGCGATATTGACTACATAAAATTGTCACCATAGTCCAGGTGTAAAAAAATAGAACAGGGGATATTTTGACAAATTCCAGGTGTGTTTATGTTAGAAGATGTGAGAGTATTTTAATAACGAAAAGTACGAGAAGGTTCACGCAATGAAAAAATATGCGCAAGTCTGATTCTAGTTTATTAGATCAGGAAAGCGTTTACTAAATAAACTTGGTTTTAAATCGTAGATTCTGGGTCTTTTATTATTTGAAAACAAATCTCAACAGCCCCCTTGGTAAATTATAAATAATAAAATATCTTATGTCACTTGATTTGTAATTTATTAAATATAAATGCAATGTTGAAGTTTGGACATACGCCCTAAATATATAATTCAAGTCTTATTATCCTCACTTGATTTTTGAACAAGATTTTAATGTATTTTTTAATAATATATTTGTAATGTGTAAGTCCAGTACATATTATATAATACACACCATATGTATTTTTATACTTATATATTGTGAATGTTTAATACACTTACAAAAAGGTATCTTGACTCATTACGCTACAGTAGCTTCTTTGAATCGTAACTTACCCATATATTACTATAAAGGTAGTTTTTAGAGATATAGATATGAACGGGGACATATAGGTTAATATATTCCACTGGACCTACCAATAACAACCTAAAACAAATATACTGAAAGAGGTCTTCAGGAAATTTTTACTGTCATCTCATGATTTCTTTTATGTTTGTCAACTTAAGTATCCCTCATCTGCGCCTATCACATGAAATGCTACTTTAGGGTAGCTATATTTTAAAATTGCTCAAAACCAATAATATTTTTTATCGTTTTTTATAATTGTTGAATAGACAATCATTATGGTTGATACATGGTAACACTCTGGAACAATCATTAAAGGAAAACATTGCTCTGATTTTCAATGATAATATATATTATTGTTATTAAGAAATATATATATATCAGTAGTTTTATAGATATATATTTGTGTTATTTAATTTATAATATTTAAGTGGTTATTACAAACCTGTGATAAAGGAATACTATACAATGAAGTGTTTTGGTTGTTACTAATATTTAAATAACAGTGGAAACAATTCACAATACAAGGCTTAAAACTAGTTTTTTAAGTCAATTTCAAAACTATAACTAGCAATTTGTAGTAAGCTACTCAGCTATTATTAACGTATAATAATTATATAATTAATGCTAGTTTATTTACAGTCATAAAATTCAAACAGAGATTAAAATATTTGCGTGAACAAAAGTTGCTTTGGTTCTATTTATAAATGGATTGCGTGTTTGCACAGATTATCATTTAAAGGTCTTCGGACCTCAGTATTTGTACCCCAGAGAGTGAACGTCCATGACCTCTACTTCACAAAAAAACTGATTTATTTTCACTTCTCCAGGGTAAATATTTCCCTTTTTATGGATAAATGTAATAAATAATGAAATATAATTAATAAAACAATCCTTACTGATATTCACTTAATTTACGAACCATTATAGTTTTTCATAGCGAAATGTATTTTAAACTACTAAGTTTATTGTTGAAATAGTAATTATTATCTACGAAACTAAAAATAATACATCAAATAACATATATGGAATATTAATTTTACTAAAAATACGTATTTTAAACTCTAAATACAATGTTCAAACATTTGCCAAAATTGCACATTTTTAATATTTACAGTAAGCATATTATATTGATGGAGCTGTGTACACCAACTTTTTATGTTCTATCGATTTACTTTTTTAAACATTTATTTTTAATATAAAGTTAAATTGTTTCAGTCTCGTTGTTTTTTTATAGTGTTGTTTTCTTATATAAAATATATTTACGTTTAATTCCTCGAGTTGAGACATTTTAATAAAATATCAACATGAACATAATATTGTAACATGGTAAAACAATTGTCGACATAAAATTGTTACATGTAGTGTGTTTAAAATCGTTAAATAAAAATTCCTAAGACACTTCTTTTTTTTAATAATATTTATCAAGTACAGATTATTATACTGACTTAATGTTAACTTGGGGCATATTCAATTTAGGAGTAATAGACTCAGCTGATTATCTAACTTTATGAAATGAAAAGTCACTAAAAAACAAAAGAAAGACAGAAAACTATTTATTTGGAAAGGCAAAATTAGTAAACTAAATAAAAATAATAGCAAATTACTATTAAATAACAAAACATAATCCTATTTTTTATATGACAAAATGTGAACATTTTAAAGGTGATTGTTGGTTTATATTCGTATGATGGCTTTTATTAGGATTTGGTTTTTGCCAACAGAAGTAGTTATACGAAACATGTAATCGTAGTTCTGAGTAGCTCCGGTGAACAATAGACTTCGTTAACATACTCTGTAGATGAATAGAAAAATTATTTTTATACGACATGTATCATATTTATATATTTTTATTATCTAATTTACACAGTTACCTTTACTAGATTAGAATATTTTTCAATGTTATACAATTATTACAAAGGGTGAACAGTGTTATTAAAAGTAAAATATAAATTTTTTATTCTACATTTTTTAAATTATTTTTTTCTTTTTTTTATAATATTTTACTATATTACCAATAAATGTTTCATATTATTATTTCATGTTGATACAGTGATAACAATTATAGATATAATATATATTATAATGTAAATTTTAAACTAAAAATTCAATAAATCACAGTGTATTTTATTCTTTAATTTAAATGCAAATCATAAAGAGAAATTAAATATTTTCACTATAAATAATAACTGATAATACTAAGCAATGAATTGAATTTGTATAGTTATAATTCTTTCATATCTTGGGAAAAATAATGCTTTTCTAATAAATACTATAATATTAAAAGAACTTCTGTATCTTCTAAATTTAATTTTATGTTTCAAAAAAATGTTTTGCTTCAATACCAACGTGGTATTTCAATAGTCAAACGGTTATTACCTTCAATTATTTCTTTTCTCAATTAATATTCATAACTAATTGTAAATTTATCCAAGTTAAACAATTGTATTTATATAACTAAGCTTTCCAGTTTTGGTAGCAGATTTTCACCGATGAATAGAACTATGACTAGAAAAGAACTGACAAATAAAATTTACCTACCTCTATATGTTTCCATAATTATTTGATTCTATACGGTCATAATCTATAATTTATACTTAGCAATTTATCAAAATATGAATATTTATTACAATCCAATTAAAAATAAAAACTTGTTTATGCATGAAAATAGGCTTTATTGCAGACATTATTTTAATAATTGGTAACATATGGTATTTTAATATTACTAAACTATTCATGTGTAAAGATGAATAAAGATAATAAGATGAATTAAATTTTACTAAAATTTAGTCTATGTCCATGGTACATATGGAATTATTTGTTTGCTAAAAACACAAGAAAATAAAGTATTATATAGAAATAGTGCTATTCTACATTATATTATATAAGTATAAAGTTCATGCATCAGTGAAAAAAAAATTAAAAACTTAACGTGAAGAAAGACAATGTTAAAAATGCTACAACCACATGCTAACTGACCGCCTTTTACAATCAATGGCTCGTGTTCGTTTATTGATTATACTCTAATTTCATTCATTGATGTAATTTTTTAGTCTATTTTTAAGAGTTTTCAAAATAGTAAATGCTATTAAGTAACGGAGGATTTTAATTTAATAAAGTCTACAGAGTATGTTTTCGTATCATGAATAAACATGATGTATTTAATACTTTGATGATTTCAAATTTCGAGAATATAAACTATCATGTCTGAAAATATGTTCTTAATCTGAAATTTTATGAATGTTTACTGTCCATATCGACATTGAATTTGAGTTTAAATGTCTATTTAAGTTCATTATACTCATATTAATGTCAAAAGTTATGCTCTACACTATAATTTTATGTGAATTTAGTTTACAATTTTCAAATAAAGCAGTGTACAACAACCATAAACAGCTCTATTTATTTTGATTATCTAGCTAAATTAATCGTCAGAAATATTAAACTTTAAACATACACCTTATTCTGGTTGTAATAAACGATTAGGTTATTCGTAATATTTGTTCATCTATATATATGAAACAATATGACAAACATGACATTAATTACATTTCATCCACAAATAGTATAATTGAAAGTGTCTCTAATACTAAAGACTAACTGAAAAGTACGCCAATATGAATATCAAGAACAGTGTTTTCCACATGACGTAGAAACATGCAAAGAAGAGATCTCTGCAAAATATTAACAATATGAATTAAACAGTGCTAGAATACTGGACCATTAATAAGGTCTAACAATGATTCACAATTGTGACTAGCTCTACACAAGAGAAAAGAGTCAAAATACGGAGATGATGTGCAAGCCAAACTGGAAACCTGTCAAAAACAAACGAGAAGATACAAAATTTATTTCATGCATATAGTACCCTGGGGAAGAGTAGCCCATGTTGTCACTCCACAGCCGCTAAACCTAGAATACAACAACTGGTCAACTATGTTGTCAAACTAGGCATGTACATACACAACACAAACTTAACATTTACTGTTCAAATCTGCACTGGGGTTTTGAAGATATCGTTTAGTTATCCTTAAATAGATGCAAATAAAATATTCCATTACTAAGTGTTTTTTGTGAATACAGGAAAATGCAAAACCATGTTATCATGATTATTTCAAATTAGATAGCATTATTTTGAATGTTCACCAAGAGTTTCCTCAAGATGCTTTCTGGTTTTTTTTAAAGTTTATTTATCTAACTCTTGGAACCCTAATACGTGTTATCCAACGAAGTAACATTCAATGAGTAGTTTTGTATAAAATATAGATTCCTATACTAATTAATATTGTTTAATTTTTCCAACCTCCTAAAATCTAGAAATAAGGTAAAATAATAGATCATATCTAGACAGTTTATAAAATATTTCTGCTTATAATTAACGTGTTTTTAAAATGTTCCTAAACAGTTACGGTTGCACATTTAACATTACCCCAAATTTTTTCTAAATGAGGCTAAATATTTAAGGTTTGGAGGGAAGAATCATGATAAAATTAAACTAGTGAGTGAGTTTTAGATTAGTATCAGCTATCTTGTTACGAAAATAATAATGTAAGAACACTGAAGATATAATACAGAAATTTGAAATCTAGTGTATGATTGACTCTTTATTTAGTGTACATATCAATCAGATACTAAAAGAAACCTAATCAATGATGATGTGTATATACCTTGCTTAAATAAAAACTTTGACATTAATTTAACAATTGAACATAATTATGGTATTATTTACCCTTAAAAAACTAAGAGTAAATCAAAGCATACTTATCAAAATAATCTTTAAAATGACGTAGACACAGTTATAAACTAATATTTATTCTGAGTCTTGTCTTCTTAAAAAAATTTAAATAGCAAATTGTTAGGATTATTCAGTAAATAATTCACATGAAATATTATTAAAGCATTAATATTCTGCTAATCCAACAGAGTATATTCTTTTAGTCCCACCGATACAGGGAACATGAACCCACTAACCACTACATTCGCAGACCGAATTTATCGTGAACGCTATAGACATTGGTTCAGTGGCTTGACGAAGCTGGCCGTCTTCGAAGGAGGGGGTCTAGGTCACAGGCCACGTTCACCACGTCTATAGGGTCTAGGTCACAGGCCACGTTCACCACGTTGAGTTATTCTAATCATAATCTGACTCAAATATTCTAATAACTGCTACAGTCAATTTAATAAAATTTTTGCGTTACCTAAGGCACCATGTGCACGTGGTAAGGCAGATTGCGAAAAGTAATGAAAAACCTGTGCATTAAGCTGGTGATATCTTGACAACGAAGGCAACAGTCCTAAGGGAGTGGTCCCTTCGTATCTTCCGCTAATCGGATGTATTTGGTTTGTCATTTACAAAACACATGTGAATCGGACGCCTTATTTCAGATAGCGTTTATTTTTATGATAAGCTACCCGTCTATAATAGTTTATTTGACATTGATAATCGAATGTAAACGTTGATAATTGAGTATAAAAACTGTTTAACAATTCATCGGTCAAATTCACTAAGAAAATTAAGCTCTTTTTCTGTAGCCAAAACCACTCAAATTACGAATTTGTTACGTTATATTACTAGTCCAGAATAGTTTTCTAAACAATAATAAATAATTGTATTGCTTACGAAATGCCACGAAAACTACTTTAAAATCCATCTGTTAAAATAAATAAGTTAGAAATTGGTACGTAGTCTTGTTAACGTAACCAAAATCCCTCATTTTATTAATTTATATCCTCGTCCTAATATTTTACTGTTCATCAGCTGAATGAACTATTTTGTAGAAACTGCTCAATCAAATTAAATGTATGTATAAAAAGCAAAGCAAAAAAGCTTTAAAGCTGTCGTAAGCAATCTTCTACTTTCTATCAGCTAGTTTCTTTCTTTATACGGCTTACACATATTTTACAAATTGGGCGTTTTTAAATAACCTAATAGTACAGATTATTTTACTCTACACTAATTGGAAATTAATTGCTCTCGAGCTTTAACAAGAAATGTTATATTGTCCATTTTCGGATACCCTTTTTGATTGAGTTTTCACACCTCATTTGATAAATTGTGATTCTAACTGAGTCTTGTCTTCTTACAAAAAATTGAAATAGCAAATTAATAGGATTATTCAGTAAATAATTTTTAATAAATATTATTAAAACACTGAAATTCTGCTATTCCAACTATACTCATTCTTTTAGTTTTTCACAATCAACTGTTAATTTAGAGTTTATTGCTTTGGCCTGTCAAAAGAACACTTCTACATTTTATCAGTTTTAATCATTTGTTGAACTATTATTTTTTTCTTTTTTTCTAAATCACAACTGTTATAAGTGCACTTTGTAAGGAGCTATCATTCTGTCTTTTGTTGTTTTGCCAGTCACAACCTTGCATACGTCATGTGATACTAGTTGTAAGCTACCTGTCAGAAGGCCATCAATGTCTTTCACTACAAAACTGTCACAAGTGCACTTCGTAAGGAGCTATCATCCTGTCTTTTGTTGTTCTGCCACAACCTTACATACGTCATGTGATACTAGTTGTAAGCTACCTGTCAGAAGGCCATCAATGTCTTTTACTACAAAACTGTCACAAGTGCACTTCGTAAGGAGCTACCATCCTGTCTTTTGTTGTTCTGCCACAACCTTACATACGTCATGTGATGCTAGTTGTAAGCTACCTGTCAGAAGGCCATCAATGTCTTTCACTACCAAACTGTCACAAGTGCACTTCGTAAGGAGCTATCATCCTGTCTTTTGTTGTTCTGCCACAACCTTACATACGTCATGTGATACTAGTTGTAAGCTACCTGTCAGAAGGCCATCAATGTCTTTCACTACAAAACTGTCACAAGTGCACTTCGTAAGGAGCTATCATCCTGTCTTTTGTTGTTCTGCCACAACCTTACATACGTTATGTGATGCTAGTTGTAAGCTAGCTGTCAGAAGGCCATCAATGTATGTGTTTCACTCACAAACTGTCACAAGTGCACTTCGTAAGGAGCTATCATCCTGTCTTTTGTTGTTCTGCCACAACCTTACATACGTCATGTGATGCTAGTTGTAAGCTAGCTGTCAGAAGGCCATCAATGTCTTTCACTACCAAACTGTCACAAGTGCACTTCGTAAGGAGCTATCATCCTGTCTTTTGTTGTTCTGCCACAACCTTACATACGTTATGTGATACTAGTTGTAAGCTAGCTGTCAGAAGGCCATCAATGTATGTGTTTCACTCACAAACCGTCACAAGTGCACTTCGTAAGCAGCTCTCATCCTGTCTTTTGTTGTTCGGCCACAACCTTACATACGTTATGTGAAGATAGTTGTAAGCTAGTTGTCCGAAGACCTTCAATGTATGTGTTTCACGCACAAACTGTCACAAGTGCAATCCGTAAGGAGCTATCGTCCTGTCATTTGTTGTTCTACCACAACCTTACATACGTTATGTGATACTAGTTGTAAGCTAGCTGTCAGAAGGCCATCAATGTATGTGTTTCACTCACAAACCGTCACAAGTGCACTTCGTAAGCAGCTCTCATCCTGTCTTTTGTTGTTCGGCCACAACCTTACATACGTTATGTGAAGATAGTTGTAAGCTAGTTGTCCAAAGACCTTCAATGTATGTGTTTCACGCACAAACTGTCACAAGTGCAATCCGTAAGGAGCTCTCATCCTGTCTTTTGTTGTTCTGCCACATCCTTACATACGTTATGTCATGCTAGTTGTAAGCTAGCTGTCAGAAGGCCATCAATGTATGAGTTTCACGCACAAACTGTCACAAGTGCAATCCGTAAGGAGCTCTCATCCTGTCTTTTGTTGTTCTGCCACATCCTTACATACGTTATGTCATGCTAGTTGTAAGCTAGCTGTCAGAAGGCCATCAATGTATGTGTTTCACGCACAAACTGTCACAAGTGCAATCCGTAAGCAGCTCTCATCCTGTCTTTTGTTGTTCGGCCACAACCTTACATACGTTATGTGAAGATAGTTGTAAGCTAGTTGTCCGAAGACCTTCAATGTATGTGTTTCACGCACAAACTGTCACAAGTGCAATCCGTAAGGAGCTCTCATCCTGTCTTTTGTTGTTCGGCCACAACCTTACATACGTTATGTGATGCTAGTTGTAAGCTACCTGTCAGAAGGCCATCAATGTATGTGTTTCACTCACAAACTGTCACAAGTGCACTGCGTAAGGAGCTCTCGTCTTGTCTTTTGTTTTTCTGCCACAACCTTACATACGTCATGTGATGCTAGTTATCCGAAGACCTTCAATATATGTGTTTCACTCAAAAACTGTCACAAGTGCACTTCGTAAGGAGCTCTCATCCTGTCTTTTTTTGTTCTGCCACAACCTTACATACGTCATGTGATGCTAGTTGTAAGCTACCTATCGGAAGGCCATCAATGTATGTGTTTCACTACCAAACTGTCACAAGTGCACTTCGTAAGGAGCTATCGTCCTGTCTTTTGTTGTTCTGCCACAACCTTACATACGTTATGTGATACTAGTTGTAAGCTAGCTGTCAGAAGGCCATCAATGTATGTGTTTCACTCACAAACTGTCACAAGTGCACTTCGTAAGGAGCTCTCATCCTGTCTTTTTTTGTTCTGCCACAACCTTACATACGTTATGTGATGCTAGTTGTAAGCTACCTATCGGAAGGCCATCAATGTATGTGTTTCACTACCAAACTGTCACAAGTGCACTTCGTAATGAGCTATCGTCCTGTCTTTTGTTGTTCTACTTGTTGTACCTTACATACGTTATGTGATGCTCTCCGAAGACCTTCAATGTGTTTCAATCACAAACTGTCACAAGTGCACTTCGTAAGGAGCTCTCGTCCTGTATTTTGTTGTTCTGCCACAACCTTACATACGTCATGTGATGCTAGTTGTAAGCTACCTATCAGAAGGCCATCAATGTCTTTCACTACCAAACTGTCACAAGTGCACTTCGTAAGGAGCTCTCGTCCTGTATTTTGTTGTTCTGCCACAACCTTACATACGTCATGTGATGCTAGTTTTAAGCTACCTGTCAGAAGGCCATCAATGTCTTTCACTACCAAACTGTCACAAGTGCACTTCGTAAGGAGCTATCATCCTGTCTTTTGTTGTTCTGCCACAACCTTACATACGTTATGTGATACTAGTTGTAAGCTAGCTGTCAGAAGGCCATCAATGTATGTGTTTCACGCACAAACCGTCACAAGTGCACTTCGTAAGGAGCTGCCATCCTGTCTTTTGTTGTTCGGCCACAACCTTACATACGTTATGTGAAGCTAGTTGTCCGAAGACCTTCAATGTATGTGTTTCACGCACAAACTGTCACAAGTGCAATCCGTAAGGAGCTCTCATCCTGTCTTTTGTTGTTCTGCCACATCCTTACATACGTTATGTCATGCTAGTTGTAAGCTAGCTGTCAGAAGGCCATCAATGTATGTGTTTCACGCACAAACTGTCACAAGTGCAATCCGTAAGGAGCTCTCATCCTGTCTTTTGTTGTTCTGCCACATCCTTACATACGTTATGTCATGCTAGTTGTAAGCTAGCTGTCAGAAGGCCATCAATGTATGTGTTTCACGCACAAACTGTCACAAGTGCAATCCGTAAGCAGCTCTCATCCTGTCTTTTGTTGTTCGGCCACAACCTTACATACGTTATGTGAAGATAGTTGTAAGCTAGTTGTCCGAAGACCTTCAATGTATGTGTTTCACGCACAAACTGTCACAAGTGCAATCCGTAAGGAGCTCTCATCCTGTCTTTTGTTGTTCGGCCACAACCTTACATACGTTATGTGATGCTAGTTGTAAGCTACCTGTCAGAAGGCCATCAATGTATGTGTTTCACTCACAAACTGTCACAAGTGCACTGCGTAAGGAGCTCTCGTCTTGTCTTTTGTTTTTCTGCCACAACCTTACATACGTCATGTGATGCTAGTTATCCGAAGACCTTCAATATATGTGTTTCACTCAAAAACTGTCACAAGTGCACTTCGTAAGGAGCTCTCATCCTGTCTTTTTTTGTTCTGCCACAACCTTACATACGTCATGTGATGCTAGTTGTAAGCTACCTATCGGAAGGCCATCAATGTATGTGTTTCACTACCAAACTGTCACAAGTGCACTTCGTAAGGAGCTATCGTCCTGTCTTTTGTTGTTCTGCCACAACCTTACATACGTTATGTGATACTAGTTGTAAGCTAGCTGTCAGAAGGCCATCAATGTATGTGTTTCACTCACAAACTGTCACAAGTGCACTTCGTAAGGAGCTCTCATCCTGTCTTTTTTTGTTCTGCCACAACCTTACATACGTTATGTGATGCTAGTTGTAAGCTACCTATCGGAAGGCCATCAATGTATGTGTTTCACTACCAAACTGTCACAAGTGCACTTCGTAAGGAGCTATCATCCTGTCTTTTGTTGTTCTGCCACAACCTTACATACGTTATGTGATACTAGTTGTAAGCTAGCTGTCAGAAGGCCATCAATGTATGTGTTTCACTCACAAACTGTCACAAGTGCACTTCGTAATGAGCTATCATCCTGTCTTTTGTTGTTCTGCCACAACCTTACATACGTTATGTGATACTAGTTGTAAGCTAGCTGTCAGAAGGCCATCAATGTATGTGTTTCACTCACAAACTGTCACAAGTGCACTTCGTAATGAGCTATCGTCCTGTCTTTTGTTGTTCTACTTGTTGTACCTTACATACGTTATGTGATGCTCTCCGAAGACCTTCAATGTGTTTCAATCACAAACTGTCACAAGTGCACTTCGTAAGGAGCTCTCGTCCTGTATTTTGTTGTTCTGCCACAACCTTACATACGTCATGTGATGCTAGTTGTAAGCTACCTATCAGAAGGCCATCAATGTCTTTCACTACCAAACTGTCACAAGTGCACTTCGTAAGGAGCTCTCGTCCTGTATTTTGTTGTTCTGCCACAACCTTACATACGTCATGTGATGCTAGTTGTAAGCTACCTATCAGAAGGCCATCAATGTCTTTCACTACCAAACTGTCACAAGTGCACTTCGTAAGGAGCTCTCGTCCTGTATTTTGTTGTTCTGCCACAACCTTACATACGTCATGTGATGCTAGTTGTAAGCTACCTGTCAGAAGGCCATCAATGTCTTTCACTACCAAACTGTCACAAGTGCACTTCGTAAGGAGCTCTCGTCCTGTCTTTTGTTGTTCTGCCACAACCTTACATACGTTATGTGATACTAGTTGTAAGCTAGCTGTCAGAAGGCCATCAATGTATGTGTTTCACTCACAAACTGTCACAAGTGCACTTCGTAAGGAGCTCTCATCCTGTCTTTTTTTGTTCTGCCACAACCTTACATACGTTATGTGATACTAGTTGTAAGCTAGCTGTCAGAAGGCCATCAATGTATGTGTTTCACTACCAAACTGTCACAAGTGCACTTCGTAAGGAGCTATCATCCTGTCTTTTGTTGTTCTGCCACAACCTTACATACGTTATGTGATACTAGTTGTAAGCTAGCTGTCAGAAGGCCATCAATGTATGTGTTTCACTCACAAACTGTCACAAGTGCACTTCGTAAGGAGCTCTCATCCTGTCTTTTTTTGTTCTGCCACAACCTTACATACGTTATGTGATGCTAGTTGTAAGCTACCTATCGGAAGGCCATCAATGTATGTGTTTCACTCACAAACTGTCACAAGTGCACTTCGTAAGGAGCTATCATCCTGTCTTTTGTTGTTCTGCCACAACCTTACATACGTTATGTGATACTAGTTGTAAGCTAGCTGTCAGAAGGCCATCAATGTATGTGTTTCACTCACAAACTGTCACAAGTGCACTTCGTAATGAGCTATCATCCTGTCTTTTGTTGTTCTGCCACAACCTTACATACGTTATGTGATACTAGTTGTAAGCTAGCTGTCAGAAGGCCATCAATGTATGTGTTTCACTCACAAACTGTCACAAGTGCACTTCGTAATGAGCTAACGTCCTGTCTTTTGTTGTTCTACTTGTTGTACCTTACATACGTTATGTGATGCTCTCCGAATACCTTCAATGTGTTTCAATCACAAACTGTCACAAGTGCACTTCGTAAGGAGCTCTCGTCCTGTATTTTGTTGTTCTGCCACAACCTTACATACGTCATGTGATGCTAGTTGTAAGCTACCTATCAGAAGGCCATCAATGTCTTTCACTACCAAACTTTTACAAGTTCACTTCGTAAGGAGCTCTCGTCCTGTATTTTGTTGTTCTGCCACAACCTTACATACGTCATGTGATGCTAGTTGTAAGCTAGCTGTCAGAAGGCCATCAATGTCTTTCACTACCAAACTGTCACAAGTGCACTTCGTAAGGAGCTCTCGTCCTGTATTTTGTTGTTCTGCCACAACCTTACATACGTCATGTGATGCTAGTTGTAAGCTAGCTGTCAGAAGGCCATCAATGTCTTTCACTACCAAACTGTCACAAGTGCACTTCGTAAGGAGCTCTCGTCCTGTCTTTTGTTGTTCTGCCACAACCTTACATACGTTATGTGATACTAGTTGTAAGCTACCTGTCAGAAGGCCATCAATGTCTTTCACTACCAAACTGTCACAAGTGCACTTCGTAAGGAGCTCTCGTCCTGTATTTTGTTTTTCTGCCACAACCTTACATACGTCATGTGATGCTAGTTATAACCTAGCTGTCCGAAGGCCTTCAATGTGTTTCACTCACAATTTGTTACAAGTGCACTTCGTAAGGACCTCTCGTCCTGTCGTTTGTTGTTCTGCCACAACCTTACATACATCATGTGATGCTAGTTGTAAGCTAGCTGTCCGAAGGCCTTCAATGTGTTTCATTCACAAACTGTCACAAGTGTACTTCGTAAGGAGCTCTCATCCTGTCTTTTGTTGTTCTGCCACAACCTTGCATACGGCATGTGATACTAGTTGTAAGCTAGCTGACCGAAGGCCTTCAATGTGTTTCATTTATAAACTTTCACAAGTGCACTTCGTAAGGAGCTCTCGTCCTGTCGTTTGTTGTTCTGCCACAACCTTACAGACATCATGTGATGCTAGTTGTAAGCTAGCTGTCCGAAGGCCTTCAATGTGTTTCATTTATAAACTTTCACAAGTGCACTTCGTAAGGAGCTCTCGTCCTGTCGTTTGTTGTTCTGCCAGCCACAGCCTTACAGATATCATGTGATGCTAGTTGTAAGCTAGCTGTCCGAAGGCCTTCAATGTGTTTCACTCACAAACTGTTACAAGTGCACTTCGTAAGGAGCTTTCGTCCTGTCTTTTGTTATTCTGCCACAATCGTATATACATCAGTGTGATGCTAGTTGTAAGCTAGCTCTCCGAAGGCCTTCAATGTGTTTCACTCACAAACTGTTACAAGTGCACTTCGTAAGGAGCTTTCGTCCTGTCTTTTGTTATTCTGCCACAATCTTATATACATCAGTGTGATGCTAGTTGTAAGCTAGCTCTACGAAGACCTTCAATGTGTTTCACTCACAAATTGTTACAAGTGCACTTCGTAAGGAACTCTCGTCCTGTCGTTTGTTGCTCTGCCAGCCACAGCCTTACAGACATCATGTGATGCTAGTTGTAAGCTAGCTGTCCGAAGGCCTTCAATGTGTTTCACTCATAAAGTTTCATAAGTGTACTTCGTAAGGAGCTCTCGTCCTGTCTTTTGTTGTTCTGCCATAACCTTGCATACATCATGTGATTCTAGTTGTCAGCTAGCTGTGCGAAAGCCTTCATTGTCAAGTGGTGGTAGAGTGTTTCACTCACAAACTGTCACAAGTGCACTTCGTAAGGAGCTCTCGTCCAGTCTTTTGTTATTTTACTAGCCACAACCAAAGTCTTTATTCATATTGTGTCTTCTTTTCTTTTTGCACATAAGTAAAACAATATAAATGTACTGTTATATGGATTACTATGAATTTATGCAGATTTATAACTGTAATGGCAAATGATAACATCTAAAAGTTTCACAAAACCAAGAGAAATATTTAATTACTAAATTACAATAATAAATACATTCAAATATGAATTAAATATCTCATTTCAAATACTTATTGTTTCTAATATTTTAACTTAAGTTTCAAGTTTACATGGTTTTCACGTATTGATTTTCAGGGTATTGTTGGCCTTGTTTTTGTATGTACAGTTCCAAATAATATAGTTCTTATCTCAAATTTGTCCTGTAATATTAACATTAATAATGTCTCAGAACAATAGTTATTATTATAATAAAAGTGTTTAAATAGTATTATAGTTAGGTAATATATTAGTTTTGTTACATTTTCGAATACGAGAATGTTTACTAATCAAATTTCCTCATACAAATAAAAGTATGTTACAAATTAGAAATGTAGCTTATGAAAACATTTAAGAATGTAATAAACATGCGAAAAGTATTTCAGTACTAAAAAGTTAAAGGGGATCTTATTTACCGAGCAAATTTAGGGCTGAGATGCTCTTCCTAATACTCAATGCGGGGACCAAAGGCTTTCACTTCCGAGCCACCAATGAGGGAACAGGCGGGCTACGTGCAAAAATAGGATCGCTCAGCCGGTCCCCCATTCTAGGAACAGCCATGCTCCATCATAATTGTAAACGTCGTTATCCTTAGAAACCGTCGGAACCTTCCGATGAAGGCCACTGGCTATTTTCGTTTAAAAAGAGGTCTAAAATATTTTAAATGTAATGTCAGTATCATTAAAATGTTAGAACGCTTAAGTATATATTTGGCAATGATTTCAGAAACAGAAATGGTTTCAGAATTAGGCTCGTAACACCAAAAGAGCAACATTACACGTAGTCTTAGAACTTAGGCTTAAGCGGCCGGTGTCATAACTAGAATCTACAGTACAGTTTCCGGTGACAACCGCGTCAAGGTACTATCTACAATATTTACAAGATGACCATATTGTCATTGTACAAGATAGTCATCTTGTAAATATTGTAGATAGTACCTTGACGCGGTTGTCACCGGAAACTGTAGATTCTAGTTATTACACGTAGTGTTTAGGATACTAAGTACAGTGGTCCATACTTCCAAGGATCCTGAGAAATAAAATGTCGGAGAGCAAGGACCCGATACAAATGACTAAAAATAATCGAAGTGATTTGGAAACAATGGATAGTCAAATTGACAAATCGACTGAAATCAGTCGACTTATCAAAGTAGTTTTTTATGATATGCAAATAATAATTGGAAAATGTTATGTATCGTAAACCCCTAATTGTTTACGTATTATTAATTATTAATATTATTAAATAAAATATTAATATATTTAATAGTAAAGTTATTACTTTATATTTGTTAATAATCATTGAATGAACACATAGGATAAAACTATACAAGGATGATACCCATCCCGTTAAAATTTTTACATATTTTTATATAGATTAATAAATTACCATATTACTAATGAAGGCGTTTTCAACTACCACAGTTAGGTCAACTTTATGAGATGATGTGGTTCTAAAAACTAATGAAACTAGGTCCTGGCTGCAGTAATGGCCAGCGGGTCGGGGGGGGGGGGGGGGGTTACACTTGACGCCGAGTGGGGCACGCTGCCAAATGGCTGGACCCGGCAGGACATGTGGTCAGAGATATGCCCCGTCCAGTGTGGCCCACAGTCAAATGATAACAGTCATTTTGTTGGTGGTTTTTCACAGCGTCCATTAAATTTATTGACTCGACTGCATATTCACACGTTTAATATGCACGAGTTAAATAACGCTCGAGTGTGGCCGGTGAAAAAGCACAAATAAAAATCTATCTTTTGAAAACTTTCTTAGTTCATAATATTAATATGAATAATGTTGAGTGGTTACGTACTATATTTATACGTATGTCATAAAGTTATAAAATTATTTGAGTGAATTTTCTAACAGTATCATTTTTTATTTATTTATTTGTTTGCGTTTGATGTTTTACTATAACAAATGGAAAAAAATCTTAAAACTGTTATTCAATTTTAATTTCTCACAAAATATTAATTTTGAAAGAAATTAAAATTGATGAATTTTGCGAGAAATTAAAAATGACTAAGTTAGAAATTGGAGAAATTGTCATTTTAATTTCTCTCAATTTCTAACTTAGTCAATGGGCTCTCAAAATAATTTATTATATACTTACTGTCGACTCATAAATTATGTGCACCCGAGTTTGAAGGTTGTTATCTAAGAACAAAGAGACCTACGAAAAATCTAATCATACAATTTACGTTATGAAATATGCATATTTAAATTTTGCTATGAGTTTTAATAATTGTTATCCTAGTTCAAACAAAATAAGTACCGGAATTTGAACTAGTTTTCACTGTACGTCAAAATTACACCGTTATTTTTCAAAAACTCGTAATTACATCGCATTTATATTTCAATACCTTGTTGATAGTAATATTTTCTATGAGTTTTAAAAATTTCAGAATTTTAACTCTTCGAAAAAATAAGTGCTGGTCAATTCCCTAAAACATTGTTTTCTTGGCTTCTAGAGGTCATACAATTAATGACTTGGTCTTTTCGAAATCCTTACGGTACATTACTATACTTTACGCTTGAATGTTTTTAAGCCACTACGAGTTCTATGATAAATGCTTTTTCAAATAAGGTTTTTTTTACCATGGTATAAAGACAGTTTTAGCTCACTCAGATTGTAATGCAACGCTCGTGGATTGTTCTCAAAGTTTTTGGTGCTTCCAAGAAAAAGGACACAGTTTAACATTGATGGAAATGTAAGAGCTTTTGTGACGTAAACAATATTTACGGTGGTATTTTTGAGCTTCTTAAATATTGCTCGTATAACTTTTCTGTTCAAACAAAACAAAATGTTGGTATTTGTGTTTTCCAATCCCAGACTGTCTTACCCATCCATCCATACGCGTAATGTACGTGGTATTATCCCACCCATCCCTGGATGGGTTAGTAGTATTTGGGTTTGGATAATTACAAAGAACATAGTCACTCATTCTAATACAACCACGTGTGTTATAGGATAGAGTAATCACCCAACCGCCCTTCCTCACAAGTACTGTAATATTGGGCAAGCCACCCACGTGAGTGTCAATACCACTGTACGTGTATGGGTTGGCGGGTGGGTCAATACCACTGTACGTGTATGGGTGGGTCGGTGGGTCAATACCACTGTACGTTTATGGATTGGCGGGTGGGTTAATATCACTGTACGTGTGTGGGCGGGCGGGTGGGTCAGTACCACTGTATGTGTATGGGTGGGTGGTTGGGTCAATACCACTGTGCGTGTATGGGTGGCCGGGTGGTTCAATACCACTGTACGTGTATGGGTGAGCGGGTGGGCCAATACAGACACACAAAACACACAAACCACTTTTGTTGTCCTACCCACGTATTCTACGAAAATTACACATATCGTTTTATAGTAATTTAAGTAACATACACTCACTAAATTTTGATTTATGAGTCGTTCATTAATCATGCTAGATTGAAGTAGTTTGAAAAAATTTTCATTTTTGATGGTGCCGATATTTTATTGATTAAAATGCTGATTTAACGACAATTCATGAGACAGTAAAAAACTAACAGTACGGTGGTACTGTCCCAGAAATGCTGATACTACTAAGGATGCCACATCAAAGAATGATGGAACATCCTGTAATACTTACATATTCCAGAGAGTACTTTAAGGAGGTTGTTAATGAAAGATTAGAAACCTCAAGTCACAATTAAGGTCGCTTTTGCCTTAGATATAAACTCACTTGTTCCACCGTATCTAAATTTAAATTAGTTATATATCACAAAGAATAATTACTTGTCTTGTTAACTTGGAATATATGATTATATTTTTATATATTCTAGAATGTTTTATTTATGTAATAAGCTGGTTTATATGGTTTTAATTTCATATTCCTACGAAGATTATCATATGTATTTTTTATGGTTTTTGTTGCATCTGCTGTTTTTATTATTATAATTTCGTTTATTTGTTATGTTATTGATGTATTATTATTGTCAACTGTTGAACACATACCCTATTATTCTTTAAGATTATTAAGTTTATATTATTGTTCCTACATCCGTAATTGTTATTAATCGTTATTGTTTCGTTGTGTTATTACTATTTTAATGCTCACTCAGTACATTATTTAAAATAGTTTTTCTTGATGATATTAACTTGTTTTTGTATTTTTAACATATATTATCATTATTTTTGATATTTTTCTTTTCTGCAACACAATTACTATGTACCATGCTTTGTATGACTAATATAAATTGGTTTGTACCTATATAAAACCACACTTCTTCCTTAGATCATTCCCTAATATATCTTCTTAATTCCTCACTTTAACTAAAATGTAACCTATAAAATAAAGAAAAGTCATAGTATAACAAATGAACCATCGAAATTATATTTCCCACTAAATACAAGCTGAAGGCAAAACCCTGCAAGGTTTTGTTATTCAAAGAGATAATTTTAATATACAGGGTGTCTAGCTTCAACTGTAGCATATTTAAGAGGATTGTTTGTTAGGTCAATACAAGCAAATATTGCCGTGTAACCTGTGTCCTATCTAAATTCGTTTTCTGTCTGTGTGTCTTTATTTGTTTTTAAAAAAATTTGAATATCTCAAAAATCATTTGACATACTATACCGAATTTTCGTATGATTCCAGTAAAAAGTACAAAGATACATTTTATTTAAGATCATTGATTTCAAAAAGTCAAATATAATAAAAATAAACTTTTTATCTAAAAATGTTAAGACGCGTGATTTATGGACTACGTTAAGCTAAATACAACGATATGCCATTTTAAAACATCGGTTGATAAATAACAGATAAAACTTATTTTTCTCTGTAATTTATCAACCGATCTTTTAAAATGGCATATCGTTGAGTTTGGCATAACGTAGTCTATATATCACGAGTCTTAACATTTTTGGGTAAAAAGTTTGGCTTTTTGATATTTGACTTTGAAATATTTAAACATCCGCCATTTTGAAACCAACAATTTTAGATGTTTAGCCTTTTTACATAAAATGTATCTTTGTTAAGATCAAATATGTACGAAAATTCAGTTTAGTAGATCAAATTTGAGATATTAAAATGTTTGTAAAAAGCACATACAGACAGACAAAAAACAAATGGAGATAGGACACATGTTATATGTCATTATTTGCTTGTTGTACTTGACAAACAATCCTCTAAAATATGTGACAGTCGAAACTGGACACTGCATATTTTGGTTGTAAATACATTTTGCCTGGTCATTCACTTTAAAAAAAAAACATGTATGTATTCATATAAAAGAGGGGCGCTTGTTTCAAAGGTGATCTCAATGAAGGTTGAGCAGTTAACATGTTCATTGATCGGCCTACATTTCTCCCCAAACCCCTCCACAGCAGCCCTCTCCCAAAACTGTTAAACTCCCATTTTCGGCATTAAATTAAATATACAATGTTGATCCTATCTCCTGTTGGTAATAATAAGCCCGCAGCGAAAATAATAAAATTATGAGCCACAAAATGTACTAGGCATTTATACCAAGTGATAGAAAAATATATAATTTTTAGTATTTATTTCCCTGAGAAATGGTTCTTTCCAACTTTAAAATCCAACCTTCGGATATTTTAAAGCATAACTTTTAAATTTGTGATATAATTTATATTTACCAAGTGACCAAGGGATAAGTCCAACAAATCATTTTTATTTCAAGGTGCAGTTAAAAATCTGGGATGCGCATGAATGATGGTTTGAGGTTCTAAATGGGAAAGTTCCACGTAATTTAAAAACTATTTGTATACCATAAATAAAGTTGTATACCGTAAACAAACATCTATGGTATAAACGATCTACAGTAAAGTAAATAAATAGTCTCAAGACATAAACTTCCACTTATCCATGGGTTGCATACTACTGTGTATTTAAAATAAAATAAAGGTTTGTACAAAGCTTTATGTAGATCGGTTAAATAAATAAATTTATTTGTTTTACATTTCTTCTCGTTCTAAATGTTTAAGAAGTATAGACTACTATAAAATTATATTAACCTATATTTTACGTCAATAAAGTTTGGGAAGGTTCTGGAAGTCACTATAATAAATAGCTGTCACACGCATGTTTTTGTATTATAAGAGAGGATGTTTACAAAAAAAAACAAAATAACAACTAGCTGTTTGAAATAAACAAAATATTATTTTCCTAAGGTAGAAAAAGAAGCGTATACAGTGAACTTTACGTCCAATTTAAACTTAACATAAATAAAACAAAGATAATGGTATTTGAAGAGAGGAGGAAAGATTGAACTCTAAACTGAAGTGGAAACTAACAGAGCAAGTAAAGTAGACTACGAATATGATTGAATTAGAAATGAGTTGCAGAAAGGACATACAGGTAATAATTGCTATGGCAACATAGAGGTTTAATAAAAATATAAGTTTACGTTGTGGACCGTTGGATAAGAAGCGGAGGAAAAGATTGAAGAAATGTTTTATTAGAAGAAGTGGAAACTTGGACTCTTAGGAAGGAAAATGAGAAAATATTTCAAGAAATGAATATTTGGAGCAGGATGGAAAAATAAAGTGGAAAGGTTCTGAGGAGAATGGGCGAAGAGAGGTACATACTGAAAACTATTAAAAGAAGAAAAGTGAATTGGTTAGGACATGTGTTGAGAAGAGAGAGCTTGTCGAGAACAGCTATAGAAGAAATTTTAGTGGAAAGAGAGGAAAGGTGAGAGAAGATAAAAAGGTGGACAGTGTAAGGATCGGAGGGAAGTACGAGACAACAAAAAGAGAGAGATTTGGCGGAAGGCTGCAGCAGGACCTGCCTGAGGGCAGAACGTCCTTGATGATGACGATTACTATTTTTATACGTATCTTAGTTTATTTACGTGCCGGTAGTTATATTAAAATAGTTTCGTGAATATAATAAATTATTCAAGTAAATTTACCCTCTAAATGTATAAGGGGAGAAGTTACACTTTGAACTCAAACCTATCATTGACATGAACTTGTTCTAACCCTGAAGTAAACTAAAGTGTTAATTGGGCCTTTGCATGTGTGGGCTAATTACGTGTTATCCAGAATCAGGGTGTTCATCCAGGTACCCATTTAAGTGCTCTAAGGAATTTAGTTCTAGCATTGATTTTATACACAAATAGATTTCCCATCCAATGTTAAATTTTGAGTCTCAAAATATCAGCTGTTTTTGTGGTCCATTGTGGAGTGCTAGTGTAGCTCCATGTAAATGTAATGCAGTTTAAAACAGCTGTGGTTGCGGGCCACACTAACTAACAAAATTACTGCCACAAATATTCCTATTAGATGGTTTATCTATTGTAGGTGTATATAATCAAGGGTTCTAGATTTCACGCACTGTCACTAGGAGTAGCAAATAATCTGCCTCACTAACACATATAGGACGTGTTTCATCTCTTCCCTCTCTGTCTTCCTCACCCTCCCCACCTCACCTCACGAATTGTACAAGTACATAACTCCTTCATTTATAGCATAATCTATTAATAAAGATTTCATATACGGTTCATTTACTCTTTCAGCCAAAGATAATTGTACAAGTTTCAACTAAAAATTTGTACAGATAGTCATTTATAGAAAAATAAATAGGTACACTTTAAACAGAAATATTTTTTAAGTTTTACTTTACAATAGGCTAGTTAGTACCTTTTGTCCACTATATCCTCTCAAAATGCTAACAAAATATATCGTTCAGATTCTTTATGAGTTATACTCCTAGGGGGGCCAAGTATCCACTCCATAAAGAAATTTTATTTCAATTTTTCCCCAACACATATATTACTGAAGAAGAGTAACAAGAGTACTGAAGAAGAGTAATAAAAAACAATTCAAAACTAATTTTGATAGAACATCCCTAAGGCCATAGGCAAGAAAACGAGTAACTCCATTCTGCTAAGAATAAGTGAGCAGCTGCTGGAAATTAAGGGTAAATTTCCACAGTAAAGGGATTACCACGTTAAGGGGATTACCACGAATGGAGTGTTGATTGGTAATTATTCCGGTAAACAAGATGAGAGTGTTTTATAGTGTTTGTTTTCTCAACACAAATATTATGTTTTTAAATTCTTACTTAATTAATAAATGTGGATATTAAAAAACATAATCAACTGTTCAAACAGCCGCGAATCCTTTGGTAATCCTTCAGGTCTCACGATAGTAAACGTGGATCACGAAATTTATCACAATACTTTTTACTTTCGTACTACCATTAGTATTGATATGAATTAAGAATAGGAGGGGACCCAAGACAGAGCCCTGGGATAGTCCTTACACCACTGTCACTTCTTTTGACCACTTACTATTGACACAGACAGTTCGGGTACACAAATTAACAAGACTAAAACTATAATCAATTTTTTTTTGACTTTCAATTATTTTTTACTGATAATTATAAATTTGTCTTCTTTTTGTTTTCTATTTAGAATTAATGATTCGAAATGATTTAATCGTATGCTTTATTTTATGACCTATTCATTACAAACGGATATTTAAGATAAAGGATTTTTTAAATTAAAGTCATAGAGTTTAGTATATGTAACATTTTTAATATTTAATAATGCATTGTAAAAAATACTATTTGACTTATACTTTTTAATGTTATTTTTTATAGAAGAATCATTTTACAAAATCTCTTTACTTAATCCATTTAATATTTAGTGTGTTATTCAACAAACACATTTAAATAATTGAGATTATATAGTTTATTATTCTCTTCTATTTGATATAATTTACCAAAACTATAGAATTTTCTCTTTAGAGCGTAAAACATTTCTGAAACTTGTAAGATAAATTGGTTTACAAGTACTGTATAATGGTCGATATGTAAAAGAAGCAGTAATCGAGGATTTGTTGACAGGCAGACACGCAGGTAGGCATTCATAAATATGTCTTATCAGTGTTATCAGTGGTGGCGTGACCTTGTGTGGACGAGTGTAAGCCTAGTCAAGGGGAGTCGGTCGATTCCAACTCTGGCTTCTCACGCTAACCAACTACAATCTTACAACTTTAATTACTAGGCCCGAACACTTCTCGGAATTTTCCAAATGACCTTTGAGAAAAAAACGTTATTTAGTTATACAATCATGTAAAATATCAGTCAGCCAACTTTTCCACACTATCAAAGTAAGTCACTTCGAGACATAACCTCAAAATGTTACCCATTAAATGAATGAATTTTTCCTCTGATGGTTTTTTTTTTTTTTTTTTTTACTAGTCTTGTATGAATGACTTCATATTAATGCAGTAATTATCATAATATGTTTTGTTTTCTGTACAAATAATTATTTTTAACTCATTTAAGGAAACTAATAAAAAGTAAAGGTAGGGATCAGCCAAAGTAAGGCAGTTTACAATGTAACTGGTATAAATTTGTTTGTATAAATACATCAAATAATTTGTATACCAAATAGTTTAATATTGTGTACGTATAGTTAAATAATTGATGTTTGCATTTAATAATGTTACTTTTTGAGAATGGGTAAGTTTTTTATACTGTATAATGGTAGAGCTTATTAGATAGTTTTTTTATATAATGCATGAATTAGTCATTTTGTATTTTGTTTAGTTATGGATGTAGAGTGATAGAGTGATGGATGAATAGCGTTGCATCAAGATCTATTTTAATCAAATGTTTAGTAGTATGTTTCGATTTATAATAATTCGTTCTTGTACTTTAGAAATAAGTAATATGTTATGAATAAAAGTAAGTCTCATGCGTTCACAGGGTGGGTGGGTGGGCCAGCCAATTTATTTATTTCACCATACAAACTACTTTACAATATTAAATTAATCACATGGGCAAGTTTATTTAGTAAATTAAATAATGATACCCTTAGTGACTGATTATAATAGTATGGTAATGAGTTAATATCAACAATTTGCAAAAACTGAGAAATACTAAATATAATTACATTATAACTGTTAAAAACTAAAATGAATTAAAAAGAGAACTAACATAAAAAGGACAGCTATAACGATTAAAAATGAATGAATGGACCAACAATTAGAATAAAATGAAAACATAAGAGACAATTGGTGGAACAAATTTGGAAACGCTTTCACAAGTGTTGTATGACTTCACTTATTCAAGTGAAATCTTGTACATGATCATGGTTACAAAGAACATACTTTTTGACGCCATTAGCGACTTATCATCTTTTCATGGGGACGGCTCACGAGGAGTTGAAAGAAACAAAAATCTTCAATGTAATCCCAGGCCTAGTTTGTATCAAATGTATGAGTGTGGTATCAAATGAAACGTATATTCAAGAGAAATTGGTTGTCGCAAACAGGACTTCGAAAGGCTTTTCCTTTCCGGAGTAGCAGTCCTTTGAATTTCGAAGTAACCAATTTGAACAATATCATTTATCTACTATTTAACAGTTTCAAGTAAATTATTCTGATAAAGAATTATACATTACGAAACACAATAATTCAAAAAAATTAAATTATCTAATTATCTTTGGAAAAAATAACGTTATTTTGAGAGAGTTTCTATATTTTTCCACTCTGTATACAAATATGATAACAGTATAAACATAGATATAACAATATAATATTGACATAGTAAAAACAAATTTTCGTAAATAAAAAGATACATAATAATTCAACAAACAGGCAAACAACACTTAACATAGTGACTAAAATGAAAAACTCAACGAAGGACTCTGGCACAGCGTTTGTTTGACATTCAGCCCACTGGAGGCAAGACAGCGTTTCCAAGTTCCTGGATGCGAGCCATAACGGACTGTTGATCATAATTGGTGCTGTAATATCCTCTAGAAAACGGGTCTTATGATCTTTAGTTTCTGGAGCATGGAAAGTGATTCTTTGGAAGCAGATCAGGGCAATCAACCAATAATTTGACTAGCTTTTAGAGAAAAACAATGTAATGTATTTCACGTCTGGTTTGCGGGCTAGGAAGATCGAGTTCATTCGCAACGTCTAACATTCTTACTTATTAGAAGCCGACACAACATTGTGCGTATTTTAAGGTGAATATGAATGATGATGAGTGTAGGATGTGTGTGGATAAGTGTAGTCTGGTTACTAACTTAGTTCAACTGTTCCTCAGAAAGGGCAATTTATTAATAGCCCAACAGCCAGGGCAACTAAGGGACTACAGATTTACATGGAATCCGAACCACGTCGTTTTGGTCTGATTTTCAGCTAACTGATAAGTCTGACACTCAGTTCTCTTCCTTACACAACATCCGAACCTTTACTATCATCCAACATAGACATCCCAGACTGTTCTTGTAGTGTCCACGTTGATGTAAGACAATTGAGCGGACGCCGTGTCAGTATTAAGAGCACCGAGCATAGAACCTATCGCCTACATTCTCTCAAACACGTTGTCTTCAAGTAGCTCGGTAACAGTACTGCGCCTACAGTGCCGACGTCCTCAAGATAACTAAATACAACACACCAGTCTCAAGAACCTCTTCTAAATCCTCAAGTTGATTCTTAAATGTGACTTGATAGGGGCTCACACTACCCAACATTACTCCAGCAAAGGTCTTTACAATAATAAAAGGTTCTAAAAGCTTGCAGCTGAAGAAGGGTCTTGAGCAACGAGTGAGAGGTCTGGCAGCCCGTAGACAAACCTTCTCAATATGGGCCTCAGCATTCAAGGATGAATATGATGCTCACAGGCCTAACAAACACTTCACCTTTCCAAATTCGACTGGAGGAGTAGATATTCTTGAAAACACTAAAGATCCAAGGGCATGCATTCGAGAGGACAACACCATTTATGTTAAAAACTGTTTCGAATTCACGTCCATCCTGTTATCAGGTCTGCGTATGGATTCCATTAAGGTGATGCAATTTGTTTTCGGCGAGTTAAATATTTCCCAATTTTATAATCAAAATTAGTTAATGTACCTTCCCTTGAGATAGTAAAAATATATTTTTAAGCTTTTTAACTACTAAATTAAAACTTGTGGCCTTTTAAAGTGGTGATTGTAGCTGATTTCAAATCACTATTAAGAAAAAAACCATTCAAAGTACAAATTTAATTTCTTATAACTTCGTTTTTTACCTTAACTGAAGAGATTAAGATGTTTTTTATTAAATTTTTTTAAATATTCGTAATTATTTTTAAAATGTTTGATTATTTTTTTACAATTTTATTTTAATTTTTGAATGTATTTTTTATTCCAAAAATGTTTTTAAATATTCATATTAATTTTTAAATATTTTAAAATTAAAAGGATCTTTTTATAACCCTTCAGTTTTGGTAAAATGCATAGTTATAAGAAATTAAATTTGTACTTTAAACGGTTTTGTCTTAATATTGATTTTAAATCAGCTACATTCACCAATTCAAAAGGGCTTAAGTTTAATGCAGTAGTTACAAAGTTTTTAAAATATTTTTCATGTCTCAAGGGAAGGTACATTAACTAATTTTGATTATCAAATTAGGAAAATAATTAACCCACCAAAACCGATTGCACCTCCTTAAGATCACTCTGGGTCTCATTTCAATCCTGTACAGAGCCAATGGCACTGAAAATATTGATGTATCAATATTTTGTGATACATCAAGAAGATTGTTTTGCCTTATTTATAACTAAATAAACTATGCGAAATATTGGTAATTCATAAGTATAAAAATAATCTTATGCAAGAAAGTCGTGTTCTGACAAATGTCATTTTCGTGTACCTCCAGCTATTGCAATTGTACAGAAAGTATACAAGTTTCATAATTATTATTGTTTACTTCTTTCACAAATTGCTACATATATTCGCCCTTTGGAAACAAAAATGTATAATCTTTAATTACAATAGGTTTGTTGTAATCCAACAGAAGGTTCATAAGTATTAGATACAGAATTTATACATTTTACTTTCTCCCATATGCGTTAGCGTAGAGAAATTATTGTGATCGTCCAAATAAAAGTTCTTTTACAAGTGGGTATAAAAATCCATTTTAGGGTCCCCTGAACCCAAAAAAGTATTTTTATTTTTTATTTATATTTTTTCCGTATGTACGTCTGTCTGTGTGCGCATGTTCGCTTCGCTGGAGACCAAATGGATGGATCAATTTTTATAAAAGTTTGGTACGAAGGTATATTAAGCCAATATCTCCAAGTCGTTTTTTTCACTTTATTGAAATTTTTTTTTTTTTTTTATAGCCAAAAAATATACAAAAATAGAAGTTTCTGAAAAACGGCTAAAAGAATTTTAATTAAATTTTCAGAAAAGATGTGACTTATAATTCAAAATATTTTAGTGAACATTGCATGTATTTAATTTGACTGGTTTTTTAGTTATGGCAAAAAAACATATTTGGGAATCAAACTGGTAATTTTCAAAATGTTCTTTTTTATGGTGTGTTTAATATGGGGGATAGTTTGTTCCAATTCTTTGACACCATTTATTAGAGAGTTTTTCATTTACACGTTACGTATCTGGTTACACAGGTACTATAAGTACAAATGATAATGCGGTAACTAATCGAGTGTTTAATTTCAATAACTTTTCTGGGAGGCTATACGACTTCTACAAGAATTCAAATAAATAACATTATATACAAAATACTGTCATTTACTACATACGTACGTAACAGACCTACGTTTCATGTAGTTATCATATAATTGTGTTTCATGAATTAACTAACATTTTCATTTTTACAAACATCCTGCTCTAGGATACACTTTTTCTTAAACGTGATTACTTTCAAAATTATAAATCCATAAAACTAATGGCCATACACCTTTCCAGCTTGTACAAGGTTTGTACGTGTTTTATAATTGGACCGGAAATAACTGCGTGTTATATTTAGCACACATAGGGGTTTCATCGGCGGATGGAACCGTTCCACAGCTCGGCTGTGACTAACTTTCGTTTTCAATTATTCTACTGCCGAACAGTGTTTAGTTTAAAAAATAACTGTGCAGGTGTTTTTGATTACTATTTTTTGTTTCCATTGTATTATCGTAATTATTAGGGAATTGCTATTTTAATACTAAACAAGATTTAATTTATTGGTTATAATGTTGAAACGTTAATGATAATCAAACTAAGCAATGGCCACTGCTGCTAATGACGTAGTGGGTGGTGCTTGCTACTGAGCTGCCAGCCTGCAACCTATCGTCTTCCTAGTAGCCATGACAATATTTATATGGAAGACACGGTGGAGGAAGACTAGTTATATATATATATCATTGCCACCACACAGTGTAGTAGTCATCTTTCTAACAAAGGTAAATTCAGTACGCAACTTTCTAATTCTAAGCTGCCTATCTGTTATTATCTATTTTAGTTCAGTAACATTATCTCAGTTACTCCCGAATATAGTAAGTCACATTATACTTTTGAACTTTTGTTTATATATATATATGTATATATATATATATACGGAGTGTCGGATACGTTATATTTATCCGACCAATAATGATTATAAAATTATATGAAAATTTTAAGAGATAGTAACAAAGTATGGGATGAAGTACTCAATTTTGGTTCATCAAAAGAGTAAAGTGAGCAATCAGTGGAAAATGTCATACAAACAAAAACGATTTAAGATTACTCACCCACATTAATAAATTCAATTGAAATCCTACAATACAAAGAGAAGTGGGAAGAGTCAACTCAACTATTTTCCCGAAAAATGCCAACCAAACCATTTGAATACAATAGGTGATGATTTATATTTTCTGTTCAGTGACTATTCAGACCTGAATATGGCTGAGGCATGCAGTGAATTAAAGAGCTGAGATTTTCGATACATCGATGGCTGCCAGAATCGACTTGTCGTTAGTCGAGGCTCCAGCATAAAAATACGATACACTTTTTCCAGCATAAACGTTTACCTTCTTGATACAAATTTCTTAAAATCGATCAAAAGTAATTAACGCCTTCTTTTTCCTTTGATTTATAGATTACCTTATTTTACTTGATTACACATTATTTATATATTTACTTATTTAGATTATTTATGCGGTAATTTGTTTAGGAAAAGATTTGTTGTAATTCATTCTTAATTTAATTCCTGGAATATCCCTTAAAAAGATATTTTTACCTATCAAGAATGATAATAGTTCAACTTTAAAATATGAAAAAATCTTATAAACAAAAACCATACTAAATGTTTGATCTGTTACTTTTTATCGACTTGAAAACTTAAAAAAAAACACAAATTTCGTTTCATAGTGACACAACTAAGAAAGGCGTTTTGATCAGCCTATGTATTGACGAACCTACTAGTAAGTGATGGTTAGCAATCGAAGTGTGCAGAGAAGTCTCCTGATTATAATAAAAATTTCAACAGTTGATATGTTATTATAATTAATGGGATTGTAATGGTGCTTTTGTTTAGAAATTGTAATTTTGGTTATTAAATATGCATAAGATATTTTTTTACACGTTTTTCTCTTAGATGTTGTGTGTGCTAAACGTGTCGACTACACAGCAGCGCTCGGACGTCTTATCCACCCTCTCTACATATCAGCCTTGGGAAAATTATAACTAATGTAACCCCCCCCCCTCCCATGAACGTGCACAAGGTTGGTTTTTATGTTTGAGGCATCAAATAAAAATTCTCAATTTTTAAATATGGAAAATTTATGAATTTAATAAATGTCGGTTATCGAAAACTAAATTACTGATTGAGCCTGTAATGAATTTAACCATCGTGATATGATTATGGTTATTAGATACATTACAGAACCACTTTATATTGCTAAGTTAACTTAGTCCATAAATCATAACCGGGTAAATATAGCATGATATGTATCGTTTGTGATATATAAACATTATTTTTAGCACCACATCTATCGGATTTGTACATATTTCAAATGCCTTTTACATTTACATGTTGTACATGGGACCTAAAGCCTACATCAGCATCCAGTTACGGCTGTTCCTTATGGTTACAACCATCTATATATTTATAAATATATAGTTGAGAACTGTTTAGGATATATGGATTTGTATAAGTTGGTTCACGAGTCAATTCAATCAAAATATCACTGAAAATATTACAATATTACAAAAATTTATTCTAAAGAAAATTTACACATATACATAAACTATTATAATAAACCCCAGAACAAATTAAATACGGTAAACAAATAAGCATGAAAAATTCGATGTATAAAAAATAAGAAAAATTTAAAAAAACAAGAATGAAAAGTAAAATTCAACTTACCCACACACTATATGTTATGTTATTTTCATGTTTTATTTTAATTTTTATAATTGTTCATTTGCTATAAGTTATATTATTTACACTCTGAAAATGGCCTAAGAGCCGTAACCGGTCATGTATTATTATAAAAAATGAATAAAGCGTACTTAATTATAGTTATTATTCAATTTATATGGATTTTATTTGAAGAAAATTGCTTATTTCTCGTCATTATCAACACTCTAAATATGAAACAAAAGAAACAGCTGTTAATTTATAAATTCAGTAATTTTGAACACTTACAGAAAATAAGAAATATATTTGGTCTAATTTTGTTTTATTATTTATAAGGTGGAAAAGTTATAGGTGCTTCCATTGATTTTGATCACATGTAGAATCTATATGTTTTTTCTTGGGACTTGTAATTTGGTTCTTAAACGAATTATGAGAAAATGTTACTTTTAAATTAAGTATAAAGCTTAAAGTATAAAGTAAAGTAAGGACTTTAAAGTATAAAGTAAAAAAATAAATTTTTACACATGAAGAAATATTCATTAAGAAAGTATTTCTTATTATTAAATTGCTAAATGTTTAGATTTATTGAATACAAGGTCTTTTATATAATGTTTAACTTCACTCAAACGTAACTTTTACAGCAAAATAAAAGTTTTGGAAAATCCAAACAATTTAATGTTCCAAGTTATTATGAGACTGTAAAACTACTTTAATTGTCACTTAAATGCCAAAATCTTTTTTGGTTTTAGGTTATCTTGATGTATAAACCTAAAATATATATTTTATAAATGATTAAAATTAGGAAGGTAATAAAAAATTAGCAGATAATAAACAAAACATGCAATGTTACGTCATGATTTTACAAGGAAATAAATAAAAATGGGTTCTGCATATTGTTTAAAATACCAGCCATAGTTATTTTTCTCTTTCATAAATGCGTACAATCAAAAGAAAGTAAACTTTACTTTACAACAAATACTTTGTGAATTTCCTTCTCACACAGCTGAGTTAAGCAATAGTTGTCTTTTACTACGAGGAATACTGTTTTTTTGTTCTACTATTTATACCTATATATTTTTAAAGTCCATAATTCACATTCACTCTTAGAAATTTTATTCTCCTAAAAACTTAATAAGTGAACATGTTTTTAAACTATCTAATATACGTTAATTTGACTCTTCAATTAAACGTATATTAGATGGATGGATCATTAAATTAATTCTCCGTTCATTTTCATATCACGTCTATTCTGATAATTCATAAAATTCCGGAAAGAACAAATTATGATAGAAATACAGTGCTTCATCCCTTTTCACTTAAAGTTTATAATCTGATAAGTGACTCTTCTAAAGCATCATTTGGTGATCACTTAAGCATCTTTCCTAGATCGCAAAAGTTCCTGCTCAATTTTTATACTTCTCCAGTTTAAAAATAGTGAAGGTGTTCTAAAATACTTAAGCATCATTTGATGATCATTTAAGCATCTTTCCTAGATCCGCAATAGTTCCTTCTCAATTTTTATACTTCTCCAGTTTAAAAATAGTGAAGGTGTTCTAAAATACTTAAGCATCATTTGATGATCATTTAAGCATCTTTCCTATATCCGCAATAGTTCCTTCTCAATGCATCTTTCCTAGATCCGCAATAGTTCCTTCTCAATTTTTATACTTCTCCAGTTTAAAAATAGTGAAGGTGCTCTAAAATACTTAAGCATCACTTAATGATCATTTAAGCATCTTTCCTAGATCCACAATATTTCCTTCTCAATTTTTATACTTCTCCAGTTTAAAAATAGTGAAGGTGCTCTAAAATACAAATCCCTTTTCCTATTCTCCCTGTTCTATAGAGACCTTTTGCATAGAGCTACATGGAGATTCTGTATACATTGCAGGGATAGACCTGAACGTTCTCAAGAATATCAATACATCACCCCTCCAAAAGTACAAATCTACAAAGACATTCTATCTACAGCACACCACTCTACAAGGGACTCTGGCATGCTTCAGTCTACAGGGGTAGGAAAGGCGTCCTTACTCGCTGTATGAGCGGACCCGGCCACACCGCTCGCCCTTGCGGGGATATCGGCCCAGCAGGATCGTCTCAGTCCTGGAATAAACACATCCTGAGAAAAACAACACTGGACAACAGGCCGAACTCAACAACATTATCACATTATCCATACAGGATGTTGAAAAAGTATAGAATCACCTTCATTTCTCTTAAATGGATCTAGATAAATAATTGAGATTTAGTATACCTCTGTAGAACGTTTTTTTCTACCTTTTGATGGAGTTTGTAATTTTTTTCAACTCTAGAGAATTTTTTTCAATTCTCTTCAACACCTAGAGGGGAGGGCCCGTGAAGGATTTTGTTAAAATTTTAATGGAAGGCTTTGAAGAGTTGCCCATTATTTTAAAGCCTATTTTTTCTGAAAAGATGCCACAAGTTTCAAGTCAAAAGAACCACTCTATCTGAAATAGTGACTGATTAATGATTTTCTATCTTTTCATGCAGTTTATAACTTTTTTTACCTAAAGGGGAGGACCCGTGGAGGATTTCGGAAAAAGTTTAAATGAAAGACTATAATGAGTTGCCCATCATTTTAAAGCCTATTTTTCAGAGTAAGACGCCATAAGTTTCAATTCAAAAGAACCACCCTATCAGAAATTGTGACTTGTTAACCTTTCTTAGCAGTGATATTTGAGTGGAAATTTGATATGTTGTAAAAGCCAGTTATGTTCTAGGAGTTATTTATATCATTATATAAATAATACATTTTAATATAATTTTCCGTTTAATTAAATACTTTTCATTAAATACAGCTTCATAATTGGCTTTTACAACATATGGGATTCCCACCCAAATATCACTTGGTGGGATGTTTAAAATGTTAACCAGTTGCCTTTTCTGATAGGGTGGTTCTTTGGACTTGAAACTTATGGTGTCTTATTCATAAAAAAAGCTTTCAAATGACGGGTAACTCATTATAGCCTTTCATTTAAACTCTTTCCAATAACCTCCACGGGCCCTCCCCTCTACGTAAGAAACAGTCATATACTTCATCAAAAGATAGAAATAAATTTTCAACAGAGTTATACTAATCCTAAATTATTTATACGGACCCATTTAAAAGAAATGAAGTTGTTTCCATATTTGTTCTAGACCCTCTGCTAAGAAAGATTAACCAGTCACCATTTCTGATAGGGTGGTTCTTTTGACTTGAAACTTCTGGCGTCTTATTCAGAAATAAATAGGCTTAAAAATTATGGGCAACTCGTCATAGCCTTTCGTTTAAATTTTTTACAAAATCCTCCACGGGCCCTCCCCTCTCGGTCGAGAAAAATTACAAACTGCATCAAAAAAAAAAAAAAAAAAAAACGTTCTACAGAGTTATACTGTCTCAATTATTTATCCGGACCCATTCAAGAGAAATGAAGGTGGTTCCATACTTTTTCAACACGCTTTTTAATCATACATGAATACTATGCCTTTTTCATTATTGAATTGTTTATTTTTTATTTTGATTTTAGTGTTTCTTATGAATTCAACAACATTATCCGGCATCAAATGTTTTCTGAAAACTACGTCTTTTTCATTGTTGAATAGTTGATTATTTTAATTTGGGTATTAATGTTAACGATGTACTTATTACCGTTATCCTATCTAATGATCACTGTAAAACTAAAGGTATTTTGATCTTCAACTAATTTTATTTTATTCTTAAAAATCATGTTTAAAGAAATCTAATTCACATTCTGTTATACTGAATTTAAACTTCTCAATGAGGCAACTGGTTGAGTCAACTTGGTAGATTATTTCTCATTACTCTGTTAGTTAGTAGTATATATCATTAGAAAAATGTAAAAAATGTATGTTATACTCATTAATATGAAAACTGAATAGTTTCTTTGTATTCGTTAAAACTTACACGTGTTAAGTAAAAAATTAAATATATTTTATTTTGGAAACATGAAAAAATATACTCTCAGTTGGGTTTATAGATATCTAGAATAATGATCACAAATAGTGTTGAATATAAATCTACAAACTGATGAGTCTGAAAATAGGCAAACGAGGAATTATCTAACCTAATTCTAAGGTCCTTGCTGAAAATAGGAGTTGTAAAAAGCTAGAGAACCGCTAAGCTGTGACCAAGTCTGTTTTTACCATTTGAGTAATGACACCTTTAGTTTCCAAGCCTCATTGTCCAGCAGACTCTGTCTGCTCCAACTTTGGACCATCTCTTTTGTAAAAACTCCAGTCGACGTCCAGTCAAGTGCGAGGTTTACGCCCGGTAATTTATTTATTTTTCATTGTCCTTTTATATTTCACGTTTCTTTCCATCCGACAACAAAACATGACCTGCGTAGGTGTTAAGAACTATTCGCCTACGATGTATAAATACTTCCCGGGTTTAAATTGAAGATGATATATTTATATCGAAACGTGCCGTGAGAAAATAATACTTCACATCAATTTGAACTGTTGACAGGTATGTCTATTTTTAAATTACTATTAACTCTTAAAATAAAAGAACGGTCACCACCACTTCAGACATATTTAAGTTTTACACAACGTCAACAATTAGTTGATTTAAGCCATTTAAAACTGAGAATCGTGTCAGTACTATACCAAATACTACTCGATCCAAGAAATTTGATTTTTCCGTATATATTGGACTTGATTTTATAATATAAATTTTATTTATAAATATAAAATAGTTTCATTAAAAAAACAAAATTGTGATTATTACTTTTTATTTTTAATGCTCACTCTGGAATTCTTCAAGAATTAATTAAAAAAAAGGTCCTGAGTGTTGATAGGTGGTGACTATATTTCAATGTACATAATTATGAATATTTAAACAGATAGAAACCTGTTGCACTTTGGCTCAAACTTTACAAGATGTTATAGCATATACTGTTGCATGTAACGTTTTTCCTTTTCATATACTACATCAGCTGTCTAAATATAGTAATGAAAATAATAAAGTGTTACTATAGGGTAACATTGCATTGTTATAATAAGTAAAATTTCACTGTTACTATAGGGACGTCTGGACCCGTCGACTTCCCATAGGAGACTTGGCGGTTTGCGAAACAGCCACCTTATCGTTCTCTTTGGGAAACTGAACATTTGTTACCCGAAATTAAAACCACAAATGCATAACTTGCTAAAAATAATTTATGCTTGGAGTTCCAGCTAATTGGGGACAAAGTGTTGTGGAGGTTGTAGGTGATAGGTTATATGCTTGATCCTCTTAATACTGACACGGCCTCTTAATGGTTGCTATCGCCATGAAAGAGGACGTGGAGAGATGTGTGGTTTCCGTATTGAGTGGTAGTTTTAGCATCCAGGTGTTGTGTACGGAATATAACTGAGTATCTAACCATTTAAGTGAAAAATGATACCACTACGTCGTTCAGATTCCACGTAAAACTGTAGATCCCTTAGCTGCTTAAGTTATTTAGATATTAATAAATGACAATTTTTAAAAACAGTCGACCTTAGTTAGTTATAGTGGCTACACTTGTTCATCTACAATCATCACACTCATTCGTCCCTCATATTCACCCAAATCTCCAAGATCGTCGTACTTAATGAATAAATAAAAATACTTTTTTTTGTTCTGAGTGAGTATTTTGATCAAATCAGAACTAAATCATCGTGTTCCATATTCCAAACAGTATCAGACACACTAAGTCACACTACCTGGTACTGGGTCAGCAATATACTGGCTAGAATAAATTTAAGACCTTACATTTCTCCAAAACTTCTGCTTTGATTCCAGAGCCGTAAACTTCATAGTATGTATTATTCATTCAAACAAACTGCATACACTTCTTTCCGTCAAATATAAAATATTTATCTATGGAACAGAACAATTATTCAAAAATTTTTCATCATTCATTAGTAAGACATAGATCGTAGAGATACTGTTATATGGGAGTGAATGAGTGTATATGAACGAGTGTGGTCATTTTTTCTAACTAAGGTTTTTCTTCCTCGTTAAGAGAAATTTATTAATTTCTCCAGGGAGCTAAGGGAACTACAATTTTATATGGAATCCAAACCACGTTCATGACTATCATACAAAACTGACTTATTTTTAGTGTCCACATAATTGGCAACCATTAAATAATAATGAAAGTTAGTCTTTTACTTTGAAAAACCACATTTTGTACCTGTAAATCAAGACACTGAAGTACGCAGATATCTGTAATTCCTGTCCAATTAAAAGTTTGAGAGTGTTAACAGTTCCCCGATGCATGTTTTAAACTATTTATTAACTGTGTCGTTAATGAGTTAGTGAGTATTGTCCCAGTGGAGTTTGAGTTACTATTTTAATTATCAATCTGAACTAAAACAGTGATAACTCACAAAAACTTTAAAATAAAGGTCTATTATTTGCACCACATTCATGTGGAGATAGGAACTAGAAATAAAATACATTCTCTCTATGAGTATCATTTTTGGATCATCTGCAGTTTTACACATTTGTTGATTAGTTTAATATTTTTTCTAACTATAATACTTATATAATATATAACTATAATATATATATATATATTATATATGTATATATATATATATACATACATATTTGTATATTTTTGTATAATTTTCAATAAATATTAGTTATAAAAGTTGTGTTCTTACATATTGAATGGATTTACTGCAAGTATATTTTCATTATTTGGTTTTCCACAATATTCCGGTTAACTCGGGTTTTCATTATGTTGGATCGGCTGCGGCCTGCCCGATCCTAGTTATCGAGTTTGTACTATATAACTTTAGGGGCCTAACGCTGAAAAGATTAGAATAAATGTAACAGAATTTTGATGTTTTGTTCTATAATTTTAAGAATTGTAGCCAAATAAAATAATTAATTAATCATTATACATTAAGTAATATAAAGTTAAAAATTAGGACTACTTACGTATGTTTAGGATGTAATAAAATACATTATACATTAGTATGATGCCGATCGTCAAGATATGGGTGAATATTACCATATGGGCGAATGAGTGTGAGGAGTGTAAATTAATGAGTGTAGTCATTGTTACTAACTAAGCTTAACTGTTGCTCAGAAGAACTATTTATTAATAGTCCAATAGCCAGGGCAACTAAGTGACCTACAGCTTTACGTGGAATCCTAACCACGTAGTGTTAGTCTGATTTTCAGCTAACTGACAAGCCTGACAGTCAGTTCTCTCCCTACACGACATCTGAATCTTGACTACCATCCAACATGGATACCCCAGATTTCTCTAGTAGTGTCCACGCTGATAATAACCACTGAGCGGACGCTTTGTCGATATTAAGATGTCCAAGCATAGAACATATCGCCTGCAATCCCCTGAAAGATTTGTCACCAATCTGTAGCTGGGTTACAGCACTAGGTTAAATCATACCCTTTCAGAATTGAATACATCTGCATTGTTAAGTCTGCGATTATTGTCAAGCTTATAATTTTATTTATAATGTCATTTTAACGTTGTAAATGATTTCTTAGCATCTCAATTTAATGGGGTGGTCAACCCAGATATTTATGAACTGTCCTTGAAATAATCACAATACTCCATCAGTATATAGTAAAATATCAGTTTTTCCTCTTTTTTATAAACCATCCCTGTCATAAAAACAAACACGTGAACAATGCACAACACATATTTAATAATAGAAGAATAAATGCAATAGTAAAAGTAAAAATATTAGGGTGATCGATTTCAGTAATCTTGTTTTGTATCCTCAGACCTGAAAGATACTAAACGAATTAAGTGTTCAACTTTCAATAGCAATATAAATGATAAACCCACATACAAAGTTTTATTTTTACTAAGGATTTAACTGAATATGATGTAATTTTTGACATATTTCAGAAAAACTTTCATAACATACATATAACACTGCTATATTGTACGTAGGGTGAGTGTGCAATGAGAGGGAGATTTAGGACGTAGTTTCTGTAATTTATTTATCTATTTCGAAAATGAGCTTGTAACACGTTACATCCAATTTCAGTATAGCAATAAAATATAATATAATTGTTCCACTTGATGAAACAATTTGGATCTATTCCGTTAATTCACAACCATAACCATAACTTAGGATAATCTAACATGACCAAACCAAACCTAACATAACATAACTAAACCTAATGTAACCTAACCAAACCTAACATAATATAACTAAACCTAACCAAACATAACATAACCTAACCAAAGTAGAGGTGGTTAACTAACGTAAATGTCCAATAATTTATATGGATTTGAGAGGTACAATTTTCGACAAAATGTACATTTAACACAACGTGTTTTATTCCATAACAAATCCCAAACAGCACAGTTAATATGGAATAACGTCATAAAAAGTGATTAGTATTGAGATAGTAACAAACTAGATAACAACAACTAACTGATTAACAATTAATACACAGTGATAAATTATGATATACAATAACATTGAAATAAAACAATTTACAAGTAGGAATAATTAAGTAAACTAAAAAATATAGTTGTTCAATGTGTCTTAATTGAATTAATCTATGGATTACTTATATCCACCTTTTTTTGGGAAACTAGAGTTACAAGTGAAGAGCTCCTATGTGAGATGGTGCCAATTGAACTAACACCAAAGGCAATTAAAGTTAGGTCAGAAATGGTTGAATTCATCTGGAGTGCACCGTCCATCATAGCTCCAAGCTGCTCATGTCATCCCCTTGCCTCGTAATGAAGACTTACGATCATTATTCCTCTTTTATTGCATGCACTTAAGAATCACATAATGTTTATGAAGTAAGACAGTATTAATGATATAATAGTGGTTCAATGTTGTACTTGTCTTATTTTTCAATAGCAGTAGTGGCACATTGTCTTGTCAAGTAAATAATAAATGGTGCAAGGTAATTGGCACAAACTGTCTCCCTGAAACTGAAAATTAAAGGATGTAAAAATACGTCCATAAAAACAGATGTTCAATTCGTTATGTACAAACGAAACACTTATTTTATTTAAATAAAAGTATGGAAAAAATAATTTTCAAAAACAGTTGTTCAATTAATCACATAGCCAGATTTTACGTAAACAACGTTCAACAACTTGAATTGTGGCTTCCGGCATTCGGCCTCTAGCCCCGACTTAGTGGGGTGGTAAGTAAAACATTTTTAACTGTAATTTGCATTTTTACTGAAAATGTAATCAAACCCCTTAGAATAAAGCTTGAACAATATTGCATTTTTTAATGTTTTTGTCCGTAAAATATTTTATTATTCTATAACTAGTGAAGTTAAAGACATGTGGTTTTTACTAAAATATTTTGAATTGTAATTCACAACTTTCTTTAAAAATGAATCAAAATCGTTAGAGCTGTGATTGAGAAAATTCCATTTTTGTATGATTTTGCCTATAAAAATATTTAAAAAGTAAAATTTAAAAAAGTAAAAAAATTTCCGGAGATACTTATTCATACCAAATGTCATGAAAATTTATCCATCCGTTTGGTCTTCAGCGAACTGTACATACACATATACAGACACATATACGGACAGACACCAAATTTTCTTCTAAAAACACTTTTTTGTTAGGTAGCCCTAAAAGGGATTTTTAGACTAACTTGTAAAAACATTTTTCAAGATCACAATACTTTATGCTGACGCATATTGGAGAAAGTAAAAAACTGATAAAATTCTAATCCACAATGAAACCATGCGTCTTAATGAAACGATGATAGGCAATTTAAGTATTGAAAGACACACGTGACAATGTCTCAATTTTAAAATTTTTAAATGATTTGTGTAACAAGTACGTCTTCTTATGCGTATGGTTACGTGTCATGTAAGAGCAGATTCTAGCATATTTTAAATATTTTTTTATTGTGGCTCCTAGTGGTAAATAATTTAGTATATAATATGTATACCATTGGTTTTTTTTAGCATTTCAAGTTCATAATTTCTTATTAAACGTAGTTTTATTTATATACTTCTATACAAGACCGTGTAATATTGTTATTTATTTACGTCTGGCTGGTAGTAGCCCGTTCCCTCACACAGGCATGTGCCCATGAGGTGAACTATTTCCATTGTTGTAGTGTAATTGCTATATATGTTATTCTATTTTTGGTTAGATAAATTATTACCTTATCTGAAAAATACGCACAGATTCTATATCTTTGAACTGAAAATAACAACAACATAGAAAATCTTTGTTTAGTTTTTTCTGGAAAACAAAATTATGTATCTTTAAAATTTTGTGTAAATTGATTAGTATAATCGTTTATGATCAAGAAATTATACATATGTATGACTGCTATACTTACATGTCTCTGAAAGTTAACAAATTCTACTAAATAACAGAAGTGCTCTTCGTGTAGTTGCCAAAAAAATGTAGGTTATGTATAAAGATAACACTGCATCGATCGAGAGTGTCGGATATAATAGCTCATGTCGGAAAACGTCAAATCGAGTGAACTTTGTGAATAATATTACAGTTTTTAGACTCAACTTGACTGAAATTACCCATTTTCATAAAGTCTACGATTTATCATGAATGAAGTTGAAGAAATTAACGTTAAAATAACTGTTATATACGAGGATGGATTTTGTTCTAGGATTCTGTATGTGATTTGCAAATAACTTTCTCTAGATTAAATACAGGTAGGAATTTTACAAATTTAAGTTATATCTTTAGTTTTAGAGAAAAAAAAAGAGTAAAGTGTTATAGGTATAAAAATATCGGTTTATTTTAATAAATTGCTTAATTTTAAAAATTAGTGGAGTCAATATAGTTATGATTCTTTTATTAACTAATATATTTCTTTAAGAATGTCTCTTTAGATATCAGATCTTTTCCGTTAATTCACTGCCATAACCATAACTTAGGTTAACCTAACATAACCTAACCAAATCTAACATAACATAACTAAACCTAACATAACCTAACTAAACCTAACGTAACCTAACCAAATCTAACATAAGATAACTAAACCTAACATAACCTAACTAAAACGTAACCTAACGTAACATAACCAAATCTAAAATAACCTAAACAAACGTAACATAGTGGTAATGAATTAAGGGAAAAGAACCGAGTTGTCTTTTTGGCTTTAAGTAAATAAAAAAGTAGCAATTAAATTTTTTCAACTTGTTTACTTTTCCTCAAAACTTTGTTTGAAAATGGTTTAAATAATCAAATACCTTTCACGTTACAAAAAAAAAAAAAATAGGTAAACTCTGTATTTACCTCAGAGTTTGCAATTTCTAAAAACTCTGAGGTAAATCTTTCAACAAATATTTAAGGGTATGATCAAATAATGTACCAGTGGGTTCACTTTTGAATACATGCGCAGTAAAACATGATATTTAACTACAAACGGGATAGCAAATTTTGTAATATAAGAAAGAGATTTCAGTTTCAAAGATATACATTATTTGACGATAGATGTCAAATATTGAAGGCAGAATGTTAAGGATAAGTTATATCGAAGTTCACTCCGTTTAGTGTCTGTCTTCATGTCTTTAAAAAAAAAAAAGTAACTCAAGAACGATTTGACCAACTGACACGAAGTGCTGCACAGCTCTATAAAGAAATAGCCATTGGATAACCCTTAGCCACTTCAAAATGGTGATTATTAAAAATCAAATTATCCAAAATTTATTAATTTATTTCAATTATTTCTACAACAGTTAATCAATTTGTAGAAAATTTATTAACTGTTAGGTTAATCAATTTTGTAAAGAAATAATAATGTTTAGTTACTTTTATTACAAATTTATTGGTAGTATAAATCTCTGTATGCTGTAAATATTTACAGTAAAATACATTTTTTTACCAAAACTCGACTAATAATAGACGTACAGCAAAAAATAAAGTACCAATAGATTTGCAATAAAATTAGCTAAAACCAGTTTATTTTGTGGAAAATTAATGAACCTAACAGTTTACAAGATAATTTAATTTAAAAAATTTAAACTACCGCCATTTTTAAATGGCTAAAGATAACTCAATTATTATTTTTATACTGTTTGATAGTGTAAATTTAAAGAATTGTGCAACATTTCAAGTCATTCAATCAATTCGTTCTTGAGTTTTTGTAAAAAACATAAACAGACAGATGGACACTAAACAGAGTGGAATTCCATAAAACTATACTCTTAATGTTTTGATCTAAATTAGGTATAAAATCTGAAAATATATAGCCATGGCATCTCTTTAGTTGCACCCAATATATTTACATTTTGATCTAACAAGCATGCACCTTAAATCTGTAGATTCAAGTTTAAAAGGTGTTAAGGCAAATCAGTCATGACACGAGTTTTACATGTTAAATTTCTTATAATTTATAAAATATAATATATTTAATATTATATGTATAGTATAAAGTATATTTTACATACTACATAAACTAATTCTATTCTAATATTTATATAAACTTTCGATTGTAATAAATAACAGATTTTACTTTAAACGACATGTCTCTTATGACGTGTCTCTAAGTTATTGATAAAATATTAGATCAAAACAATCTTGAGGCCTGGTTCAGTTTAAAACTAACTAAACCGTATCCATATTGAACACTAAGCTTAATACAATTTCCAGTCTCGCAAGAGTTAAGTTATTTGTAAAATCTTATTAAAATGTCTTAATAAGATTAAAAAGATAAAATATAAATTAGTATTAAAACGATAAAATATAATGTTTGGTATTAACAAATACCGTATAATATAATTATTGTATCGAGAAATTTAGTAGGAAAATTATGTATTATACAGTAAGAAATCGCAATTAGGAGAAATTAATTATAAGAAACAGAAGTTAACTTTATTTATCACCCTTGATCAAAGCCGTATAACGTACGGATCGCTCGTCTTACAAACGGCAAACATTACACATTAAGAGCATTGTTTACTTTATTTATCACCCTTGATCAAAGCCGTATCACGTACGGATCGCTCGTCTTACAAACGGCAAACATTACACATTAAGAGCATTGTTTACTTTATTTACCACCCTTGATCAAAGCCGTATCACGTACGGATCGCTCATCTTACAAACGGTAAACATGACACATTAAGAGCATTGTTTACTTTATTTATCACCCTTGATCAAAGCCGTATAACGTACGGATCGCTCGTCTTACAAACGGCAAACATTACACATTAAGAGCATTGTTTACTTTATTTATCACCCTTGATCAAAGCCGTATCACGTACGGATCGCTCGTCTTACAAACGGCAAACATTATACATTAAGAGCATTGTTTACTTTAAGGAAAGTTATTACTAAGCATTTAAGTTTTAAAGAGATAAAGATTATAAAAATTACTCCAAAAAAAGTATTACTTTGTATGGTTGATATTTCACAAGATTATATTTTCATACATAGTTCCCTTTTACATACCAATTGGTTTAAAATTAATGAATTGAGAAAACAACGTTTTTAATTTCAAAGCTAAGAAATACTTTTTTCACAATATCTTACATTGTTCTTAAACAATCATTATTTAATTCTCTTATAAGTGAATTAATTAACAACTTTAAAACAAATCTCTTGTTTCAAAATCAGAAAATTGCTGCTAACAATTAAAAATATAAATTCTTTAAATAATCTAAATTAATAGTAGATTGTTATTAATATTCCTAATCCTAACTCCTATTGGTTTCATTGGTACTTTTAAGGGTTATTTCACAAGTACATCCTCGTCATTGATTAAAAAACGGAACAAACATTATTTTATTGACTAAATACAAATGTTTATGGTTTAATATAGTAGAATTATCTTTTAAAATCAAATATAAAAATAAAGAACATAAAATAAAGCTTTTTCCTAATATATCTTTTAAATATTTTGAACATAGGCATTTACAACATTATTGATTTATATAAATCTTTTAAACGCTATGTAAATCGTCATTGTTAGAAATATTTGTTTATTACAAATAAATATATTAACAAGGTATATTAGTAATATATTTGCTAGTGGTATTATAAATATGCATTATCATTTTTTTTACTTACATATTTTTAAGTCGTTGCTAGTTCAAGTATTACTATTTAATTTTGGTATATTTTTCACTACTAACTATGCTGGTAGTTTTCAAAATGTCGTCAAAATTAAAATTGAAATAGCTAATTCTTCAGTTATGAACCATAGTGAATTAAATGTTAGTAACATATAAGGTATATAACAAACTGTAACATGGTACAGATTTGTGTAAGTAGTACAGCTGGGAGGGGGCGCCGCCGCTCGCCCTCAAAAAGGTAAAAATCAATACAAAAGATCCGCACCCCTCCCCCCCACGCACTCTAGACTATCTAGGCCTACCAGCTGCTTGACCTGGCACTAGATCAAATCACATGTTCTATTTTTTTATTTGTTTAAGTTAACAACTTTTATAACACTGCATTTTATCAAAGTTTGTCCAAAATCAAAATTGTTTAGGGAGAATTATTTTCTTTTTAACTTGACAGCCTTGCTCCTGCTTTGATATGGACATTTTTGTCATTAGAACTTATATCGATGCAATACATGACAGATATTTAGGAACAAATTTAATTGCGTGTCTACAAAAATATATGTCATACAATGTCATAAGCTTTAATGGTAATGGGTTTATTGATGCAGGACTTTGTTTAGTTACTATTTAAACTAAAAATATTTATTCTTACACGTAAAAATACATACTTACATTACATGTAAATCATTTAAAACGAGATGCTAACCTAATAAATCCTGCAAACTTATTCACCTAGAAAGTACGTTTTGATTTCTTTTTGATTGAATGTAAATTATGTTCATAAACAAAATATTCAAAAAAAGTATTCAAAAAGTTGCCTCAGTAAATAAAATGGTATGAACATCTCTCAAGTGCACTGTATTATGTCCAGACACAAGTATGAGCTCTCTACATCGTGTTGTATACTTACAAAAAAGTTGTTTTTAACAACAACAAAAAACATAGCTCGTGTCCAGAGTAAGAATCCATTAAAACTGAGCTTACAGGACACGAACTTCCTCTGTCTTGCAATGAGTCGCTAACACTATTTTGGAGGACATTAGGATATTTTATGGCATTTTTTACTAGTAGTAGCCTACCTACCCACATTACCATCAAGAGCCTCTCACTATACCTTACTAAGAGTGCGTCATCCATTCATTTACCATTTACTCATTATTCATTTCTAAGACGCCGATCGAAGAGATATGGGCGAATATGAGAGAGGAGTGAATGAGTGTGATAAGTGTAGATGAACGAGTGTAGTCAGTGTTACTATTTGAATTCGACTTAGCTCAGAAAGTACTATTAATTAATAGTCCAATAGCCAGGGCAACTATGTGACGTACAACTTCGAGTGAAATCCGAAATACGTAGTGTTGGTATGATTTTCAGCTAAACGACAAGTCTGACACTCATTTCTTTTTCCTACACAACATCCGAACCTTGACTACCCTCCAACATGGATTCCCCAGACTTCTCTAGTAGTGTCCAAGTCGATGGCAACCATTGAGTGGATGCCGTGTATGGAAGAGAGCCAAGCATGGAACCTATCGCCTACAATATCTGTAATTCTGTAACACTTTGTCCCTAAGTAGCTGGGTTAAAGAACTGCGCCACCAGTGCCCATCCATTCTTTGACTAATTATAGTCATTTAGGCGAATATAGGAAGTCCGTCCCCCACCATCGACTTTGTATTGTGAAAGGTATGCTGGCTGTCTGTCCATCCTATAAACATTATTTCTAACGTCCCCCTAACCACCCTAAAAACGATATGTTTAGTGATTAACTGTATCACTTTGATGTATTTTTATATACTCTGAACAGTATCAACCCACTCTCCCTACACATTTACTTCTAAAGTTAACTCACCCTCCCATTTTATTTACGTTGGCCCAACCATCCATCTAAGAATGATTTCATCAGTGGTAGGCTAACCCTTTCCACTCAACATAAACAGTTGACCCTATGTTGAGCCTTTCCTCTCCCTAAAATAGAGAAGAATAAACACGCAATATAGGGTAGAGGAGTCACCTATATAACGTGATAGAAGTCGTGATATAAGAGTTGGGTGGCCAACAACAATATAACAAGTATGCTGAAACGAATAAACGGTTCTAAAGAATTGGCACAAACTTTCCCCCATATTAAACACTACAAAGTCAAAATATGAAAATTACTGGTTTGATTTCTAATTATGTATTTTTGCCATTACTGAAAAACTAGTCAAGTTAGATACATGTGGTTTTCACTAAAATGTGTTAAATTTTAATTCACATTTTTTTTGGAAATGTAATCAAAATCGTTAGAGTCATTTTTGGGAAAATTCAATTTTTTTAAGTTTTTTGCCCATAAAAAGCTAAATTTTCAAAATAGTGAAAAAATGGTCTGGAGATATTGGCTAAATACACATGCATACCAAATTTAGTAAAAATGTATCCATCCATTTGGTCTCCAGTAAACTCCACATACGGACAGACACCAAATTATTTTTCGAAAAACCCACTTTTTTGGATTCAGGGGCCCCGTAAAATGGATTTTTAGACCAACTTGTAACAATATTTTTTTGGACGATCACAATAATTATGCTACCGCATATGGGAGAAAGTAAAAAAGAGAAAAACAGAAAACCTACATGCTCTCAACATCGTCGGTTTCGATGTTTAAATCATAAAAGTAACGTAAAAATTATAATATAGCTAAACATCACCACATCCGATCAATATCTGTCAAAATGTTTTGTTTCCTACCATTTTAACAAAAATGTCTCTTAATAGCAAAACGAACCATAGCAATCTGTAATCGTGAATGAAATGCCTGGATAAAAAGGTGAAAAAAATAAACGCACAAACCTTGTTAAATGTTAAGTTTTGAAAAATAAAAAAGTAAAGTAAAAAGAAAACTATTTGTAATATAACATTTAAAAAAAATTAGTAAATTTTAAAAGAACAATTTAAAATAATATATATTCCAAGTATATGGCGAAGATTTTAAAATGTACAATACAGTATCTGGGAAAAAAAATAACTAAAATTCAAGTACAAGACAGCTGTAACTTAGAATATGAAAATATACTCGTATTAACTAATCTAAATGACTTAAATATTATTTTAAATACATTTTTAAATGGGTATTGTGTCATTTGTGAATCCCTGGATCACCGTAACATTTGTATATTGAAATAAACGTCTGTAATGTACCGTTCACTTATATTTCTACCAGTACGTAACATGCCAACTAAGAAACTATTAACTCTGGATAACCAACAATTTTGTATTTTCAACTGTACAGATTCTTTTTTCTATTAGGAAATAAATGATCTATAAAAGCAATTATGATGTTCTACAAATCATTTATAGAATATATAAGACATATTTATTTCATAAAGTTACAAATAATCAACATATTTTCTGATATGGATAGTAAATACAATTACATCGTTTAAAATCAGTTGAACAAACCATAGGACATTACTTAATTAATGTGCTTATTTAAAAAAAGTGCATTAACGAAAAGCGAATAACTGCTGACTCAGTCGTACCGATGCTTTCTGCAATATGCAAAACAAACGTAGCTTTGTTTGGTTTAATTTGGACCACACCTCGCATTGAAGTTGGTGCGAAAGGCTTTATCTTTTAATTAAACATCTAAATGCGTGCTTCTCATCACTGTTGGCAATAAGCGGCTTTGTCTTAAATCACACTCTGCAAGAACATAAAATGCTGAATACGTGTCGTCAGGTAATTATGAGTTTCTGAGTATCAATGAGTTTGTACTCATACATTCACAAACTGTACACACTAATACGATGTATTAGATAAAGCTGGCATTTTCGTGATCTTTATTGTGCCAGATATTGTTTTTATTATATTTAATATATTGTTAATGTTTTATTACATCTTTCACACTTATTTATTGGACTTCACTTTACTGTATAATATTAAACTGGCAAAAATACTTAATGTTCACAGAAATTTTATTTTGAAAATAATTTGTACTGTTTTTACCTTTCTTGCTGAAATTTAAAGAATCGTAATCAGTGTGGCAATTTTATTATACAAGTGACGTCAAACAACACAAACTGACTGCAGTATAAGTACAAAATCATAAACATTATGGTGACCGATTTCAGCTAACCACGAACGAAGTTGAGTGGATAACTCCGTACGTATATGGGTGGGTGGGTGGATCAGTACTACTGTACGATTTTGGGTGTAAGTAAAATCCATGTCAATACCACACAAGGATTGTAACAATCTTATGAATGAACTGTTAGTTTTGATTTTGAGGTCAAACAGGATTCTTTTGTAGCCCCTCTGGTCTAAGCAGGGTAACGTGGTTTGCTGAAATCGGTCGTCATAATGTTTATGTACTTGATACTGCAGTGAATAGTGTTGTGTGATGTTCACTTGTATTGTATCTGTATCAAGAAGTGTTAAGCTGATTAGGAAACTACTTTATAATATAGTATATATTTTCAACGGCATGTTACAATCCTGTATGGATCCTCCAAGACACTCGAGTTGACTCTTGAAAAAATATGTAGATGAAATGATGATGTTGACTGTTTCACCATAAAAGGGACTGAATATACCTTTTACTAACCCTGAACCACTCTGTAGAAATGTATGCCAAACCCACTCGTGCGCTCGTGCGTGTGTGCGTGCGTGCAATGCAATCAACAAGATTGTTTTCAGAACTGAAGAGAATATTTGAAAGATGGACTTTGGCAGGACTCTGAGTCAAGGATAATGAATATCTTTAGTTGAAAATACATAGAACCTTAGTAAGAAGTTAGGCAGAGGAGAAGCAATTCCTTCGGTGAAAAAGAACTTGACATAATCTTGGAGGAAGCTAGAGGGAGGATAATCGCTGGCTTTAATATAAGGGCGTAGACATTTTGCAAGGTGGCACATGGGATAAGCACATGGATGTTTTGATGAAAGGTTGGTGGAATTCTAGACTAAGGGTGGAATGATATACTAAGGGTGGAATGCTAGTCTAAGGGTGGAATGATAGACTAAGGGTGGAATGCTAGACTAAGGGTGGAATGCTAGACTAAGGGTGAAATGCTAGACTAAGGGTGGAATGATAGACAAAGGGTGGAATGCTAGACTAAGGGTGGAATGCTATACTAAGAGTGGAATGCTAGACTAAGGGTGGAATGATAGACTAAGGGTGGAATGCTAGACTAAGGGTGGAATGCTAGACTAAGGGTGGAATGCTAGACTAAGGGTGGAATGCTAGACTAAGGGTGGAATGATAGACTAAGGGTGGAATGCTAGACTAAGGGTGGAATGCTAGACTAAGGGTGGAATGCTAGACTAAGGGTGGAATGATAGACTAAGGGTGGAATGCTAGACTAAGGGTGGAATGATAGACTAAGGGTGGAATGCTAGACTAAGGGTGGAATGATAGACTAAGGGTGGAATGCTAGACTAAGGGTGGAATGCTAGACTAAGCGTGGAATGATAGACTAAAGGTGGAATGATAGACTAAGGGTGGAATGCTAGACTAAGGGTGGAATGATAGACTAAGGGTGGAATGATAGACTAAGGGTGGAATGCTAGACTACGGGTGGAATGCTAGACTAAGGGTGGAATGCTAGACTAAGGGTGGAATGCTAGACTAAGGGTTGAATGCTAGACTAAGAGTGGAATGCTAGACTAAGGGTGGAATGATAGACTAAGGGTTGAATGCTAGACTAAGGGTAGAATGATAGACTAAGGGTGGAATGCTAGACTAAGGGTGGAATGCTAGACTAAGAGTGGAATGATAGACTAAGGGTGAAATGATAGACTAAGGGTGGAATGATAGACTAAGGGTGGAATGCTAGACTAAGGAGGAGGAACCTCTGTGATGGAATAGGCTCAGATACGGATAAATAGGGACAGATAAGGATAAATAGGGAGAGATAAGGATAAATAGGCACAGATAAGGATAAATAGGGAGAGATAAGGAGGAATGATTTCCCAGTGAGAAGCATCGCCAGTGGTGGGAAAAATACAGAAACGTGACAGGGGCTTGACAATAAGAAGAAACTATTTTGTTGCATAACGCTCAGAATTATGGCAAGACTTGATGATGGCCACGAAGATGAAATACACTATGATGTAAAAAGCAAAGAATCATGGCAGAACACTAGGCCAAGAAGAAGCAATATATTTTATGAAAAAAGAAACGAATCATGGTAAAACGCTAGGCCAAGAAGAAGCAATTTATTTGATGAAAAAACTAATGAATCATGGTAGAACGCTAGGCCAAGAAGAAGCAATTTATTTGATGAAAAAAGTAATGAATCATGGTAGAACGCTAGGCCAAGAAGAAGCAATTTATTTGATGAAAAAAGTAATGAATCATGGTAGAACGCTAGGCCAAGAAGAAGCAATTTATTTGATGAAAAAACTAATGAATCATGGTAGAACGCTAGGCCAACAAGAAGCAATTTATTTGATGAAAAAAGTAATGAATCATGGTAGAACGCTAGGCCAAGAAGAAGCAATTTATTTGATGAAAAAAGTAATGAATCATGGTAGAACGCTAGGCCAAGAAGAAGCAATTTATTTGATGAAAAAGTAATGAATCATGGTAGAACGCTAGGCCAAGAAGAAGCAATTTATTTGATGAAAAAAGTAATGAATCATGGTAGAACGCTAGGCGAAGAGGAAGCAATTTATTTGATGAAAAAAATAATGAATCATGGTAGAACGCTAGGTCAAGAAGAAGTAATTTATTTGACGAAAAAAGTAATGAATCATGGTAGAACGCTAGGCGAAGAGGAAGCAATTTATTTGATGAAAAAAGTAATGAATCACGGTAGATCGCTAGGTCAAGAAGAAGCAATTTATTTGATGAAAAAAGTAATGAATCATGGTAGAACGCTAGGCCAAGAGGAAGCAATGCCTGTTATGAAATAAAGTAAAGAATTGTGGCAGAATGCTAAGCCTAAAATAAGCAATATATTTAATAAAAAAAGCAACTAATCATGGTAGAACACTAAGCCAAGAATAAGCAATGCCTATAATGAAATAAAGCAACGAATTGTGGGCACTTGGCTAAGGAAAAACGATGCCTTTAGGGGAATAAACACAAACCTTATCAATGAGCTTTTCAAGGAACTAAACGAACACAAACAGTTGGTAATTTAAAATTTATTTACCTTTAGTTACTGGACGTAGTCAGTTAAGGTAAAAATGGTTTTTTTGTGTAGTTTTCAGCCATGAACATTAGATTTCACTTATTTAAGCAAGTAATAATAAATTTAAATATTTTTTAAATAATTATATTTTTATTTTTGAATATCAGGTGAAATATTAAACCGTGAATATTAGATAGCTACAATTTTAATGCAGTTTTCTCTTTTACGTTGACACTGTATCTTAATGGAGATTTGTTGTCTTTGTAAAGTTTTATTTCTTTTTTCAAGTCAGAAAAAGCTGAATGATTACGAATCAATTGTAATGTGCCATAGGTTTAATGTATATTTAACTCTTAATTTTGTTTTTATATTCACCAATAGTTTTAGCATCTTTTATTTTATTGGGCTGTTGATTATTATACTTATTTCAAAATAGTTCTTTATTTACATAAATATATAACATTTAAGATAAATTAAACCAGTCATTGAAGAGTGTGAAGTGGAAGAAGGTGTTATACTATAGAAATGATAGTGATCGATTTTAGCAGGGAAAGATATACAGATGGTGAACGTCCAAGGGTCAAAAAAGAATATTTTAACGTTATTCTAAATGATCAGTGTATTGGTGGAGTCATATTGCTATGCGCGTAACCTTGTCATGATAGGTTATGGCGAGATGAGGAACGCAGGGCTAAATAAAATATTCCTAAAAACATTAACAGTAGATATGAGATGATAATTTAACTTAATAGTAATCCTGCTGGGTATATTTTCTTAAACAGAGTTTTTAATAATGTTATTTAATAAAACTTATATTCCTTTCAATTTATATTATAGTTTCATTTTAGTTCGACATGTGTGTGTGTCCAATATTTTTTTTTTTTTTTTTTTTTTAAATAAATATAATTTTATCATGTACACAAGGTTTAATTTGAAATAACAAAAATTAGAAACTAAAAAACGATTATTTCATTTTAAGACGATATTCCAACAGTTTCGTAATGAAAAACTCGAACAAATTTCTGTTCATTCCCGTATTATTTTATATCAAGATGACATTTCAATTCAGGCACAGTTTCAGTAACAAATCTGCAGATTTAAATGTTAAAAATATTTATGTAATACGTAAACATGTGATAAACGATTAAAAAGTGGCTAAAAGTATATAGGTTACTTTTTTTAAAAGTATTTTTATATAATAAAAAATAATAAAAAAGTTTTGTTAAATATACTCACATTATTTATTTATTTTAAAGATCGCGTTTTTGATGTTTAAACTAGCCCATCAAATTTATTCTAGTAAAGATAAAATTACGATTCACCCATTAAAATATATATATATATATTAATGGGGGAAAATATATAAGCCATATATCACTGACTCACTCACTCACGAATTCTCAAAAACCGCCGAACAGAGAAATTTTAAAGGAAGTTAGCTTTAGTACCGAAAGGGCCCACTAAGAAAGGATTTCTCGAAATTTCGTTCCTAAGGTGTTCAAACAGCCACTCACAGTTTACTTTTTTTCATAATAATAACATTGGGTTGATTAAAGTAAATTAATAACAGCTGTTTTGTAAATAAATAAACCTGTTTATTTTGTATATTTTACATTATCCTATTGATGCATTAAGAGTTTAATCTTCAGCGGTTAAACAAAAACAAATGAACTGAACACGTTTGATAAAGGCTAAGTGATACCATCAGGTATTTATACTAATAAATAGGTAGCAACATTCTTACATTCGTACATATGAGACGCCGACATAACGTTTTGCGTAATTGTAAGGTGAATACGAGTGATGATATGAGTGTAGAATGAGTGTGGATGAGTGTACTCTGGTTACTAACTGAGTTCAACTGTTCCTCAGAAAGGGCAATTTATTAATATCCAGAGCAACAACAGCCAGAGCAACACAAGTACTGTAGTGTGAGTGAGATACTGTAAATAAATGTAATATTGTGATTTTAAGTAATACAGTTATTATTTTTAGTAAAACGTCACATGACGAGGCCGAAGGCCGATGTGTATCGAGCGCAGCGAGAGTCATGGATGGCACACAAAGCGTGCAGGGGTGTCCCCTAGCTAGTTATACTTCACTCGTTGTGAGTCTTAGTTTAAGAACATGTTTAGTTCAACTATAAAGAAAAAAATGTCACGAGCGCACTACACGTCTCCATAAGTAGAACAGGTAATTGTAAAATAGTAAAATAGTAAAAATGTAAAATAAACTCATATATTATTTAAATAACCTGTCCCCCCCCCCTTCTCAGCACTGCAAGTTGGGCACAGTAGACTTTAGGAACTCGACAGTTCTTGACTCCGTCTCACAGCCTTTTGCAGTTTTAATTATCCCCCACCAGCCGTGGGGTTGAGTGCCTCCTGATTGCGTTAAACTCCTGTCGTATTCAACACGTCGAGGACTTTCTTAATGATATCGTTCATTTTAACGCATTCCTCTAAAAAAACGTTCTAATTTTGTTAAAGTATACCCTACTATCATTTACTTACCTATCTCAGATGTCTTAATTTTGTCCGTTCAAAAATTATTTTTGAAATTTTTTTAGTAAAAGTGTTAGTCTCGTTTTAAGTAGTAAATTTACAGGAAATATAAAAAAAAATACTTGTATAACCACTATATTACAACTTGTGACCTCGTGAAGTGAGGTGAATTTATCTGATTTTAAATTAACTATAGGACAAAACCGTTCGAAATACAAATTTAATTATTTATAACTATGTTTTAGATATAGCTGAAGGGATTAAGATGTTTTCATTTTTTAAGCATTATAATTATTTATATTTTTAAGCTCCAAAAAGGTATTTTTACCTTTAAATTATAAATATTTTTACATTTTTTAACAAGTATCGTCTAAATCCCTTCATTTACATGTAAAAAACGTAGTTATAAAAGATTAAATTTTTACTTTGAACGATTTTGTTATTAGAGTGATTTGAAATCAGCTAAACTCACTACTTCAAAAGGCCACAAGTTCTAATTTAGTGGTTAAACAAGTTTTTTTTTTTGTATTTTTCCTTTCTTAAGGAAGTGTACAAAAATTGATTATAAATTGATTATAGAGTTGGGAAATAATCAACTGACCGAAAACTGATAGCACCACCTTAGAAGCCTTGCGCTAATGTAATACTTTATTAAAATGTTGAAGATATTGAGGAAAAAAGATGTATACTTTTACCAATCTATGTAAAGTAAAAGTTTTAAAAAATGTGTTTTAATTGTAACCATTATTGTTCTATAAATTACATATGTACAAATTTTGTAATATGTGGTTTAAAGAATAGATTAATAATATATAAAAACATCATTGTTATTGTTTACTTATAAATGAAGTAGTTGTCTACATTTATACATTTTACGGGGCGGAATAGATGGGAACAGAGAGGAAGGGAGAGGGAGAACACGTTAGATGTGTATTACTGAGGCAGGGTCTCTGCTACTCTCAGCGATAGTTCCATGAAATTAGAAGTAAATTCAATTGAGTGCTCAACTGGGCACCTGGATGAAAACCCGTAGCTCTCATTCATTGTTTAATTTGGACTTAATAATTAGGATTTTGAATGACTCGCTAAGTATTACGCACCAGGACTAAAAGTATTGTCGGCACTGGTGGCGCAGTGCTGTAACCCAGCTACACGGGGACTAAGTGTTTGGGAGATTGTAGGTGATAGGTTGTATGCTCGGTCCTCTTAATACCGACATGGCGTCCGCTTGGTGGTTGCTATCGGCGTGGACACTACTAGAGAAGTCTGGGGTGTCCATGTTGGGTGCTTATCATTGTGCGGATGTTGTGTGGGGGAGATAACTGAGTATCAGGCTTGTCAATTAGCTGAAAATCAGACCAGCACTGCGTGGTTCGGATTCCACGTAAAGTTGTAGGTCCCTTAGTTGCCCTGGCTGTTGGGCTATTAATAAATTGCCCTTTCTGAGGAACAGTTGAACTCAGTTAGTAACCATACTACACTCATCCACACTCATCCTACACTCATAAAAAAAACCATTCATATTCGCCTTAAAATACGCACAACGTTGTGTCGGCGTCTCATATGTAAGAATATATGTAAGAATGCTAAAAATTATGTATCAATAAACTGACCAAATCAAAAGTTAAAAACGATATAACAATGTAACGAATTTTTTTAATATTATAATTATTTTAATATTATAATTATTTCAACACAGTATACTTTAGAAACTCGACATTTCCTTTCGACATTTCCTTCGAAGTTCTTATCAAAATACATAAATATTCCTCTTCAAGATTTTTTCCAATCATTCTTTCTGTGTTGCTTTTCTTAGAATTTTTTCAATTATAAAGTAAAGCAAAGTTTTAACGAATACTTTGTAAAAGCAGATTTCCACCAAAGTCAACAAAAACCTTTCATGAGAAAGTTTTTAATATATTACTAAACTTACGCGGGGTGCTTAATCGATCTCTGGGTGGCAGATTTAGATAATGGTGTTTTATGCTGGAAGCAAATGCTTCAGAATGATGATAATGCTGTTTTTCTTTTCTAAGATAATTTTCTTTCGGTTACTTCTGTCTACTTTGCTTATAGTCACATTTTTCATTTAAGATAAATATATATTTTTTAATCATTTTATAATAAAAATTAAATATTTTTATTTTTATAATACAAAAAGTATTACGATTTACAATTGCATTATCTTCACTTTGGACCATGTCTTAAAGATTTAAATATACAGGGGGGGGGGGAAATTTGGAAACGCTTTCACAACTTTCAAAAGTGCAAGAGAAGTGTACACGGCCATCACTACTGGAAAAAATGCTTAGACTATTTCCAGGCTAATTTTGTTTCTTGTATATTGCATTATTGTAATTAATTGAGGAAGTAAATCATTTATTATAATTATTATCTATTACTTTTGTATGACTTCGCTTGTAAAAGGGATATCTTGTAGGGTACATGATTATGGTTACAAAGAACATGCTTCTTGGTGCCATTAGTGACATTTCATCTTTTCAGGGGGACGGCCCGCGAGGAGTTGAACGAAAATCTTAAACATAAGCCTAGGTCGAGTTTGGTATCAAATGAAAGGTCTATTTCAAGAGAAATTAATTGCTGCAAACCGGACTTTGAAAGGTTCGTCCTTTTCAGAGTAGCGGTCATTTTAGTTTCAAAGTAACTAATTTGAAAACTATTATTTCTCTGCTTTTAAGAGTTTTAAGTAAATTATTCTGATCAAAAATTATACTTTATGGAACACAATTATAACAAAAAATTTAAATATCAAATTATCTATGGAAAGAAATAACTTTGTTATGAAAGCGTTTACTTATTTTGTCCACCCTGTATTTAAACACTCTCTTTAAATCATCTTAAAAATATTTTATAAACTGTAATTTTAAGCTTACTTGTTTTGTATTATTATTTTTTATTGGATATGTACTTTTCGGGGACCCTTCAGCCTTTTACATAAAGACCTTAAAAGAAGCTTAAATATCTATAAAATCACAACTCTCCATATTTTTGTAATATTTAAAAATATATATTAACTAAGAAATTTATTTTCAATATCATATAAATTTTTTTCAAAATTGTTTTCCTAATGTACGTTTCAACGCAAAGAAGGAAGGCAATACAAATTCGATGTTCCAAAAACATATTAAACGTTGCTTGATAAAGAAAATAAAACCCCAAAAGCGTATTCCAATGAAAGTTTACAATTGCAATCGTTAAAAATAAAAATATTTCTAAACTATTTAAGAATTACAATGGTGCATTACGTGTTGCTGTAATATACAAATACTGCATCAACCAGTTTACTTCCTAATTTACTGTTCATCGTTATTATTGTTACTATGATGTGGTCAATTTCCCCCAAACTGTAGTCAAACTGTACTAATAGTTAAAACTACAACAAATAACTTTCCCCCAAACAAATTACTTGTATATTTACTAGCGTGTTTTGCTACGTGTTCTGCAAAACTAATTGTCTTTAGCTCAGTGAATTATTTAAACACAACTCCGTTTAAGAAAATTAGGCAGTAGCACCTAGTTTTTTTTTATTTTATTATTGTTTTTACTCACTCAAAATGATCTTAAGCTAAAGTTTTTGAATCTCTTAATTCAAGATATTATATCATTTTTAATAGTAAATTTACAGACAGCTTCGATATGGATGTTTTTAGTAGAATACCCATCTACCACACATACACGTACGTTGGTAATGAAACACACAAGTGCGTTGTTGATTACCCTCCCATCCAACAAAACACGTACACCGTTAATGACCCTCCCACGCACCCACATATGTACGTTATCAATTAAAAACACAAGTACGTGGTAGTGACCCTCCTACTCACCCAAACACGTGCTTTGATAATGAAATACACTAACTAAGTTATTAGTGACCCTCCCACCCACCACAAACTACGTTAGTTAATGAAACACATAAATACATTTTTAACGACCCTCCCACACACCCACATACGTAAGTTGTTAATGAAACACACAAGTACGTTGATAATGACCTTCCCACGCACCCACATATGTACGTTATTAATTAAACACAAGTACGTGGTTAGTAACCCTCCTACTCACCCACACGTGCTTTGATAATGAAATACACTAAATACGTTGTTAGTGTCCCTCCCACCCACCACAAACTACGTTAGTTAATGAAACACACAAATAAATTTCTAACGACCCTCCCACACACCCACATACGTAAGTTGTTAATGAAACACACAAGTACGTTGTTAATGACCCTGCCACGCACCCACATATGTACGTTATTAATTAAACACAAGTACGTGGTTAGTAACCCTCCTACTCACCCACACGTGCTTTGATAATAAAATACACTAAATACGTTGTTAGTGTCCCTCCCACCCACCACGAACTACGATAGTACGAAGAACATTTCTAACGACTCTCCCACCCAAATACGTAAGTTGATAATGAAACACACAAGTAAATTTCAAACGACCTTCCCACCGACCCACATACGTAAGTTGTTAATGAAACACACAAGCACGTTGTTAATGACCCTCCCACCCACCAACACATGTACAATGATAATTTCGTAACTCTTTAATTTCAAATCTTAACGATTTATAAGAAGAAGATATGTGTTTTCCAAATATGAATGATGAAATAAAATAGGACCTGCCTCACCATAGAATTACAATCTATGTTTAATATTTTAAAATGTGTAACACATTAAATCTACTCTAGTTGCCAAAATAATCTAAGCAGTGCTGTTCGGGAAGTCCCCGGTAGACTGCCAAGAGTGTTGTGGCACAGCCTAATTTGCACAAAATGAAGGTAGCCAGCATACAGTCCATCCGATTACACTGGGTCGTAGGGAAGGCAAACCTGATCCTACAAAAGCCTCTCCTAATGACATTTCACATTTACCGAGTAAAACTTAATCCACTTAAAATGTTTCCAAGTGGAAAAACAAGCCGAAGCTTATATAAATATTATAAGACTCCAGTCATGTCGTATTTAATTGAGAGACAGTTTAAATTTATTTAACAACAAACTGCATATTGGAATTCAAGTATCTCTCACTGTTTCCGGTTTAACTTTACTCGTAGATTTTATTTGCACTATACAAGCAAAACATTTCTCACCTGTTTGATTCCTTTAAGGTTTTTTACTATGGAGATATAAATACTACATAACGGTGAATAAGAGCTATATTGGAGAGTGCATATAAATTCGGAGGTTTTGGAAGACTCCTCGTTGGATAACGTTTTAACCAATCACCATAGAAGTTATAAATTTTATATCCAGCTATATTAAACGATTATTGTAGTATTTTGTGTCAGTATCCTGCTTATGAGGGTGTCCTACTAGAGTTTGGTAAAAGTTCTCAAATAGAAACAAACTGTAAGCCGGCTTGCACGTAAAATGTAAAACTATGTTCAGTTGATATGCTATGGTGGAAATTTAACCTTAAAAGATTGACGCGCTACAAAATATCAACGTTTTCTAAACACTCGATTGTTAAAAAAAAGCACAAATGTTTGTAACCAGGTAAAACTATGATACTCAACGAGTTCTTATGACTTTTTACATGAAATCGGAAATCTTTATATGCATAATCGGACCCCAACAAATAACTTTCAAACAACTATATCTTAGATTCACCAACCGTTTGAGGTTTTTTTTTATATTTATTAATAAAATTAATTGTTCCTTTATTTTATTATATACTCTCGAAAAATGTTACCAAAACAGCAGAACTTCAAATTACAGACGAGCCAATCTATAAGTGATTCTTGGTTTGGCCAATTTATTTTCCTCTTTAAACATACTGTACACTGTTTTTCTAAAACATTCGAGAGAGATACATGGTCAATACTGTGGTGCACTTTGAGTGAAGAGCCCTTGGTATTGTCTCTCGGACTGTGTCGAGGTGACAGGTAACAAAGGCCACCTACAATAGACTGTACGAGGTGTTTTTCTGGTCTTGTATCATACTCGTACTAGGATATTTTCATTGTTCTAAAGCTAATAAGTCTGTGGGTGTCAAAGTTTTCAACAGATTGCTTTAGCTGAAAATTTTTTTAAATTTTGCGTCTGACTTATTTATTACTTTTAAATCTATTTAATTTATTGATTATATTAAATAAATATTTAAATAGCCCCTAATAATGCAAACTTTTAAAACTCTTAAAAAACAAGAAAATACATATTTCGATTTTATATTCATAAAGCAAATTAATTTGATATTTTGTATTTGTATCCATCAAAATAAAGTATCTGCTCCTATTACAAGAATAAGAATTCTTTTCTTTCAATGAAAACCATAATAGGGAATAATAAATAAAATTCAATGGCTATGTTTTATCACCGAAATCCTCACACATAATCATGTGAAGCCGCTTTTGGTCAACGCAAAACTCCTCCCCTATTTCTTGACCAGTTTAAGCGATTGAGGTGTCAAAATATTTTCCTCTGTTCATAGGAAGGTCTTAATTCTTCAATATTCCCGTATCCTGAAGGATATGGGAAGCCTCCAAAATACCTTATTCGGCCTTATGAAAGAATGGGGAAAGATTTAAATGAATAGAAAAGTACCAGCTGTTCGAATGTAAATGACGATTTCTAATATACAAACTGTGTTAAGGGACAACAACCCAAACACCTTAATCAAACTTTAAATGGGCCACCTCGGATTTGAACCCGTGACCATCTGAATAAGAAGCACAACTGCTAACGCAAGGCTAGCAGGCTAGAGGCCTTGTCGAATCACAGATCGGGACATTGACGTATATAAATTAGACGATTACTGTAACTCCAAAACTTGAAGCATTTTGAAGAAGTTTATAATTTTTTGTTTTTTATTTTGTTTTTTAATAATTTCATTTAGAATTTGAAAAATGTTATTTATATTTTTTACTGTGAATTTTAAAATTTTAAACAGGGTATAGCAATACGGAATAGGTGAGTCATAGTATTTGTCACCGGCAGGCTGGGTGAGTAGGTCGGAGTTTATTTCGGTTCTGAGAAGCCTTCCAATACACTAACCATTTTCTATAGAAGCAAGCTCAATATTCAACAAGCTTACATTATTCGATAGTGACTAGACTAGCCATTATATCTTTACTGGTGACTTCTCTTCGTCGTTTTTTTCTATACAAACTAGTAGTTTTGGAATGTTTTTGGATTCCGATCTAAATTTTCGGGTGTTGGAAATTCAAAAAAAAAAAATCGTAATAGGTCTATGTTAAAAAAACTTTCACAGCTTCGAAATTCATGTTTCACGTCATTGGCTGTTAAATGTTTTAAACCTATCTCAAATATGGTGATTTTTTATTGTTATTAAAATTTTATTTAGCTTTCCTGTGAATAGATTCTTGCCTGTAACACTTCTTTACATCCATAACGCTACCCTTAATATTCCTTAAATGTATCCTCATTTACTATCAAGGTTAACCATTTAAATATTTGCTCGATTCGTATAATGTATGTTTTATAGAGAGAAAATAGAGAAATAAAATAAAACAAAATAAAAATAGTTTTATTCAGTAATATCAATCAATTTACTATCCACAAGATAATAATCATGGATATGAACTAATTTTTATTTTTAAATTATGAAGTGACTACGTAACACACGTCTGTATTACCCATAATGCTACGACTATGATTTGTTCTAAAATAGTTCTTGTATATTGATATGTAAACGGACCAAAGACATACATCATGGTAACATATAAGAAAGGGCTTATTAGTCCTAACACCAACACTTACGTGCAATAAATACGTATTCCATTGTTAAAAAAATATGTATTTCTGTTTCTACACTTACTCATTATATTAAAGATAATATACTACAGTATAAAACAATATTTATTAATTAAAACAATGAAATAAGGTAAACACTGTATATGTATTCTATTTGTATTAATTGTTTAAAAGAAACCGTAAGTTAGTTTATATAGCTTAAAATTTTATTTTACAATAATCTAAATGAAAGGAGGAGGCCTAATTTTGTAATAACATTCCATACAAACCACGACTGTAGGTCAACCCTAAGTTCCTTGATGTGGCGGCACCACGTATACTGACCAACATAGATTCCACTCTCTACATGTTCGACATTGCATTATAAATATTTACATATTACCCGTGTCTGATATAATATAATAACATTCCATACAAACCACGACTGTAGGTCAACCCTAAGTTCCTTGATGTGGCGGCACCACGTATACTGACCAACATAGATTCCACTCTCTACATGTTCGACATTGCATTATAAATATTTACATATTACCCGTGTCTGATATAATGTAATAACATTCCATACAAACCACGACTGTAGGTCAACCCTAAGTTCCTTGATGTGGCGGCACCACGTATACTGACCAACATAGATTCCACTCTCTACATGTTCGACATTGCATTATAAATATTTACATATTACCCGTGTCTGATATAATATAATAACATTCCATACAAACCACGACTGTAGGTCAACCCTAAGTTCCTTGATGTGGCGGCACCACGTATACTGACCAACATAGATTCCACTCTCTACATGTTTGACATTGCATTATAAATATTTACATATTACCCGTGTCTGATATAATGTAATAACATTCCATACAAACCACGACTGTAGGTCAACCCTAAGTTCCTTGATGTGGCGGCACCACGTATACTGACCAACATAGATTCCACTCTCTACATGTTCGACATTGCATTATAAATATTTACATATTACCCGTGTCTGATATAATGTAATAACATTCCATACAAACCACGACTGTAGGTCAACCCTAAGTTCCTTGATGTGGCGGCACCACGTATACTGACCAACATAGATTCCACTCTCTACATGTTTGACATTGCATTGTAAATATTTACATATTACCCGTGTCTGATAAAATGTAATAACATTCCATACAAACCACGACTGTAGGTCAACCCTAAGTTCCTTGATGTGGCGGCACCACGTATACTGACCAACATAGATTCCACTCTCTATATGTTTGACATTGCATTGTAAATATTTACATATTACCCGTGTCTGATATAATGTAATAACATTCCATACAAACCACGACTGTAGATCAACCCTACAGTTCCTTGATGTGGCGGCACCACGTATACTGACCAACATAGATTCCACTCTCTACATGTTCGACATTGCATTGTAAATATTTACATATTACCCAAGTCCGTTGTAAAGCTAGATGGCAGGAGTTTTTATTCAAAAATCCCCTTTAATATGTCGCTTAAAGATAGTAAATATTTTACGGACATTCTAAAGACTTGTCTAATTATTTATACTAAATTTCATCCTTAGGGTAAAAATCTAATGTGTAAATTTAGAAGTTTAATTAACGGTTAAATTTACTTTTCAAAAAATGTATTTAATGATTGTAAAAGTCTATAACATGTAGAGGCAGTGTGAGTAGCTCTTGAGGCATTTATCAAAATATATGTCTTCAACGATAAAGAAATATACGCAAAATGTATAATATAGCGCATAACATATAACTTGACTAAAACTACATAAAATAGAAGTAAGTTTACAGAGTGTTTTTCAAGTGAGTAAATTATACTTAAAAAGGATTTCAACATTTTTTTACTCCTAACCCTTTTTATTGACTGTAAATGAATATGTTTACCTAGGCTATGATTATAATCTTTCTAAACTTGATGCTAGTTTACATCATAAATTGCATTAGTTATAATTGTATTTAAATACTCCATATAAATATTATTTGCTTTAATCCAAAATATCGTGAATTGAGATCATTTAGTACGGCCATTTGGAAATAAAATTAGCAATACTAAAGAATCTAGTGTTGTAGAACACTAAATTTAGAATATAAGGATAAATAAAGTATAAATGATAATTATTTTATGTCATAAATATTAATTAACTTTGCGGCTGACTGGGCGGGTTATCACTGTGTATCTGTACATAAGTATAAGTATACAAATTGTTTCTTTTAAAACACAACCCATGATTTTTTAAAAATGACAAGCAAAACACAGCAAAATATAGAATACATTGTAGTTATTATTACCAATTATTATTACTACTACCATTATTATTACTACTACTACAGTACTTACATGATTTGAACGACATTTTTGCTTTAACAATTTTGTTTTAACATATTCCTCCACAGTAAGCACTCTATGGTGTTTGCTCAAAACCATGTTTCTAACCTCATTAGACATTGCACGAAACCCAAATACTGTAAAGTGAACAACAACGCAATAGTGTAAATCAGCTGATAAAGGAAGAAGAAGAACCAGGGCTACCAACCTGAGAACTTGTAATTATCTTAAAACTTAATTTTCTGTACTTAACGAAATAAATAGGGTTGCGTTTTAAAATAAACACCCTGAATATAAGTGTAATGATTATTTTTCTGTAACAGTAACCTGGCGAGCCGGTGGCCAAGCGGTCTAAGGCGGCAGGACCTAAAGCATACGAGGTAAAGCGCTAGTTCGAATCTGGTCTAGACTGAAAGATTTATCAGTAATATTTCAGTACTGGTTCACTCCCTTACTGTGTTTAAATAAGTTATCAATTGTGTATAGGGAATGGGCAGAGCAAAGTTTAAGAAATATGTTGGCCTTTCCATTCCAACAAAAAATAATAATTTTATGAAAATAAACATAATTTTTATTCCCATTCAACTAACCCTCATACATATAGGATTCTCAACAGATTTTTTTTCTCCAATAGTCGTATTCCAGTCGCAACTTTTTCCATGAATCGTGAATGGAATCGAAAATGTAAGAATATTGAGTGTATGTTCAGCCAAGATTTGTGTCCATGTGAGTGAAATATAATGAATTTTATTTTCTTTACTTACTTTTTATCTAGTGGTATTTGATGATTTACAAAAAATAAAGAACATATTTTTATGATTAAGAAATAAATATTCAAATTATATGGTTTTAATTCACTACTGGTAATGAAATTTTTTAATATAGGTCTAGACTTTGAACATTTTGAAGATTAAAGTATATTGTGCCCAGTTATATTCCAGCGATACCCGTCACAATGGCTAACTGGGTTTGAGTAATCCGTCACTATAACTGTCACTAATGTTTACGGACTTCAATTGAATTTACCTTTCTACAGAATAATATTCGAACCGATAAAGAATTGTCTTTCGGTGAACTAGTAAACTGTATAAATCTAGTATTAAATTTCGTTCAAATTATTTCTTAATTTTCTTTATTTCTCAAATGTATTAATAGCTTGTACTTATTAACCCTAGATCATGAGCAACGTAACCTTCCAACTGCTAGGTGCCATTTTCGGCGCTTTGCAAGCCTTTTTTGTAAAAATCATAAAAAATACTAAATATGCTTCAAACGTACATTTTAGCATATTGTTTTTCATTTCATGAACTGTACTTGAAATGTAATTGATATCATTTATCACAAACTACTTTCAAAACTCACATTCAAAATTAGTAAATAATGATTTTCAAGAAAAAAATTAAAAACATTTGGAAATATTATACGAAAAATATAATTTATAATCCTCCTTAGGAGCACTAAACTATTTTTGTAAATAATTCCAAAAAATCCAAATTGTTTAGAATGTTATGTATTATAATAATATGTGGTTAGATTTTAGATAAACCTCGACGTTGTTTTAAATTATTAGTTTTCATAGATCGCAGAAATGCAAAAATGTGTAAATCTACAGTATTATCATTTAGGTAATTAAATAGTACATGAAAAAATTAAATAATACCAACATTGAATAGGAAAAAAAATATTTGTTCAGAAAAATATTCATATTGTACCCTGAAACATATTTTTATATTTTTTGTTTATCGGGGAAAATAAAAATGTTACCACGGAAACAAATAATTACTGTATAAAATTACACAACAATCCAAAAATAAGGGATACGTATAATTTTTTGCTACATGTACTTTAGTAGAACAATCTATGGGCTGCAAAAAAATATAAAATATATGAAAATATTCCAAATATAATAAAACTTATAAGACCATAAGTCAGCGTTTGCTGAAATATGTTCAAAATTGTTAATCTTAAAGTTTTCCTACTTTGGACTTAGGTGTTTAAGGTTCGAATTCCCAACTGAGCCAACAGTCACTACTTCACTCGTTGATTAAAGAGTAGTGTGAACTGGTGAGTGAATTTTTTACTAAAATAATATCAGATAAATTAAAAATTAAAAGGGTATTTTTTGCACGTAGCCTTTATATTTGCTAAATTAATAGTCGAATAACACATTAGATTTCCCCTTATTATTTTCCCCACATTAGATTGGTTTTAAATGTTGTTTATGAAATCATATAATATGTCTAATACTAGCCAATAGCCCTTGCTCCACTACGAGGTGGTTCTCTACACTTGCTTACCCTCCTCTCCATTGTTGGCTTCAAACCATCAAGCTCATCCTACTATGCTCGAAAATAACAAAGTTTCATAGTCTAGAAACCCCTAAATGTCTTCTTTAGGGTGACGCAATATAGTGCAATCATGTTCGAGTTAGTAGAAAATAATTTACACATTTCACAATGAAACCCAAATTTGACAAGCTTTTATGTCATGTTGATGTTTTGTACACCAGCAGTTTGAAATATATTATTAAATTAATGCCAATGTCACACTTATGGAAATTAGGGTATCGTTGAATTCCATACAAAATACTATACAAAATAGGAATGGAATTTCGAGAAAACCTTTCAAAGCAGGTCTCTATCATACAACACTTAACACCCCTCAAAAACCTCATTGAAATCTGTTCACTAGTCCCGGGGATTTCATGATGTGTGAGTACTTAGTTTTTTTAATGTAAATACTGTAAAGTAAGAAATTTAATTTTAACTAGGCGCTATGTAGGCAATTCACATACACGGGGCGAGGAGTCCTGTACCCAGAATGCCTATCCAGCGCCGTCACATCTTGCAGGGGAGACGTGACTAAAAGAACATTTTTGATTTTGTTCTACCACGGTGGATTCGGATAACCTTGATGATTTCGTTCATGCACGATTTTTGTGTTTTTAAGAGTATTTTAATTTGTTATCCTTTTTAATAATAGGCAAGCCCTGCACACTTCTCGTGCCAATCCCGTCACTCGCTGCGCTCATGACGCCTCAACGTTCGGCCTTAGCATATGACGTTTGACTGCATGCATTAGTAATTAATCTGTATTAATTAAAATCAGATTATTTAAATTATTTTATAGTAGCTCACTCATTGAACTTGATTTTCACTCTATTTATATAAACAACCAATGTTATTACTAAGCCTGTTTCAAATGGTTTCATTTTATTTAACGGCTGATGATAACAAACACATAGACAGACATGTATTCGCTCTTTTATAACTCACTTAATATTTTATTGTGCTGTTCTGTATGTTTAACCTAACAAATTATTTTGACCATTTTAACATTTATTTATGCCGCCAACTGGTCAATTGAAATTAATCTCCATAAGAACTTTTACGCGGTGTAGGACAAAACCCTATGGGGGTTTTGAACTAAATGACTAAAGTTCTATATATAAGTTTTAATATATAGAACTTGCACTCATTCTAAAATATACACCTTTAAATATACCTATTATCAGGCTGAGTTAATTTCTATCCTGATCATAATACAATTTCATGTTAATTCATAATTTTGGTTTCTTTAAACACAAGGGGTGGCTGGATATTATCAGATATTCCGTTTCTAAACTTAATTATTTAAATATTTATGGAAGCAAAAATTTACACACAAATGTTTTGTTTTTTGTAAACATCTGTTTTAACAAAAGCGGCAAGAGGAAACAATATAAACCGAGCCGTGACAGTATTCAGAGAATTGTGAAAATTGATTCGACACTCAATACAGTTGTGTTGGCTGTATGGATAGGTACCACGAGGCCGGCGGGGGGAAGGGAGAGATCCATCATCTACGTGTGGTTGTCACCCCTAATCCTGTTTCACGGTGTAGACCTTTGAACGAATTACGTCAAGAGAGAAAAATTAAATAAAACTTCTTTTGAAACATAAACTGAGACAGTTAATAACATTATGTATTCTTTTGCTGGTTCTTACTAAACTTTTTTATTTTGCTTTCCTTTTTTTTTTTTTTTTTTCAATTATGATTTAGGTTTGAATTTTTTTGTAGTCATTTATTTTCCAGTGTATTGTTATTATAGTTTTACATATGTATGTATGAATCATATGTAAAACTAGTTTTACTTCATTCGTAAATTTATCGTTTGATTTTGAGTTCAGCTGGAATATTTCATGTGTATCATCTGTACTTTCAAAAGTTTCTTCAGATTGTTTTATTTCCCTTTCTGACGTCTTCAAAAAAACTCGTGACTGGTGGCCAATTCTTTTGCAGTAATTACATTTAGTAGATTTATATCTACACTGATAAGCTCTATGTGACGCTCCACATCTGTAAAATTTGTTTTTTAAGTTCTCAAATCGTAATTGATAATCAGGAGAAGTATGCCAATTTATCATTGCTTTGTTCATTCTCACATTGTTCTTGGAGTGAATGGTCTTCTTCGTTATTTAGTGAATTTCGTTTTGATGTTTGATCACTGTACTTTCATGTTTTGCTAATTATAATGTTGTTGCTTTTTCTATCACTTTATTAAATGTTTGCAGAAAAGTATATTGTAGTAACGAAACGCGTCTTTTAATCATCTTACAAACTGCACGCGTAGTAGTGTGTCAGAAACTGATTCATTACATTTTGTACGAGCAAATTGGCAGTCAATATTTATTTTCTTGAGAGCAGTAGCAGATTCCTGAATAGATTCTTCTCTCAATTAGGTTCGTGCTATGACTTTGTGTTGACGAGCCCAAATACTAGGTTTTGGCTCTACTTTGGTCATTAACAACTGAAGTTCCTCGTATGTTTTGTTCTGTGGAAGGTACGGAATACAAGCATCATAAATTTGTTCGTGCAATTGTGGAGCAATTGTTTGTAAAAATAAATTTACCTTAACTGTTGAGCAAATGTATCACTTAAACCAATGTAGTTTTCGAAACGTCTTGTAACATTCTGAAAACTCTCATCTGGTGAATACGGTTGAAAAGGAACATTTGAAGTATAACGATGAGAAGCCTTCGCTGTTCGCATGAAGTATAACGATGAGAAGCCTTCGCTGTTCACATGAAGTATAACGATGAGAAGCCTTCGCTGTTCGCATGAAGTATAACGATGAGAAGCCTTCGCTGTTCACATGAAGTATAACGATGAGAAGCCTTCGCTGTTCACATGAAGTATAACGATGAGAAGCCTTCGCTGTTCACATGAAGTATAACGATGAGAAGCCTTCGCTGTTCACATGAAGTATAACGATGAGAAGCCTTCGCTGTTCACATGAAGTATAACGATTAGAAGCCTTCGCTGTTCGCATGAAGTATAACGATGAGAAGCCTTCGCTGTTCACATGAAGTATAACGATGAGAAGCCTTCGCTGTTCACATGAAGTATAACGATGAGAAGCCTTCGCTGTTCACATGAAGTATAACGATGAGAAGCCTTCGCTGTTCACATGAAGTATAACGATGAGAAGCCTTCGCTGTTCACATGAAGTATAACGATGAGAAGCCTTCGCTGTTCACATGAAGTATAACGATGAGAAGCCTTCGCTGTTCACATGAAGTATAACGATGAGAAGCCTTCGCTGTTTGCATGAAGTATAACGATGAGAAGCCTTCGCTGTCCGCGTAATATTCTATAACGATGAGAAGCCTTCGCTGTTCGCATGTAATATTCTATAACGATGAGAAGCCTTCGCTGTTCACATGTAATATTCTATAACGATGAGAAGCCTTCGCTGTTCGCATGTAATATTCTATAACGATGAGAAGCCTTCGCTGTTCGCATGTAATATTCTATAACGATGAGAAGCCTTCGCTGTTCGCATGTAATATTCTATAACGATGAGAAGCCTTCGCTGTTCACATGTAATATTCTATAACGATGAGAAGCCTTCGCTGTTCGCATGTAATATTCTATAACGATGAGAAGCCTTCGCTGTTCGCATGTAATATTCTATAACGATGAGAAGCCTTCGCTGTTCGCATGTAATATTCTATAACGATGAGAAGCCTTCACTGTTCGCATGTAATATTCTATAACGATGAGAAGCCTTCACTGTTCGCATGTAATATTCTATAACGATGAGAAGCCTTCACTGTTCGCATGTAATATTCTATAACGATGAGAAGCCTTCACTGTTCGCATGTAATATTCTATAACGATGAGAAGCCTTCGCTGTTCGCATGTAATATTCTATAACGATGAGAAGCCTTCGCTGTTCGCATGTAATATTCTATAACGATGAGAAGCCTTCGCTGTTCGCATGTAATATTCTATAACGATGAGAAGCCTTCGCTGTTCGCATGTAATATTCTATAACGATGAGAAGCCTTCGCTGTTCGCATGTAATATTCTATAACGATGAGAAGCCTTCGCTGTTCGCATGTAATATTCTATAACGATGAGAAGCCTTCGCTGTTCGCATGTAATATTCCATAACGATGAGAAGCCTTCGCTGTTCGCATGTAATATTCTATAACGATGAGAAGCCTTCGCTGTTCGCATGTAATATTCTATAACGATGAGAAGCCTTCGCTGTTCGCATGTAATATTCTATAACGATGAGAAGCCTTCACTGTTCGCATGTAATATTCTATAACGATGAGAAGCCTTCGCTGTTCGCATGTAATATTCTATAACGATGAGAAGCCTTCGCTGTTCGCATGTAATATTCTATAACGATGAGAAGCCTTCGCTGTTCGCATGTAATATTCTATAAGTATGAGAAGCCTTCGCTGTTCGCATGTAATATTCTATAACTATGAGAAGCCTTCGCTGTTCGCATGTAATATTCTATAAGTATGAGAAGCCTTCGCTGTTCGCATGTAATATTCTATAACTATGAGAAGCCTTCGCTGTTCACATGTGATATTCTATAACTATGAGAAGCCTTCGCTGTTCGCATGTAATATTCTATAACGATGAGAAGCCTTCGCTGTTCGCATGTAATATTCTATAACGATGAGAAGCCTTCGCTGTTCGCATGTAATATTCTATAACTATGAGAAGCCTTCGCTGTTCGCATGTAATATTCTATAAGTATGAGAAGCCTTCGCTGTTCGCATGTAATATTCTATAACGATGAGAAGCCTTCGCTGTTCGCATGTAATATTCTATAACTATGAGAAGCCTTCGCTGTTCGCATGTAATATTCTATAACTATGAGAAGCCTTCGCTGTTCGCATGTAATATTCTATAACGATGAGAAGCCTTCGCTGTTCGCATGTAATATTCATACTTTTTAATTTCTGTTTCAAGGTACAGTTTTGTAGATTCGTAAATATCTTCTAAGTGCCATCTTACTTCCAATTCATCTTCTAATTTATTGCTAGATAACCCAATGTCTGGTTGTATCGTTTCAAGTTCTATCCATATATCAGTAATTTTCTTTTGAAAATGTGTACAAGTTTCATAAGATAGTTACATGTATATCATTCTTCAATTTGTTCACTCGCAGTTCAAGTGTTCTTCCCTTCTTAATATTCTAGTCTATTAAATTCTCTTTTGGTTTAACCATTTTCCTCGTCGCCACTTTCATAAATTTAAAAATATTAATTAAATTAATAAGAACATATTTAAAACAAACATTCTGTATTTTAGAAAACATTCATTACATAAACATCAAAACAACTGTTCGATTTCATAAACAAATAACACATGATTTGCAGGCATAATTAATAACATATTTGACACATATGTATGATTGAGTAATTCTGTAGGAATGGCTGCTTTAATTTCAATGAACATAATAATTTAATTCAAGTCTGAAGATTGTGATATATGTTATTGTGATACATTATAAATGTCCATGCAAAAAAAATATTCTATTCTACGTAAAAAATATAAAATGAAGGATAGATTATCTAAAGACTGGAAAAAATAAGCATTTAAAATAAGTGTAAACATAAAGAAGAATATATTTATGAGTTTTTACGTTTGTAATATTTTATCTTTTGGTCTGTTCTAAGGAAAAAATTATGATTTAGTAAGAAAGCAAATATTCCATGTTATTTTTTTTAACTTTACCTGCCAGTTCACATGGGCCTACAGGCTTGTGCATGAACTTTATTCTACGATTGAAGTACCGACCGTTACCTCAGTTGGGGATTCGAACCTTGGACCTTGCCCTCCGCAGTCAGAAGACATTAAACCACCAAGCTTGATTTGTTTACCCACCCACCCACTCACGTGTAGTGGTATTGATATATTAATTTCAAGAAACTGAACTATATATTAATTTAAAATAGTTCTCTTAACAGACCTCGTTCACCGTAGGTAGGTAAGTATTTTTCTGTTTTGCGCCCTTTTCATATTCAAAATACGAAAAAGTGAACGTCACACAGTATAAATGTATTACAATATAAGAACAAATGTATAAATGTTGTGTTGACCAATTTTGTTAAAACATGTTTATCATCCTCAGACCAATGATATTCAAGAAGGAATGGTATTTCTTCACTTGTTTAGAATGTCTAACAATATGTATTATGCTTATTAAGGTATTAATTGTTATGCTGTTATAGATTTTTCCAGTTATACAATTTTTAAGTGGCAGAAATGTTACATGTACACATGTATTACAAGTGAAACTATTGTACATCCCAAATTTACATTAAATATGTGATGGTATATCACCTATGATAAAGGTGGAATAGGAAATTAAGGGTAGCGTGGTATTCAAACGGTGATGAGGGACAATGGTCCTAGCAAGTGGCCTAAACCTACTTCAACATCAAGGTATCAACGTCTAAGCGGAGTAATGTCTGACTGTGGACTGATCTGCTGAGATGATGTGGCTGACGGATATCAGGAAGTGACTCAGCGTGTATCAGCCGTTGTGGTGATCAGGGAATATGACGTGTAACTTATATACCTTTACGTCTTACCTGATAATTCCGAAATGTTGGCAAATTTGGAAATAATAAGCAAAAGGTTGAACAACATGAAACTAAATTATCCTCTAATGTTGTAGAGGTACTCATATTGACTGAGTCAATCAGTATCTGTTGCTATTGTTTTGTTTATTTGGTGTATATTTTTAAGCTTGAAGAAATAATTACAATTGGTTTACTTTTTCTGCTGCCTTTGATTAGTTGTTTAAGTTTTATTTATGTTTTTTTATATATTTTCATGGTTGGTTTTTAATTATACATAATATTGAGTTAAAGAAAACTAAAAAAAGTTATCTCCACCTTTTAATAAAGGCATCCATTGATGTATTACTTTAAAATAATTACAAACGTCCATATTCGTTTATATTAGGTGACACAAACAAGAAAATGCCTTAGGATTCATTTTCCCATTTCTCTTTCAGAGATTGTAGACAGACAATCTTACAAATCCCTTAAATTGTCAACATAAAAAACCTGACCTAAAAGTTCATGATGACTGCATTAACATGGGGAAGACAAGTGTAGGAGTAACGCGTTACAATAGATTACTACTATCGTTGCTACTGCCTGGAAACAAAACATTTTATGGTACTTTGAAAAAATCCATATATTTAATTTTAAATCTGCCATTCGTCGCAATGAAAGTAATATGTATACTTATCAATCCTTCTTTACTTTTAGTGTCAGTATTTATGTTTGACTTTGTCCTTTGTCGTCCAAAGTTTATGAAAAAAAAAAATAGTTTAACAAATTAGTTGTAACGTATTATTCGTTAATTAGTATTATTATTCATTAGTAAGATGCCGATTGTCAAGATATGGGCGAATATGTGGGGTGAATGAGTGTAGACGAACGACGGTAGTCATTGCTACTAACTAAGATCAACTGTTCCTCATAAATAAATATGTATTAATGGCCCAACAATCAGGGTAACTAAGAGACCTACAGCTTTTACGTGGAATCTTAACCACGTAGTGGTGGTCTGATTTTCAGCAAACTGACGAACCTGACAACTCAGTTCTCTTTCCTATACAACATCCAACATGGACATCTCTAGTAGTGTTCAAGTCGATGTCAACCATTGAGCGGACGCCATGTCGGCATTAAGTCTTCCCTAGCAGCTGGGTTACAGCACTGTGCCACTAGTGCCGACTTAGTTCTTCCTTTACTGCGTCAAAATAAGTCCAGTCAGTTGTTAATAGAGTCAATAGTGCTATGCCGAAAGTGGCGTTCGACGTGTCTCTGGAGTGAATCAGTGCCGCCAGAGGTGATGGCGATGGGAGAGTCGCGTGCTGTTATCAATTTGGCGGGAAAACACGCAATAGCCTCGTACCGTAACCATACCTTGAGGACACGCTCGATTGTCTGCAGCCATAACTGTGAAATGTACGTCAGCTGGTGTAAGTACTTGTCATTGTTAGTTATAAAACTTGATGGTTACAAACACAGACTGACGAATCACAGTTCCTCAAAAACTTTAAATAATTCCTTACTTACCGTTGCGCGTAGTGGTATGAATGCGTACCAAGTGAAAGTCACACGACACAAATTTATTACAACTAGTGGCTTGTAGGGGCAAAAGCCCTTAAATAAATAAAATAAAAATGTTACTAATAAATAATTTGTTATGTATAGAATTAAATTAATAGTTTTGTAAACCTCATTATTATTTATACAATTAAAAAGGTATTGTTAATTAGGGTATAAAACATTAACAGCTGGAATATTTAATTCATATTACTCAATAAATCAAAACAAAAGTAAGAAACCCTCTTCCCATACGATGGACATGGGAACTTTGAGGGCTGATGGGGAGGAGCCCTTAAGTCGAATTGCAAAACTTCTATTTTCCCCACCATCTACAATATCAGAGATTTAATATGAGTCATTTCCGAAGGCCGTAGCTGGAGTGTAGCGCTAGGAATTTTTACGCAACCGATTTGCCTTACGAAATTAAATATATAGATACAAGTTCCAAAATAATGACGATCGATTTAAGTGAACCACATTTACCTTCTTCAGTCCCGAGGGATTCACCTTTCCTGGTCTGGCAGGTAAACATAGTTTACCGAAATCAATGATCATATTATTTATAACATTTTGTACTTGTATTGTGATAAATGTTTGCTGTGTGACGTTGGCACAAATATTCTTTATAGGTTCTAAATGCGTACTAAAAAATAATGTAAAAATAATTTTACGTAAAGAGTTAAAATAAGTTATATAATAAATAGCCCGATACCAGTCATCATAGCCTTTGTTTACAAATATAAAGGTGCAACTTAACAATTAGGTTACTTTTGAACATAATTTAAGCGTATTTTTCAGCTTGTATAGCTCTCTTGATTAACGTGTATTTTCCACTATCACAAATTCTATTCAGAGGTTTTTTTACTACATTTTTTACCCACGCCTACACGTAAAGTGGCAGTGACCACTCGCGCACGTACAGTGATACAGAATAAATAGCCAAATATGCTTAGCTTTACTCTGCCCACTCCCATAGACTATTGATCTGTGCGGGGAACTTACTCATACAACGAACCAGTAGAGTACAAGGTGAACATTACTGATTATTACTTTCAGTCCAAGACCGATCGAACCAGTGGTATTCCTTCCCAGGTTCAAAGCCCTGACCACTTAGACCGCTCGATCACCGGATCGTCCATTTTGGATTACCGCCAACACATATGAATTACTCATTTTTAGATTGGAGCTCTGGTTATTTATAAGTTATTCTTGATAATCAAAGTGCGAAGGTTTTACTAACGTTTCATAGCATTTGTGAATTTCGGCCGAAATAAATTAATGTCAAAGCAGTAGTTGTGATTCGTGTTCAGTTAGAGTTGTCTTTGATCAAATAAAGAGTTATAGCTTCTGATGTACAAGAGTGTGTATTTATTTTAGCTACGTCCTAGAGTGTAGTTGAAACATGTAAGCATGATCCCGGGTTTCATCACAACACTCACTTACTCATCATGAGGTCTCCTAATTATAATCCTGAAAGAAATAAACATCCCTTAAATTGAAAATTTTCACCATTAATAATAGCATTGGCAATAGATCAACATTAAGAGTCTGCAGAGGCTGTCGGAAGCTGTTGGCCATGTTGGTTTTGATCCCAAAAGAACATTGTTTTTTTCGACCCGAACATACGATCACGCGTATCCAAACTAAACAGTTATTTTCAAACGGATTTTTTCCAAACAAATTGCGTGTGATCATGAATGAAATTGCACGTTGGAATTGCTTTGCGAATTCCTAATTAGTTGTATGGATAAAAATACAACAAATCTTTATAGTTTGAAGCTTTTATTTTCACCAATTTCGCAAAACTAGTCGTATGTATTCAAAATATGAAAAGCAAACACAACACGCAATATGATAACGTTTAAAAATGAACCTCATACACAACTTTTGGTTAATAAATAACGAAAAAAAAACTCGGCCCTGCGGGCCTCGCCAGGGGGCAAGCCCCCTGGACCCCCGGATCTTTTTGCTTAGAGCCTACGGCTAAAATTCAAGAAACATGGAACATGCTTTAGCTGCGCTTCGGTTTACACTCACCATTTTCGTTGGGTAGTGATTTTTCGGCAGCTTTACGCGCTTTATATTCCTTTTGACGTTGAGCACCAGTTTTGGGTTTCTTTGGTTCAGTTATTATTTCGGAGGTTGCGTTTCCGAATCCAGATGTAGATCTATCAGTAGAATGGCGAGTACATACACCTGACGATGTCGAAGGAGGGCAATCTGATCCAGGACACAACATCACCGGTGGACGGCTGGAGGTAGACTGATATGTAAATGAGGACTGGATTCTCTAATTAGGACTTAATTTTGTATATTTTTAACAAGAGTTGTCATGGAAACTAAAGATGTACTTTGATCAACGCTTGCAAATAAAATCATTATTGAAGTCAACACTGATATGTCATTGTGTTTTCATGGTTACGCGTCACCCTCCCGCGTAACGTTTTCAGACAGTTAGGTCAAGACTAAAGCATGTTCCATGCTAAAATATGGATTTGCAAATAATATTGTTCCAAAGGGATTAAAACCAACATGGCCGATAGCCTCTGCAGAATCTTAAATTAAAAAGAAATAGCCAATAAACAAGGACGACACTATTTGTTTTATTACTAACTCAAGTTATGTGGTTACTACAAACAGTATACAATACAGAGCGGTAACCTATCAGTATTACCAGTAATAATGTAGTCATGAGTCACAGACCAAGGCTGAGGGTGGAAGTGTCAAGGGTGCAGTGAGTGGCAGTTTGGAACGTGAAATGTGCAAGGGTGCCCCTGGTTTTAGCTTAGGCTTAGGTAAGAGGGCCACCAGAACAGTTTTTATAAGGTCAGTAGATCATTACGGATAGGGTAGTCTCTTCTTAGTGAATGGCAATGTAAAATACAGGGTGTTTCTTCTAAAACGCAACCCTATTTACAAGTGCAGAAAATGAAGGTTTAAGATAATTATAAGTTCATAGGTTGGTATCGCTGTTTCTTCTTCTTCCTTGACTATCAACTGATTTACATTTTGGCATTGTTGTTGACTTTGTTTGGGTTTCGTGCAATGTCATTAAGTTGAGGTTAGAAACATGATTTTGAGCAATCTTAGAGAAAGGTGTCCAGAAATTTACTAAATAGGGCAGCACGTTGTATAAATGCTAATGCTGGTTTATTTGAACACTAAACCTAAACAAAAATGTAATTAAAACCATGTATGTAGTAGTAATAAATGTTAATAATAATAAAGTGTGTTTTATATGAGTTTTGTTTGTCATTTTTATTTCAAATCATGGATTGCGTTTTAAAAGAAACTCCCTATATAACATAATTGCGTTTAAATAATAGTTCCAATAATAATCCACTGCTTACATTGTGCCTAAATTGTTCCATCAGTTACCACATTAATCGAGTTGATTTGTTTGATTCCGGTGCAAAAACAAAGGAAGGCTTGCATTTGGATCCCATTAGTGCAGCCTGGCTTGGGTTGGAGGTTGGCCGAAGTACAGTGGTGCTCGGAATGAACAATGTTTGGGCAGCACGCCAACACATTTTATTCCAAGGCTAACATACCCTTGGATAACCTTACGATACACATATATAGTCAGTTGGTTGTTAACCACTTCTTCGTGATTAGTTACGATAGTGTTTTACCATTTCTAAAAACTCACAACATAAAACTTAACGTCTTCGTGATTGGTACGTTGTAAACCATGCAAGTATGTATTAATTTTGACTAACATTAAAGATAAACAAATTTTGAAATATTTAATCTGAATGCCATTAACTTAAAATCTTTATTTTGTCAGGAACATTATAAAAATGCATAGAAATATTTCTACTATTCCCTTCTAAATCTAAAATTTTAAATATTCTACTCTATCAAACATACAGCACTTTCACACATTATTTCCATTCATGCCGATTTCCCACTTCCGATTTTCAGTCTTCTGACTATGCGGTCTCTCAGTCGTATTCAATAGATTTGTCAGCACTATAAAATGTGCTGAACAGGGTTTTAGACGAATTTTTAACGACTTGGGTCTTAGGAACTTGTTGACAAAACGAACGCCTGTGTGTAAGGGCAGGTGTTTGCGAACTGTCGTCCTGTGTTTCTCAGTTTAGTACGTATACATATCCCAACCACCTACCATAGTACTTTTAGAGATGCAAACTTAAATAGTCGCTTGTGTATCTACAATTTCAGTTTTTTTTTAACTATTCTGCGCAAAAATAAATTCTGTGTGTTTGTCAAAAAGTATCTAAGGTAATCCTAATTGTTTAGAGCAATAATTACAATCAAACACGTTGAAATTTAAAGCCACTTTTCTACCACCTCTATTTACAATAAGTTGATGTTTTATATAGAGAGCGATAAATATGCTTAATTTCCCTCATCAGTTCACATGGGCCGGATGACTGTGCGTGACATTTATTCAACGAGTTAAGTACAGAAAATCACTTCAGTTGGTCATTAGAACCTTGAAAATGGGCCCCGCAAGCCGACGTCTTAGCCATTGAGCCACTATACGGGGTGGAAAAAATGTTGAAACGCTATCGAAACTGTTGTATGACTTCACTTGTAAAAGAGAAATCTTGTATAAGATCATGGTTACGAAGAACATACTTTTTGACACCATTAGTGACATTTCATCTTTTCAGAGACGATGGCCCTCGAGGAGTTGAACGAAAATCTTGGATGTAAGCCTAAGTCGAGTTTGGTATCAAATGAAATGTCTATTCAAGAGAAATTAATTGCCATAAACCAGATTTCGAAAGGTTTTTCCTTTCCAGAGTAGCGGTAATTTCAATTTCAAAGATACTAATTTGAACAAATTATATCTCCGATATTTTACGGTTTCAATTAAATTATTCTGATCAAAAATGATACTTTATGGAACACAATTAGTCGAAAAAATGCAATTATCAAATTATCTATTGAAAAAATAACTTTGTTGTAAAAGCGTTTCCAAATTTTATTTCCATCCTGTATAATCAAAAAAGTGTAAGTACACACTAGTTTCAAGTGAAGAGAAAAGTTAGTTGAAGATGCCCCCTCGAGCGCGTCTCCTTGTTCGTGGGAGGGTAATTTGAAATCATCTTCGAACAAAGGGTGAGTGGGTTGAAATCATCCAATGTATTAAAATGAACTTTTTCAGCCACTAACCCTTAATTTTAAATTATTGTATATGATCCCATCCTCTTGGCCACCATGTACACTTATTTTGTTTTTTCTTTTTTTTCTTTTATCCGTAACAAACTACTGCTTTAGTTTAACTCGTCTGTGAAAAGAACGCAATATGTAGTTTCGCGTAATCAGATGCTCGTAGCTGTGTCTGTGACTTTAGTAATCAGATGTTTAATTTATACAGTTTTCTACTAGCTTTATAAAAAATGTAAGTTGTATTTATGCACGAAACACGAACATTTTGGAACAACAAAGTAATATTGAACGAACGGTGCATAATAAACGAAAACTTTATTTTTAAACATTTTTTCATGTTACTTTTATGTTTAAAAAATGTACTCACTGTTGTCATTCGTAATTATTAAATGTTTTTTAAAATCATAACCAATAAAATAAATGGTTCCAAATGATTGGCACAAAATTTTCCCCTTATTAAAGACTAAAAATTCATAACTTTTAAAATTACCAGTTTGATTCCATTTATGTTTTTTCCATAATTCAAAAACTAGTCAAATTACAGACATGCGGTTTTTACTAAAATATTTTAAATTGTAAATCACATTTTCCCTGTATATTTTATAAAAAATCGTTAGAGCAGTTTTTGAAATCCATTTCTGTATATTTTTTGGCCATAAAAATAAAAAAAAACTAAATTCCAAAAAAGTTAAAAATGGTCTGGAGATATGGGCTAAATACACCTACATACCAAATTTCATAAATATTTATACATCCACTTGGTCTCTAGCGTACTGTACACAGACAGACACACATACGAACAGACACAAACAAATATTTTCGAAAAAAAAATTTTATTTCGGGGGCCCTAATATGGATTTTTAGACCAACTTTTAAAAATATTTTTTGGACGATAACAATACTTTCTCTATACTAAAGCTAGAGAAAGTACTGTGATACTATATAGAAGATAGTAAAATGTATAGACAGCGTGGAGGCTCAGTTGAACACAGGTTCCAAGGTTCGAACCCCAACAGAGCTAACGGTTGGACTTCACTCGTTGAATAAAGTTAAGGCAACTGGCGAGTCAAGTTATTATTACTATTTTTGTATTTTAACATCCATAAGGTGGCACCAGCTGTATTAACTATATGACTACCCCATGCTAATTATAATCTAATCAACTGTATATAAAGTACCTTTTTTATCGTAATTTTATATGTGTGAGTAAACAGATTTTTCAGGAAAATTCAAATCATAATAAGGCGCTGTCTTTGTAATTATCTAAATCTTCGTTGATAAAAACCCAATTTATCCTTTCACTAAGAGAGTTAGTGGTAAAGTACTTAATCAAACGTGTTGAGATTGATAGATAAGACAGGTAAAAGGTCGCCTTGAGGAATTAATGGTGGCGAATACAGTACTGTATAATGAGATTGATTATGAGTGGCATCTGGCGGCAGGCGGGGATCGATCCTTCTGATTGGTTATCGAGCGGCGACGTTGTCAATGCCGTGGAGCGATGTTCTCAACATTAATATTGTACGGAGGTCTTTACACTGCCTGGCTCGATGCAGTTGATGAAAAAAAATTGTACAACTTGTGAATTTTATTTCTTTACTTACTTATTTAGTTAATTGTATTTAGTTTTTAGTCTTTAAATATGTAATTTAGTACTCAAGTTTAGTTCTTTACGTCAAAGACGTTGTTACATTCTGTGAACAGTACACGTCAGTAACTATGGTGTAATAGGGCCAGACAGTAAGTTACCTGCGTGTTATATTTAGTACAATAGGGGTTTCAGCAGTGGGGAACATTGCAACGCTCCGCTGCCGTCCATCACAGAAGTGACTAATTTCCGCCTTCTAATTGTTGAACTTCCACAACCGTGTTTAGTTGAAAAAAAATCGTAATGAACTGAAGTTTGTTTAGTTGATTTTTTTTATATTATTATTCACTGTAAAAAATAATTATTTTATTTAATCGTTCTAATCTTGATTCATCAGTGATAATCAAACCAACCAATGGTTACTGTTGCTATTGATGTAGTGGGTGGGGATTGGTACTAAGCTGCCATCCAGTGGCCTACCACCTATGTAGTTGCCATGAAAATTGTTACATGGAATAACCCTGTGGAGAGGAGTAGTTCTCTATCTCACTTCCACCACTCAGTGCACGGTGGGTGGTTCTCGTTCCAATGCTTTCAGCGGGTGACTTTCTAAGTGGACTATATATAATATTTTATGTTTCATACAAACCACATCAAGATTACACTCATAATTGCAGTTTTCCATCCGTAAATTTTAAGTTAGTTCACCAGTCGTTCAATGGCAATGAAAAGGTAGTTGAACATAGCCTCTCAAAAGCCTCATTTTATTCGCGTGTAGCGAATAAAAGCCAGTTAATATTCGCATTATTTCCAAACAAGTACTGCTACATTATTTAATACCCTACCTTTGTTTAGAATTAAAAAAAAAAACGAGAACAATGTTTTCCCCCGTGAGCTTCAAAAGTAAATATGGGGAAATTTATCAGGGGCGGTCCTGAGCACGAGAGATATTGTTATGAACAAAGATATAACTTTGTACTTGGCCGACCGATGATGTACCATTCCCCCGTTCCCCCTGACAAACAACGCCGGGCGGAACTATCAATCATTGTGCTTGGAACAGCATTCAATTGCTTGTGTCACTATCGTTGTTCCTGTTCCCTTGTTCCCGGTTCCGCCTCGTGTGAAGTCAGCATTTTGTGATTTCCAGATTGCCTGCCAACTTGATTAAAACGTTTAGGGAGGGGAGTTTCCCTTCTCCAACGTATTGAAAGTATAAATTAGTTTGATAATTATAAATAGTTTCTTAATCAGCATATTATGTATTGGTAGAAATACAAAACATGTGAACATCTCACAATACAAACTAATAAGTTACAATACAACAACACAATACAAAATATTTCATGAATGAGTTGGAAAGCTGGTTGGATAAGTATTGTCTATTTGATTACCTGCTCTGTGTTTTGTGTAACTATGTTACGTATCATAATATTTAAGAACGCGTTACTTTCTGAACAGCCAACCGTAGTCTTTAAGTATGTAGTTTTTTAGTATTTCCTTGAATTAGTATGAGTTACGGAAAAACTGAGAAAAGAACAAACTAGTTTTAAATGTAGGCTAAGCTAGAAAATACACCAACAGACGACGGGAGTTTATTATATATGTCGAAACGTTGAGTTTGTTCCCTAAACACTTGGAATATCCAAATAGTATCTACGAATAATGAGCAATCCAATGGTAACAAATAACTTTCACACAGCAATACAAACGTATCTATATTTATAAAAGAGGATGTTTGTATATATGTTTGAAGTTTATGCGCTGCCAAACCATCCAACCGATCGCCATGAAACTTTAGGATGTTGTCTTGTATACTCCTGGGATGGTTTCTGTGACGTTTGATGCAGATCCGTCCACAGGGTCCCGCCCCACGGGCTCCTAAAGATCCCATGTTATTCAAATGGAGAATCTGAATTGTTTACAAAAAACATATGACTGTGTGGTTTAATGTAGTTTCACATGCCATAAGCAGATTGAAGTTCTCACAACAACAGTACTGTATATGTTTTGATTTATTGTAGTTCTACATTTCACCTTGAGAGTGTAGCACACACTACAAAAAACCTTTACATTTATACACCAAATAAGAAGACCAAAAATATTGTTTACCCTCTTGCACTCATTTAATAAATAATGGTTTTTTTCTATAATTCTTGTTATTGCTTTATTTTGGTATGTCAATGAAAAAATGAAAGGCGAGACAACGTCCGCCGGGTTCAGCTAGTTCAAAATAATTACAAAATGTAAAAATATTTTGTTGGTCGATTTTGGTGAACCTTGATTAACTTTTTCTCAAACCAGATCCTTTCTGAATCCCTCTGATTAGAGGAAGGTTATCATTGTTTACCGAAATCAATTACCAAAATATTTGTACTTTTTTTACTTGTGTTACTTATGTTGTAAAGAAATTTGTTGTGATAATTATATACAATATGTTTTTTATTATTTTCTTAGTTCAATTAAAACATATTTACTATTGGTTTTGCTTTGAATCATAATATCTTAAATTATAGTCTATAGATTACATAGTAAATCTAGTCATAAAATATCTAAACGAAAACTGATTGGCCATTTTCTTTTCTTGGTGTCGATCAATGACCTTCATTATCATGGTAATGGTATATGGTATACTTAATGGTAAACTTGTACCCTTCGCAGATGACATCACTCTCTACTCTAGTGCCGTGAAAATGTAAATGTATCGTTAAGATTAGCAGCCGATTGGTTTTGTAGTAACAAACTATCGTTAGATGAAACCAAAACACAGGCTATAGCTTTAGTCTCAGCAGAGGTGAGGATGTCAACAGCTCAGTAAAGCTTCTTGGTTTAAGTCTAGATCCCCAACCTATTTGGATATCCCATATTGAACAATTTTGTACACGAGGTTAAGCAGAGTTTTATATTCACTTCTAAAGCTTAAGTCAGCAATGCATCCCAATTTTGTTAGACAAGTCTATTTTGCTTTCTTTCACAGTCACATTTTGTATGGATATAATTTGGTCACTCTCCACACGTACATGACATTTAGCTCTTGCAGAAAAGGGCATTAAAATATTAGGTAATGCTGCTATAAAATATTACTATGACCACAACAAAACATTATTCATACAATACGAGATTTTGACTGTATAGTTTGTATATATTTAATTTCCTTGTTAGCCATTAATTCCTACATAGCTAATGAAATGTGCACTCTTAACTTACTAGGCATGGACCTGATCTTTTTATATCTAGATGTAGGCTATCCAAGGTTTACAATTCTTTTCCTGTTGCAGGTTAGAGAATGTTTAACTTATTGCCTATAAACGTAAGATCGTTGCCAGTTTCAAAATTTAAATCAGTAGTTAAAAATTGGCTTGTAAATAAATCCTGCTATACCTTAGATGACTTCCTTAGCACCAATCTTAGAGGCATGAATGTTTTGAATATCTAGATAACAGGTATTTGCGTTTTTTTTTTTTTTTTTTTTTTTCGCTATTCCTCTGCTTGTGGCATGCAGAGTTTATATTTTGCTTGTTTACTAGTTTTAAGAATAATTTAATGACTTTTCTTTATTGTTCTTTATTGCATGATATTTCTTTTTATTGTTGTTATTAACCATTTTATTTTAGTTTAAGCTAAAATGTTCTTTTATTGCATGTGCCATGCGTAGTAATAAAAAAAACTGTATTATAGGCATAGCTTATTGTTGTAAAATTGCTAAATGGCCAAATAAAATCATTGAATCATATAGTGATGCTTTGTTGCTTAAAATATGTTACGCGTATTCACAGTAAGTGAATGGGTGGGTGGGTGAGTGGACCAATAGTAGCTCATGCTGGTATATAGAGTGAGCCGGTGCTACCACAATGGTTATTGCTTTAAAATAAATTAAAGCCGATGTTAATAAATGAATAAAATATACTAATAATAATGAGAAAATAAAATAAAAACTTCTAGATACCCTACCAAACATAATAGTGGTAGCGTTAAAGCCCAGCTTCATAAACTAGTGGTTCCCAGTTCGATCCCAATCAGAGTTATTACAAATTATAAGAAGGTCAGCTGATATCCACCGGCTGTTAATTTGTCATTGGGCTATTAATTGGTAACACTTTCTGAGGGATATTCGGCCTTAGTTTGTAACAAAGACTACATATACTCATCACGCTCATGAGGAATCCATGTTCACCCATTATTTGATGAGTGGCCAATTGAAACTAAACTAAATGAAAATAAATAAATATTTGAAATATAAATACATAGAGTTAATGTATTTATGTAATGTATGTATTATGTAATGAAAAATGTCCCAAATACTTAGGCAGTAGAAAACCCCCAAAATAACCCTTTAATCCTAAGAGTGACATTGTCGTTAGTACAACATGAAATTTAAAATGAACAGCTAATAAACAAACAATCCTAAATATTTATTCTGTTACTTTTATTGGTATACGCAGTGAAGTTGACCTACAATTCTATGTACATGTCGTGATAATGTTCATGTATTCACGAGCGCAGCGAGTGAAACTACCAATCAAACGGCAATACAGAAGACGAAGAGCGAGGTGACAAGAAAGTAGCGATTGCCGAAATTGGCATGTTTTCAGGGATATCTCCTAATATTCAAATATAACCTATGGCATTTTTCGAGTAGAATTTATTTTCAACTTTCAGAAAACAATAGTTCAGAAAGTCGATTTTTAAATATTGTAATAATTATTTACAAAATTAATTTGACAAAAATATACTTAGAAAATTCTAATTTAAAAATTAGCGAATGTAGCATCCTCTCGAGTCGTTCTTCGCCACCTTTGATTCCTAATTCATCTCATGACATTGTTATGTATAAGCATTCCCATAATTAGTGGTGCCACAGCCAGTGCTGCCAACAAAATGAGGACGAATTACCCCGAGTTACACCTCTAATTACCCAAACTACTTCTCTAAAATTACTTTACTGTTGTTTTGAACTCTACTAAATTAATTGCTATAATTGTCAATTACTATTACCACGTACGTAGGAATACTATTACCACGTATTACTGAGCATGTTCAAATGTTTGACACGTAAACTGATTTTTATTGAAAATAACATAAATTTTATAAAACTGCCATTCAATGTAACAGTTATAACATAATTAAAATGGTACGCATTACAATCAATAACGTGAAGAGTGTATTCTACTGATAATAACAATAAGTCATCATGACAACATCAATAAATGTAGTTAAAAAATCAGCTAAATAATAAAATGTATCCAAAATAATATAATAATACAGATGGATGATATAACACTAAATACTTACATAATGACTATTAAACTATTACACTACAGTATTGTGCGTAAGAAAGGAATTTTTGAGTTTACAGCACATACAAATACTGTATAATGACTGAATACAAAATAATAAAAAATTGTGAAAAATAAAGCGTAAAAAGTAGAAATACAACCCATAAAAAATAGGTACCTTCAAAAAAGTTCCAAATGTTAAACTATAATCTTCAATCATTAAAATTAGTTAAATTATAACAAAACATTGTGACTTGATTGGTAATTTAAAATATAATACAAAAATTCCCATATTTATGAGTGCATCAGTGAGATATGTATGTGAAAAATAACAATTTATATAAATTGCTCATTATAAATGTTACCAAACCAATTGTATCTGACGGGTATGCATGTACATGTCCTGGATTGTATCTGACGGGTAAGTATAGATGTCCTGGATTGTATCTGACGGGTATGCATAGATTTCCTGGATTGTATCTGACGGGTAAGTATAGATGTCCTGGATTGTATCTGACGGGTATGCATGTAGATGTCCTGGATTGTAACTGACGGGTATGCATAGATGTCCTGGATTGTATCTGACGGGTAAGTATAGATGTCCTGGATTGTATCTGACGGGTATGCATGTAGATGTCCTGGATTGTATCTGACGGGTATGCATGTAGATATCCTGGATTGTATCTGACGGGTATGCATAGATGTCCTGGATTGTATCTGACGGGTATGCATAGATGTCCTGGATTGTATCTGACGGGTAAGTATAGATATCCTGGATTGTATCTGACGGGTATGCATATAGATGTCCTGGATTGTATCTGACGGGTATGCATGTAGATGTCCTGGATTGTATCTGACGGGTATGCATAGATGTCCTCTGACGGGTATGCATGTAGATGTCCAGGATTGTATCTGACGGGTATGCATGTAGATGTCCTGGATTGTATCTGACGGGTATGCATAGATGTCCTGGATTGTATCTGACGGGTATGCATGTAGATGTCCTGGATTGTATCTGACGGGTATGCATAGATGTCCTGGATTGTATCTGACGGGTATGCATGTAGATGTCCTGGATTGTATCTGACGGGTATGCATAGATGTCCTGGATTGTATCTGACGGGTATGTATAGATGTCCTGGATTGGATCTGACGGGTATGCATGTAGATGTCCTGGATTGTTGCCTGTTTCCTAACTGAATCAAATTATCCTCAAAAGGATTATTTATTTTGTACTTATTGAAAGGGTAGTAAAAAAGCCTTCAATTTAACATCGGATCCAAACGACTATTGATGTATCCCATTCTGTCGTCTTTCTTGATAAACTTGAAACTTGGTTCTCTGTCAATGTGAGTCTAAATTAGGCAGTCTCACTACCAGCAAAAGGGCACTCTAGAACTAATCAGGGCTTTCAGTAAGTGTAAGTATGTAGGACACTCCAGAACTATTCAGGGCTTTCAATAAATATGTAGGACACTCTGGAACTATTCAGGGCTTTCAATAAATATGTAGACCTCTGTAGAACTATACAGGGCTTTCAATAAATATTTAGGACAGTCTAGAACTATTCAGGGCTTTCAATAAATATGTAGGACACTCTAGAACTATTCAGGGCTTTCAATAAATATGTAAGACACTCTAGAACTATTCAGGGCTTTCAATAAATATTCAGGACACTCTAGAATTATACAGGACTTTCCATAACTATGCAGGACACTATAACTATACAGGATTTTCAATAACAATGCAGGAATTCTAAAACTATACAGAACACTCAATAACTATACAGAACTCAATAACTATATAGAACACCCATTAATTATACAGTACACTATAACTGAATAGGACGCAGAAAAAATATACGGGGCACTGAAAACCACCCAGAGTACTCAAAACCATAGAGGGCACTCAATCACAATGCACGACACTCTAGGTCTTTAAAGAGTAGTCAAAAGATTTATAAGACACTCAAGAACTGTACATCTAGAGTTTACTTAGACACTCTATAAATGTACATGGAACTCAATAATTATGCAGCACAGTCTATTTATAGGAGTACTTCTGAAGAATCCTGTGCACTCAAGAACTATACAAAACATTCTAGGACTTTACAGGACCCTCAAGAAATATACAGGATTCCTTAAAATCCTATAGAACACTCCTGAAATATACAGGGCACTCAAAAACTATACGAGGCACTGCCGGGCATTATATAACTACAAAAGTGACCCTGATGGTGATCATTGGGCTGATGCCAATTTAATGTAGAACCAAGCTCATAACCCCCAAGTAACTAGACTAATGGTACTAATCGTAGTTAAGGGCACAATAATTAATCACAACCATCAGAGTTTATTTGTATATTTTTCAGGAATTAGTTGGCTTTAAATGTGTAAATAAAGGGTTTCACCTTACTGTCAGCCCCCCTTATATTTGGTAATTTCTGGTGCCTCGATTTGGATTCATCTGACCACTCCTCACAACTATCTTTGAAAGTACTCTTTATCAATTGTTCCTGTTCTGTTGGTTGTTTAAATGTGGTTTTTGCAGTCTAACAACGTTATAAAACTGTTTGCCACTCCGAGGTGAAACATCGATTTATCGCCAACCCCCTTCCCCCTCGATCCGCTAATCTACGTATAATCGCCTTCCAAGCGATCAGACCAACCCACCGATGAAGCCCCGAGAAGTGTATTGCAGTAACTAAAGTATACGCTTCTCTAAAATACGTTTTTTTATTTATACTTTTAAATATATTATTTCAGATGTTAAAGCTTTTAAAACAACGCACAAAATGTATACAGATGAAATATTTGTTTATCATTATTATTATTAAACATTATTAACATTCCGATTGTTGATATATTGGTGAATTGAGGGATGAACAAATGTAGTACTTTTTTTAGTCTAATGTCAACTGTTCCTTAGAAAGAACCATTTATTAATTGGCCAATAGCCAGGGCAACTAAGGGAGCTACAGATTTACGTGGAATCCGAGCCACGTAGTATAGGTCTGCTAATTGACAAGCCTGGTACTCAGCTTATCTTCCAACACAACATCCGGACAGAACTTCCACTCAGCAAGAACTTCTCAGACTTATCTAGTAGTGTCCACGCAGATGGCAACCACTCAGTGGACGCTGTGTCAGTATTAAGAGGACCGAGTACAGAACTATCGCCTATAATCTCCACAGCACCTTGTCCCCAAGTAGCTGGGTTACAATTCACAAAGTAGCCGTTCCATGGTACTGACAATTTGTTTTATGAATCAGGGGCATAAATAACAGGTTTATTCTAAGATAATCCGTACGATAAGATGTCAGGTTCAAGACGTTTTATGTGGATATGTTTCAATGTAGAAAGAAGAGGTGCTCTTTACTTAGGATACTCTTTTGGATTTGTTTGTAAGTTGTTTTCATACTAGACAAAACTTGTGATTCAGTCATCTTATTATATTTTTAAAAATGGTTATATGAAGTACCGAATATCTACATAGTTATACGGTACAGTTCGCGAAGTGAACCTATATATAATGACAACAGGAAATCCGTGACTTGTCAGAACAGAGTCTTGGATTTTAAACACAACACGAATTGGACATCTCCGACTAATAAACGGCTGTGAACAGATTGTAACATTGTAACACCCAACTGGCCGAGCAGCTCCTTGTAGAATATAGACATAAGGATCACGAGAAGGATCTTCTCAAATGAGCGCAGGGCTATCGGTATTCTAAGATCGCTGCAAGGGTGTTCGATAGAAAATTATTTTTGATATTTTTTTAAATAAAATTGTTAGTACCCATGTAAGTAATAATTATGTTACGGAAAAATTCTAAAAAAATTCTTTATGGAGATATGGCTGCCCAAAGTGACTAATTTGGCCTTTTTGGTGCATAACTCATGAACAAACCGTGTGATATAATTTATTAACATTTTGAGTATTTAGTGGACAAAAGATAGCCTACTAATCAACTTAGTATAGATTAAATCTAAAAAACAATAATTTTTTTTAATGTTACCAATTATTTTTCTATGGATGATATTTGTTCAGATTTTTAGTTGAAATTTTAATCTTTGGTTAAAAAAAGGAGATTAATTATATATATATATATATATATATATATATATATATATATATATATATATATATATATATATATATATATATATCATTGATAAAGTTTTCTATAAATGTGGGAGTTGTACCCATCTGTCAAATTTGCGGGGCAGGGCAGGTGGGGGCTATGAGGGAATTAGAGGGGTGGGAAATGCATTGTTCGTTAGTGAGTCAGGATATTGACTACTCTTAGCGGCAGTTGTGATAAAATCTAGAACAAAATTCCTTAGAACGCTTAACTGGGCACCCGGACGAACACCCTTAAGGGACAACGATATAAACCCTCCAGGAAAATTTGAATTGGATCTCCCAAGATTTGAACATATGACCCTCTGCTAAGTAAGTAGGAGTGCTAAGCACTGGGCTAGCAAGAGGTTTAAATATGATTGATTAAAATCAGTTTTAAAAATGTTCTTTACTTAAAGAAGATTAGGACGCGTCAAATATCAAAGACAAATGATTTTAAGGGGATTCTCTAGTGAGTTGTACTAAAAAATGAGAAAATTTCCAAAAAAATGTATTATTATTTACTTTTATTACATCCTTTAAAAAATACGTAAGTATCCCTGATTTTTAACTTTCTATTACTTTATTTGCTTTAAAATACATTATTATTTAGTAAAATAACAATACTGTAAGCTATACTTAATTTTTTTTACAAAAAAAAACATTCCAAAAACTCCGTCCAAACTTGCAATTTCCCATTACTTTTAGACTTTAGCAAAATAATTATTACATAAAGTCATATTTGAAATAAAATTAGTTTCTATGTGTCTAATATCCCCGTATTACATTTACAATATGAGATTAAAACAATGTTCAATAAATTATGGATGTAAAAACCCCTAATGTTTTGTTGATTAGCTGACTACAAATCCATGTTGTTTGTGCCATTTCCCGAAAGTAAAGTTTTTAGTGTTTAGTCCCACAATAGTTTATATATCTCAGAATCCAATAATGATAACAACCTCAAATTTTCTACACTATATTCTCTTACTTTTCTTGCTATAAATTATTATTTTCTTACTTAGAAAAATAAAAGAACATTGATTCTTTAAATGTTTGAAATTTTCTGAATTTATTTGCACATGGAGAAAACACTTGTAAAAATATACAACTATCCATGACCCAAACTTTAGATATATACTTAGGCTACAAAAAAAACAAACTGTATAACAATATATTTATTAGTGTTTTAGTTGTATCAAACTCAAAATTTATCTAATTTTTCTAATAGAAACTATAAATATACATAAGTAAAATTTTTCAAACACTAGAAATTATTTTAAACATGTAAGTCCAAAAGACTTATATAAATTAAAAACAACTTCATATTTCACTAGAGAATGCCCTTTTAACAAAATGACATTTCGTGCAAAAATTACTCCATCTATTCTAAAAATGCGAGTACCTTAGCCTAAAGAAAGTAATTGTACACTGCGGTCATTCTAGAAACCTCGACCACCACAGTGTTATTTAAGGTTTGAGTGATTGCAGAAGTCTTTATAAAAAGATTAAGAAGCCAACAAACTGACCGGTACAAACCGACTCACCGGAGACAACCACCTGGTACCGTCCTAGTATACTTGAGGCAAAACTTACTTGTATAACAACTGCGAGCCTGATTGCCATGTTAAACATGAATTTAATGTATATTTAATGTATGAATTTACATGCTCCAACTTGCAAATCATGTACATTAAGAAATCACTGATCTAGGGCTTAAACTCCTATTATATTCAGTAAAACTTAACATTTTTCATATGCAATAATTTGAAAAAGTATAATGAATCATAATCATACAAAATAATTGCTGGTTTTTTTAGTACTGTATACCAAAAAGTATAAACTATTATATGTATTGAGGTTTGAGAGCGTTATTGATATGCATACATAAGTCTAGTGATTTTATCTCAACTACTTAAAACACCGCAAATCTTAAGTAGGTATATTATTACAGTCATTCCAGTCAGAGTCAATACATTTTGAGAAGGATCAGCTGATAATCACCGGCTGTTCATTTGTCATTGGGCTAAACACTTTCTAAGGAATAGTCAGCCTTAGTTTGTAACAATGACTACATTCGCTCATCTACACTCATCACACTCATTCGAAATCCATATTCGCCCATATCTTGACGATCGGCGTATTTTGCTTACCATCATTTGAAGTAAGCTATGACGAATTTGAACATTTTTAACATTTGAAAAAATTAAACATTTCTTTCAAAAGTATAAAAATAATAGATTTCACCATGAAACCTTCATATGGATTTCATATGGATGAATCTACAAGAACTCAATTTTTTCAGACTACAAAAAAAATTAGAACCATTTTTAAGAAACCAAATTGTTATCATTGTAAAAATCTGTTTAAATTTAATAAAATATTAGCATTTCCATCTATATAATGCTTTACACTCTACTTTTGTGAAAAAAAAACTTTTCTCTGTTTAACAACTCAACTGCAACACCGTACAATTTTCGTAACAGAAATATTCTTCCGATTCCAAAACATAAAACAAGTTTTTTTCTCCAAACATCTCTTATACAATGCTATCAGATTCTACAACACACTGCCGGACGGGCTTAGGGATGGTATTGGTTGTAGGTCTTTTGGTAATGCCTTGAAGCACTACTTGATAGATAAGCATTACTACAGCGTTACGGATTAACTCTCATGGTAAACATATGTTGGGCTGTAAGTGTAAAAAATAAGTAGTTATGCGATTATTGTATTGTTTGCTAATTTTCTTAATCCATTTTGTGCACTAAAAAAAAAATAATACTGTATATTTAATAATTTGAACCAAGCATTTTCAAAATGTTTGGATTTTTTTAACTTTATGATGTTATGTTCAGCACATTAACAGACAAATTTTAAATCTTAAATCGATTATCAAAAGTGTGTTTTTCATTATTTTTAATTAAATTAAAATAAATAAATGTTAATTAATAAATCTATGTTTCACTCTGATGGGTTGATATTATATGAATAGATGTAGTAATATTCATATACAAATATGTGGTTCAATCCCAGCTTCATGTGCTAAAGGTTCTCAGTTCAATCCCAATCAGAGTCAATACATTTTGAGAAGGATCAGCTGATAATCACCGGCTGTTCATTTGTCATTGGGCTATTAATTAATAACACTTTCTAAGGAATAGTCAGCCTTAGTTTGTAACAATGACTACATTCGCTCATCTACACTCATCACACTCATTCGAAATCCATATTCGCCCATATCTTGACGATCGGCGTCCTATGAATAAATAAAATAAAAATAAATGTCTAAGTTATTATTAATTTCAATTTGTTAATATCACTTAAAATTCAACGTGGTATAAATGACTATTTAATTAATTTGTAAGAAGTCACATTTAATTATTGCTAATACAAAATGAGCTGCAATTAAATTGGTCTGCATTCATCCATGCCAATCATGACAGTTATATGCAATTAGCGTAAATTATTTATACAAACACTTATTCTGTTTGTATACTTTATGAAGCATGATTTAGAAAGAAAATTGTTTAATTAGAAAATAAATTCCAAGGATACAAGATAAAAAAGTAAAATGGATAGAGCAGGAGCTCTCCTCAACAATATTTTTTTCAGCTACTAATGAACTGTTTTTCGGTACTTGTGAACTGTTTTTAATTTGTTTTTTTTTTTTTTATTATTATTATTATTAAAATAATCTAAGATTAATAATGTTGATAGTCAGCATCATTCATGTTTATACTCTAGTAGATACGTTTCTTTTATAATACCTCTTTCTGGGTTGTGAAAAATTAAGTATGTCTATGTATAAAAATATTTATATTTATCTCTACAAACGTATATATTTATATAAAGTGAGACGTTTTCAAAATGTTTTTGCGTATTTTTTAGTTTTATTTCAAAGGAAGGAACCTCTTAACAAGGGTGGCCTTAAGAGGTCCTATTATTATTAAATATAAGGTTTGCTTGAATAGTTAAAAGTAGCAGATAACACCCTTAAAAAGTAGAGATGAGAGGCTTCTCGTACATTTCACATCTCTACAGATGTGAAGGTCGAGAACTAATTATACTGATCCTTAAGGACCAACTTTAAATATACAGGGTGGAAACAATTATGGAAACGCTTTCAAAACTTTTGTATGACTTCACTTGTAAACGTTAAATCTTGTTCATGATCATGGTTACAAAGAACATACTTTTTGACACCATTAGGGATGGCCTACGAGGAGTTGAACGAATATCTTCAACGTAAGCCTAGGTCGAGTGTGGTATCAAATGAAACGTATTTTCAAGAGAAATCAAGTGCCGCAAACTGACTTCGAAAGGTTATCCTTTCCAGAGAAGCAGTCATTTGAATTTCAAAGTAACTAATTTGAACAATATTATTTCTCCGCTATTTAACAGTTTTGAGTAAATTATTTTGACAAAAAAAATATACTTTATGGAACACAATTACTTTAACAAAATTAAATCATCAAATTATATATGGAAAAAATAATGTTGCGGAATCTTTTCATATTTTTTTCACCCTGCATAGCTGTTATTTGAAAGGACAATAGAGTGACGTCTTATGGCAGTATTACATGAAATAAAAGTAGCATTCTATTAACATCTCGACATGACAGTAATGTATGAAGGTAGTGGACCTCTTACCTACGCTACAAAGCAGAACTGTCGATGTCAGTATAGTCGATTCATTTAAGAGCAAGTGAGATGGTTTATGAACTCATTAGTCGATTTAAGAGTAACGAGACCATCGTTGGTCATTATCCTTAGGTGAGAAGGCATGACAAGCGTCGTTATCTGTAGAGGGGGAAGGGGTGGTCCGTCAAGCCTCGTTAGTCGGGAGGGTCCCAGACTGTTTATTATATAGCATTACATTATTACTAAGCAGAACAGGTCTGACAGTTATGGATGACTTTGAGGTCCTGGCAAAGGATTTAAGTACTTGAAATCTAATCTCAACCCCTTAAAGCTGAGGCAGAGTATTTCCACCATAACGATACCAGGCTAATTATAAAATATTATGGATATTTTCCGTTAATTCACTACCGCTACTTTTTTTGTATCTGTTAATCACTAGCACTTGATAAATATTCCATTACTCTAAAAACTGTTCTCTAATCATTTTTACGTCCACTGTGGTACATCCGATGGTAATCCGATATCGCTAGTCTTATCTTACCACGTTCCAAGAACTTACACACAGAGAGCGCATTCGGCGATAAGTCAATCATTGGATTTACCAGTTTGTGATAAGCTTTAGTAGCCAACTAACCTAACCTAATCTAACCTAACCGTAATAGCAATAAAAACAAGTAGTTGTAATGAAGTAACGGAAAAAGTAGTGGTAGTGAATTAACGGAAAAGGTCCACTAGGAAAACATCAATTTTGAATTTGTATTGGTAATTTGTTCCAAGATTTCCAGCCCTTCAATGATTTTTTTAATTAACACAACGTTTCGATAGGTATAACATCTCTGTCGTCTTTGGGTGCTATATACTACCTTATTCTAACATATCAATATAGAAAATCCTTAAAGAATTGCATTATTGTAGACTACGATAGGCTTCTCAGAAAATCATATTCCTTACAAACTAACATAGGTACCATAATTGTGTAAAATAAAACTTAAAATAAAAATAAGAAAGTAACACCTTATCAAACAACAAACAGAAAAATTATCAAATTTTAAAAATTCAACTTATCCAACAGTATGTTTTTTTTCAACTCCAAAGCTCAAAGTTGTCAATTTAAACTATCAACCTTTTGTAGAGGAACAACATTTTAAGGTAGGCTTTGTAGTGTGGTAAGAATTTTAATTTGACATACAACTTGACGTAAGCTCAAATTTAAGATTTTCTTCTTAATCTTTAACATCTTTTTATCCCATATTTGATAAAAAATGTATAGTTGCCTCACAAAGTACATGTTTTTTATTTGGTATTGATGTTTTAAGTTTAAATGCTTAATCTCTAATGTTTCAATAAATATAATTTCCAGACTTCATTCTCACCTTGTGTATAAAATAAATGGCCTTGCCTTTTCACAAAGTAGACAACATTGCAACATGGATGAAACCTTTGAAATATTTAGTTTGCAATGTAAATAGTCCAAATTTAAAATAACCTACTCGAATATGATGAAACGTACCCAAAATGTCAAGAAATGTTCTGATAAATAAAGTTTGTTAATAAATCACAGTACCCGTTACGTTTATTTATCACTTAGTAACATATTTTTGGCAATTAAATTATCAAAACAATTAATTACTTTATCAAATAATGTTCTAATTTACGTTCTTGTTATAATTTATGCTGTTGTTATAATGTATTTCGTTGTTATAATTTACGTCATTGTTATAATTTATGCTGTTGTTATAAGGTTGTTTTGTTATAATGTATTTTGTTGTTGTAATTTACGTGATTGTTATAATGTATTTTGTTGTTGTAACGTATGTTGTTGTTATAATTTAAGTTGTTCAGAACAAAAATGTGCCCCTAGAGCAAGTATTCCAGGAAAGCCTATCTCTCCTGTTCAAGCAAATGTAGAGGAAATGTTGTGGAAGGACAACAGGGAGCCAGATCGATACATCACTGAAGTCAAACGTTTTAGACTCTTCCTTCTTTATTTGAACTAAAAATATTAAGATTGATGTATTTACTGTTTACATAATGTAAATAAATGAACTCATAAAATAAACCAATGAATAATTCATATTCGTTTCCCTCTTCTATGTAGAGGGAAGAGTAAAGTTATTTAAACGTTCCGTTAAACTAAACTTGAGATTTCTTTGAATATATTTTAAGTATCATTATCACACCCCTAATCAGTGGAGAAGAGCTATGAATAATTATTCTCTTTCTGACATATACAAAATATTCTTTGAAAGTTATTTGTTGACGTTGGATTGTTCTAGACCGTTTATTTGTTGACGTTGGATTGTTCTAGACCGTTTATTTGTTGACGTTGGATTGTTCTAGACCGTTTATTTGTTGACGTTGGATTGTTCTAGACCGTTTATTTGTTGACGTTGGATTGTTCTAGACCGTTTATTTGTTGACGTTGGATTGTTCTAGACCGTTTATTTGTTGACGTTGGATTGTTCTAGACCGTTTATTTGTTGAAGAATTTCAACAATTCTTGTGTTCAAAATAGTACCACAAAACACTAAATAACTGCATAAATAAGATTGAATCTATCAGAAAGTTAAGTGTTCTTACTAACGATTAAAAAACGAAAAATTAAAACAATCAATTATCATGAAAACGTTGTCAATAGACAATTCATATAAAAATTAATAAATAGTACCAGATAACTGGGCCCAAACTTTCTCCCTTTCCTTTTGTTATGTCAGATTGTTTTAAAAATTTGCAATAAAAATCGGTGTTCAATTAATTACATTTCTAAGGAATGTAAAGACGTAAAACTTATTTTATTTAAATAAAATTATAGAATAAAATAATTTTCAAAAATAGCTACTCAATTAATCACATAGCTAGATGTTATGTAAATAACCTTCAACAACTTTTGTTGTGGCTTCCGGCCTTCGGCCTGCTGTCCCAACTTAGTGGATTGGTAACTAAAATATGTTTAGGTGTAATTTGCATCTTTACTAAAAATTTAATCAGAATCGTTAATTGAAAGCTTTAAATTTTTTATTTTTTAATGTTTTTGCCCATACAAAGTCTTATAACTAAAAAATTCCCTTTCAAAAAACTAAAATTTCAAAACAAAAAAAGACTAGAAGATATTGGCTAAATACGTACATATCAAATTTCGTAAAAATCGATCCATCCGTTCGGTCTTCAGCGAAGTGCACCTACACACACACAGACATATACGGACAGACACCAAAATCTTTTTTTCAAAAAAACACTTTTTTGAGTACAGAGGACCCTAAAATGGATTTTTATACCAACTCGTAAAAATATTTTTTTATTGACGATCGCAATAGTTTAACGCTATGGGAGAACGTAAAATAATGAAACTATTACAAAACAAACAATGTAAACATAAAAATAGTTTTTTAATTAATCAAAAACATACTAAACAATTATTTTAGAATAAAACCTGTTTATAAAATGACAAGACTTTCTCATAGTCATCTTATTTATAACCATGTCGTCTAAAAGGTAGTCGATCAGAAATTATTTTAATTTTTTTTTTCAATAAAATTTTTTGTCTTATTTCAGATAAATGTGTTGAGGAAAAAAGTTAAAAACATCTTTGTGGAGATATGGCCACCTAATTTGGCTAAGTTTGCCTTTCTAAGTACATAACTGAATAAGAAACTGTGGAATATGTTTTATTAAAATGTTCAATTATAGTGAACAAAGGGTACTAACCCACCTAGTGTAAAGTTATACTTAATTCTTTTTTATTTTAGTAATAGCCGATTTTTTAATGACAGTACAAAGGTTGAGTCGGAATTTGTACACTTTTCTTTGCTGAAAGAGTAAATTACTTATATATAACAACTTCATTATTATAGTTTACTGTAAATGAGGGAGTTATTTAGTTTTGCAGGACGTGGGAGGTGGGGACAGTGAGGTGAGAGAGGAGAGGGGAACACGTGTGTTATTGATGCTCTTTGCTACTCCTAGCGACAGTTAGGATAGATCTAAAACTAAATTCCTTGGAGCGCACAACTGGGCGCCTGGACCGTATCAATCGACAGAAAATTTTAGACTCTACGTCATATATTCGCAAAGCAATGTCCACGTCACATAACCCATTTGGAGGCATTCGATTTAGTTTCAAAACACCTTAAATTTTACTCGCTCACCGATTTACTGCCAGAATTGTGATCGATCACGAACTATCGATATGTGTCAATTATAGTTTTAAAATAATATTAACAATATTTTGTAATCATTTTGTAAACTCTTTCAGCACATACAAGTACTATGACAAAATACTTGTTATACATCAATTAATAAAAAATAATATTACACATAACTTTAATCAGATATAATAATAGATATAATATTAATAACTTGATTGTCTCTTGATGAGAGCGATTTGAAACAATATTTTTTAAGTTTCTTTTACATATTTTTTTTCTGTATAATTTAGGGATGGCTCAGTTATGAATTCTTAAAATATTTAATTATGATCCTATCTCGATCATTTTGAAGCCAAACGATTTATCAAAAGAAGAGCCGAGTCAGGAAATCCACATTGTTAATGTCTTAAAACTAATGCTTATTTAGATCAAGTGATTATTAGCTTGTTATTGCTTACAGCTATAAATGTATTGACAAAATATGAGAAATGAATTCTTTTTACTAAAAATAATACACGATGTTAATAGCCTTCTTGATCTAAACTTTTTTTATTTTATTGTTTTTTTTATATTGCCCTTTGTAAAAAAGTGTATTAGTTATTTTTTTTTTATTATTATGAGTGAAATCACATAAACATCTTATAATGCAATTTTCCATGACTATTGTACACAATTATCATCAACAGCTCCAACATAGCCAGTGGCCTTGACTGGAAGGATCCGACGTTGTCGAAAGATAACGGGGTCAGGCAACATCAAGCGTGGCTGTTCCTTGGATGCGTGGCCGTCTGAGCAATCCCGTCCTTGCACGCAGCCCACCTGGTTGAGTTTTAGAGAGAATGCTTCTTAGACCTAATAGTCATCCTTTAACTTTTTTTAACTCCCTTTAAAACTAGTATAAGCTGTCGAAAACGAGGTTATAATTTCCGAACATTCTTGAAAATTCTCAAGCGACCTTATTACTTTCTATCGTTATTATAATTGATCAGTTATCTTCCTACTTACGTCTAAGGCTGCTTACACCAATACTCTAAAGCATTTATTTTCTATGACTAAAGCAAGTTTTGGAAACTACAATGGCAACGTTAACATGAAACATCAAATTGAGGTTTTGGTTGCTTTTAGGTTTGTGGACCCAAAAGAAGTATTTCATGTTTTTTGATGAGTATTATTCGTCATAGAAACATAACTCTTAATATAATTAGTTCCTGACGTTTACTGATAGCCTCAAACAGGGATAAAGAAATAAACCCCCGTATAGTTAGAAAGCGTTAGTTTTATGACATTAAAATCCTTGAGAAACTGCATTTTCTGACTGCGTCCTGCTTTTGACCTGGGGTTTGCTCTTTAGTACTTTACTGAGGAAGGCCTCCAAAATTTGCAAATCCAGAGTTGGCTTACAATTAAGAGTTTTAAGATTTCCTACGTGGGCCATACTTTGAATATGTAAAAAGCAACTAAAATATGTATAAATTTATAGTGGCAAATACATAACTGCAAATTTCTATTGCGTTTATCATTTTAGTTCTAACTACATCAAATATATTGCACACTTTAGCCCAATTCTGTACAAACTCTTCAAAGCTGAATCAAAGATGAATGAATGAATCAGATTTTCAAAAGACATTTATCATATTTAATTAATTATGTGTCTTATGTATCCAAAACGCATACAGTAGGCCAACTAGAAACAAAATTGCAGATTACATAGACAATCCTTCCATGCTAACTCTTTTTGAAAAAAAACATGTTAACTGACAACGCAGTATATTAATAGGTTTTATGTGCGTATATCATATTTATTCTCGATTTGTAAGTGTACTAATTGATCCAACCTGTAAGAAGCAGTTGGTTTAATCACAGCAGTGCTTTGAATATGGCATTAATTCCAAATCGAAACACTTCATGTCAGATATTTATTGCAGAAAATCCTGTCTGGATGAGTGTTAAGTCCTGTTTTATTGCACAATATGACGAGCTTTTTATGACCGGTACAATCTTACTATTTCTGATTGTTTGAATTTTAATATGATTTTTATGTTTTTAACACAGTGTTTATTTCAAATATATATGATATTATAAGTGCTTGTACAATTGGTAATGTTATGACATTGGTTTGTAAAAAAAATGTGTGTGTTTTGTTAAGGCTTGGCCCTGATAGAATTAAATGTTCTTTGAACGTCTGTAATCACTTTGGCAGTACATAGGCCGTCTATGTACTGGCCTTCTTCTAGACCTCTCAATATAGAATTATTTACTGACATAACCTTAAATTGACAACTTGGACGACTAGAGTAGCTCTAGTTTGTGTGCGAGTATGACTGCAGTCGTAAGCTGATCAATATAGCCCTGCAAGCGACCATCGACCGACATAACCTACAAACTGGTCTTCGCCAGTCATCTAGCTTTATTCTCTAAGTATCTCTTAAGGATTGAATGATTTTAGTCGTTTAAGTTGATGGACATGGAAATATTTTTTTCTATTTTCGTCTTTTGCTAAAATGTTTGACCTTCTTGCTGTGTTTTTGTTTTGTCTTACTTTAATTTTTCTTAAATGTTTGTAAAATTACTTTTCTTATTATTTCGTCGCTTTTCTTGTATCTGATGTGGAGATTGATGAATTATTCCAAACAAATTTAGTGTAATAGTGGTTTAGTAGTTGTGTTTTTACGAATATAGTTTGTAGTTCAGCAATGTTCTTCTTATTCACTACATTTTAGTTTTATTTATATTCGCAGCCAACGGTGAGTTAAAGGATTATTTATTAATTTTATTATAATTCATTGTTTACAGACTCTTCAACAATTCTAAAATACTTTTCAATCGTTTGCTTTAGTTTAATTTCACACACTTCCCAACTAAAGCATCTCAACTACAATTTTTCCTTTTTTCTCTCGGTTTGACTCACCCCGAAGCCGAGACGGAGACCCTCCGCCGCTGGTTTCTCGCCGCCATAGTCGCTGTATGACGGCAGCCTTAGCTCGCATCTCAGGATGTCACATCACTCACACGCGCACTCACGCACTGCTTCACTGCACAGTGCACTCTCGCGAGTGTCGCCGTGGCCGAGCTGCGCGCCACCCAGCGACCGCCCTCCCAACCACCCACTCTACTAACTACCCATATGCAGAAACTTCCAGGAGTTGTTGTCCTACTAAATATGGGAGCAGTCTTTAGTTCAAAAAACCAATCGCAATACCTTAAAATGCAGTTGTTTAACCTAACTGCCTCTGTTACATAATAAAACCCGTTGTTTTCTGAATGTAAAATTTTCCTTGATTATGGATCTTACCTAACTTTCATCAAGTTGAATCACTATCTCAATCTTATTTGTTTATTATGACACATACAAGTAAAAGCTCAACAAATTACTTGACTTAGCACAACACCTACAGGTATTTACCCCATTATTGAGACTGTATTGCTCATATCATATTGAAATGCACACAACATATCGGCAGGTCCACTCTTATCTCAGTGATTTCCTATTCACCGGGCTGATTAATAACAATCATCCGAGAGACTTTGCCATACCCGATGTTTAGAGAGGTCTTCATGTAGAGGATATTTCTGGGCTTTAGATGTTCTACTGGGTTTAAGTCGCGGTTCCTGAACTAGCAGGCAGTTATACAAGTTTAATATTTGTATAATAGTACTATAAACTATAACCGATATAAAATGGAATGATTATTACCATAAAGAGTAAGATCTCCTCAATACTCACCAGGAGTTTAGTGTCTCTGGTACACGAAAAAAGGTCCATTATGATTTTCCGATGTGAGGAACTCGTCTCTTTTTCAAAGACAATTCAGAACCCAAACTCCCAGACGTTTTGTTTAGCTATTTGAGAAATTTAAATTCACTTTCAAGGTCACCAAATGGAGTGAACAGCTGTTATTTTTGCACGAAATTTGAGCTAATCACGCATTTACACAAATTTCGCTAACGAAACTCCCTCATTCTTGAGTTAGTCGAGCTCTTGCTTTGATTGTTCATTGCACTCCTTTCGTTAAGATTTTGTGTAACTAATGGTTTGTTTCAGTTTAAATATGAAGACAATTTTACTCATCTCAGTGGTTAAAACGAAAACAAATATCATCATAAAAATAGATAGTTTCAACCGGTGTGGAAAGCCTAATGTTATGTTACGTTGCTAGATCGAGTTGAACTATTTTCTCTTTTATTTGTCTAAAACATTTAACTTTACATATACTTTCAAACACTAACTGTAATAATCATCTGTATTATTTTATTCCATATGTTTCAACACCACTGTAAATGTATGGGTGGGTCAGTACCACCGTACGTGTATGGGTGAGTGGGTCAGTACTACCGTACATGTATGGGTGAGTGGGTCAGTACCACCGTACGTGTATGGGTGAGTGGGTCATACCTGTAATTAAAAATACAACCTGTAATTTTTTCTTAGTAACCATACTTTTTTAAGAGCTGTCACACTTATCTTTGCAAAGGAGAGTGCAGATAGTAACTAATAAGTTGAGCCTTGCTCTAGAATCTAGAAAAGTATTTATCTCACTTGTTTGACAGCAGAGAATTCAGGCGATTTTCTTCTTCTGATTTGTCTCCGCTCTTGAGGACTTTGCACCCTTACCACATTCTGTCCTAGCTACTCTGTCTCATCGATCAGTACAAAAGAACTCTTTAATTACATTGGTGTTTCTATTAAGGGCTTAACTTATTTAAATTTAGATGTTTTTTAGTGGAATATTAAGCTTAAATATTTTTTCATAACAAATATTTCGAAACATGTCCTAATTTGTAAATTTGTTACAAAGATTTGGATGAGTTTCTTTATTGATTATGGAAGAACTGATTGTTAAAATAATAGAGGGATTGTCTGTGTGTAGATTGAGGGAATATTACGTTAAAACTTAGTTAAAAAAATAGTTGATACATACAATTCGTGGTAAAAAAATCCAATATATCTGAAATATTTTGTGGAGCTCTAGGCCAAAACATAGGTTCTACAGTTGAAATGGCATTCACATTAAAAATATTAATTAATTGTTTGTATTAACTGTCGGCCTCTAGGATTGTTAAGCCGTGATCCCCACATTTGATGTTTAGCATTGTAGTTTCCACCATAAATAAACTTAGGGCCAAATGAGTAAAATAAATCGTTAATAATTACAGATGGGTGATGTTTGATGTTCCTTGGGGAATGGGGCAGTATACTAAAGATGTTGTCGAAAAAAACATTCCAATCTTCTACAATAGTACTTGAGGCTGAATGTGGTCAAACTTTAACGTTCAAGTGCATAATGCTTATTAGTGTTTAGTATCAAATTATCAGAATGACCATAAACAGTGTTATCAAGGTGGTTTGAACTATAAATTGAAAAATTTTGATTTTTAAAAAAAGTTACTTCAGTAAAGTGGGTTTCAGCATTTATAATAGGATCTATATCTAGATTATAAATTGATAGCTTATAGAAAATTGTATCTCTTGATTTAGTTTAATCAAGCCGATGACAATCCATTATGATATTCGTAGAAAATGATTCGTTTTGATTCATAAATGACTGATAGTTCCAACCTGCTGCGTTTGCTGTGTTATTATTGTTTCCAATTTTTTTAAACTGAACGTTTTTGACTAGTTTATGGTAGGCATGAGATACGAGTGAGAGGAGTGGTTCTTATTTTATTGTTAGGTTCAACTTTTGTAAAAATATTCATCTCTGGTCTGAGCTGACTCAATAACTTGCACCATTTTAGTTACATTTTGAACATCTGGGATAAAAATTAGAGGTTATTGTTAGAAAATGTGTCTTTCCTTATGTTAGGCCCATCCTCAGACAGAATAGTATGTTTCTAGCTAAAGATATTTCTATACTCTAGTTGCATGAATTGTCAGAAAAATAAAGGTGACATTTTGTCTGGTCGCTGTCAGTGCTAGGATTAAAGTGCATTCTCTTATTCTTTTGGGACACTACTTGCCAAGAGACTTCATCACTTTGGTCTCATTCTTACGGAGAAGTACGCAGTTGAAGTAAGAGTTGAATTAGTGTCATGTTGATTGAGCGAGTAATTTGGGCTCATAATATAAATTAGTGGTCAAAATATTTGGATAAAATGTATTAGATATACTTGGCACTTCGTTCATTGCAAGAGAGATAGCCTAGCCTAAATGTAAACAAACGTTAGAACGACTATAACACTTTTAAATCAGTTAAAGAGTGAGTGAATAATATTACACTCTTTCCCTTTAGCCGGCAAATAAAAAATAAATTAAACTAGAATTTGAGAGATTCAAAAGAAATCGACCAGTTATGACCATATATCCGCTCCAGTTATTTAATATGTCATTAATGAGTTGACTGAACCTCTGAGACATTTGGTTAATCACTCGTTTATGACTGGACATTTTCCTAATGAGCACAAAATTTTAATTGTCAAGCCTATTCTTAAGGATGGGGACGTTAAATGATGTGACAACTACAGACCAATATCTATAACATCTATTACATCTAAGACTTTCAAGAAGCTTACCTTGACTAGAATGTTGAAATTTCTCGTCAAACATAATGTTTTATCATCGAGTTAACAGGGATTTATGAAGAAAAAAAAATACTACAACTGCTATACAGTATTCTCTATTTTGAACCATGCTGTTAAAGAACTATATATTGGAATGAGTGTCTCATCCTTTTCTTTGATCTAAGTAAGGCCTTTGACACTGTAAATCATGACTTATTGTGTAGAAATATGTATAGTTTTGGTATTAGAAATGTAGCACTGGATTGGTTCGCCTCATATCTTCGGGGAGGACTCAGGTTGTAGAATGTCCATCTGTAGACTGTAGTGGCTGTCTTCGACGCCTCCTATCATCTGAAGTTCAAATGTTGAGGGGAGTGCCACAGGGATCTATACTGGGACCGATCTTATTGCTTTCGTATGTCAAAAACTTGTCATTTGGAGAGAGGAGTGGTAACATCAGTCAATTTTTTTATATAATTATTTTCTACACTGAATTGTTTTATCCTCTCTTCGTGTCTGACATTTTTATGTTTAATTTAGTTGGCTGGAACCTCTAAACAGGCATTGCCTTAGAGGCCCTATATTTTTCTTGAAAAATTGGGTTTTAAATAGATAGTATGTTATATTGATTTCTTTGTCTTCCTCAAATTAACTCTTATTTGTGTATTATCCATATTTAATTTTTAATTTTTACATAAACATTTCAGTACTTTATCAAATTATTTGTATAATTTTATTTTTGCAAACTCTGTATCTATAAATGTAATATAACATCGTAATAATAGGAGAGGAAGAATTTGAGAGGTTTTCTTTGTTTTCTTTGTTTTACATATTGTCTGTTTATAAATGTATAATTGTAATTGTAATTGTAAAAAACTTTTTCAAGAAAAATAAAAATTATTCTATTCTATTCTATTCTATTCTATTCTATTCTATTCTATTCTATTCTATTCTATTCTATTCTATTTGCTGATGACACCTCTATTTCTTTGAATGGCCACAATATTCAGTCTTTAGAAGAAATGTCATTCATTAAATCAAATAATTTCCATCAATGGTTTCATGAAAATCTATTATTAGTTAACACAACAACAAAAACACACAGCTACTTCAATTTTCAGTGTCAAAAACAAAAAAGCTCACTTCTTTCAATGTCATTTTAGATGAAACCATTATTAACTCATCAAAATAGTTAAATCTCTTGGAATAATAGTGGATGAGGGTTTAAAGTTTCATGTACATTTTGATTGTCTCCAGAAAGGTAAGCATAGGCACTTTTATGTTGAGAAATTTGGCTAAAACTGTAAATTGTTATGTTCTGCTTTCAGCTTATTATGGCCTAGTCTACCCTTATCTCGCCTACGCAGTACCTTAATGGGGAAATGAAAGCCATAGAACACGTTTATATTCCGACTTCAAAAGAAAGCCATAAGAGTTATATTTTCCTTAAAAAACATCAATCCTGTAAAGAACTCTTCGGTAATTTTGTGGTACTGACCTCTCCTTCTTTATTTATTCTTGAAACCCTCACTTTTTCAAATTAAAATTTCCTGCCTTTTCCACATTCATTAACCACTCTTATAATCTCCATGTCAATCACAGTTTAAAAGTACCAAAGTATTGTACAGCCTTCTTTGAAAGACACACCCTCTACATTGGCGTAGCTCTTTATAACTGCCTCCCGCTCTCACTTAAACTAGAAACAAACCATTCAAAATTTAAGAAACAACTAAAAAGCCTCCTGCTTAACCTTTGTTGTTACAGCGTCCGTGAATTCCAGACTGGCCACCTATAAATTGTATAAGAATACGTAGAATAATAAGTTATGTTTCTGCTTCAGTTTAACTAGTTGTCGCCTTATAATGGCTTGTTGTATTGCATTTATTGTGACTTGGTTAATGCAGGTAAATGTTTTTTGGCTTAATAAATGATTTTATTTTATTTGAAATCAAGTAAATAACAATAAAGGAACAAAAAGCGCCTAATTAAAATACATGTTTATCACCTATTTCAAAATAAGCGAGAAAATATAATTTAAAGAACAGAATTATTAAAGAAATATTCTAATTCACTGTTACGCATAAATTAACGCAGCTGATTGGTCATGAGCCCTTTTTACTTTAAATCGGCATTGAACCCACGGTATGTTGTTTTGGTTACCGTGATTGAACCAACTACAAACTGTGTGTATTGACACTATGTATTATGTTTCCTCCAATATTATGTGTTTTCGTAAACAATAATCTGACCACAGTCTAATTTGCCCAGATCTTGTTTTCATTACTAAATTAGGCCTAGCTGGATGCCCATTCTTTGAGACAGTTAAAAACATAAATTTATTAAAAATAATATAATATTTCTGGCAAAATTCAATATTTCTTTGGATGAAAATATGCACTCATACTATCAAGAATATAACATTACAATGAAGTAAATAAAATGACAAACCCAAACAAACAAAACATTATATAATTTGTAGAACATTTTCATAGAATAAGAGCTTAAAAATGAAACAATATAGTCTTCTACTGGGAAAATATTCAATTATTTGTGACATTTCTTTAACGGCTGATATGAAGTTTTAAGACAAAATAAATACTGTTCAACCCTTGATAATATAAGTTCACTGATATTAGAGCCAACCAGTGGTGTAGTCCAATACCTGGACGTTTTGGGGAAGAAATTCTTTAGGATAATACTAATTCACTTGAAATGTGGTAGTTACTAGGGAAAGACCCAAAAAAGCGTGATACGGTGCCAATGGGTGGTTTCACCTTGGGGGTAAAACCACCCCTTTTTAAGGGAATAAATGCTGAAGAATTGATACATTGTCTTATTTTAAGCTTAAAATATAATTGAACTTTTTTAGAAGTTAATATTTTCGGAGTTGTTCCTGATTGAAAGAGTCGATTTAACGCTTAAAAATGCATCTTTTATAACGTTTTTCACAAATAACTTTAAAAGTTTGAATTTTATCGAGAAAATTGTTATTATTGAAAATAAAGCTCATAAAATATTTAAAAGATTTTTTTTTTTTTTTCTCATAGGTGCAATTCTGACAAAGTTACGGTTCACCAAAGACATGGCATGACTTTCAAAACAGAAAAACTAAACGCCGAATGATACAAAAACTAATAGTTATTCAATGATAACTTACTGGATCTTTTTTATAGTACGTAAAAGTACCTTTAAAATGAGATTTGGCCAAGTCAATATCATTCAAATTGACGGAGTTGTGACCAAAAGAAAATGTTGTATTCGATTTGGCTACGAACAAATTGGCTTGCTAATTACTAACATTTACCCAGTTTATAAAAAACCTTGGTCCATCTATAACTTACTTTGTCAATGTAGTGTAAAGAAGTTCTAGGGGTTTGGTCAATTTACAATGCATTTTAAAAAGAAAAGTTCAATTTACATATACAACAATTTTTTTATTTTATTTGAAAATGTTTTATTCTTTTAAAAATAACTCTAAAACTGTAGTACAAGTTACGTACAAACCAATTGAATACAAAAATATAGCTTTTTGTAGTAAAAAATGTAGTTCTTTTTATTTTTTATTTATTTATTTTATTTTTTTCTAGCATCAAAACGTATAGATACACCACTGTTTGAAAAGTTTACCAACGTATTTTAACTTCAATTTTTTAAAATAAATATTTAAAAATAAAATTCACAGGCCTTATAGCCCTTATAATTTCCTACAAGATTTTTTGTATCGATTGAATAACTTACAAATCAAAGGAGTTATCCTTTGATTTGTAAGTTTGCACGTTTGATGAAAAACCAATTGCACTAGTTCTAAATAGCCTAAAACCACCTCACTCGTGTATAGATTTATGATCAAAAATAATATTTAAAAATTACACATATTTTTCCTGTATCGAGAGGACGAAGGAAACATTACTAATACAGAGGCAGTCCTATATTGAGATGAGGCTCGTTTCGGGTTCTCTCTTGTAAGAAACATATAGATATGGAAAATTTACGCTATTCTTAACAATGTATAGACATTAACTTGAATTAGGTTACTTCTGCATAAAATGTTTAGTAGGCATATATTAAACTTGTACAATTAATGATCAATAGTGGCATTTTCAAATGCAAATTGGAAAATACAGAAATGCAGAATAAAGTATAAACTAAACAATCTACAGACGTCAAGTTTATTTCATTTAAATAGTTAGATAGATTAAAATGTAAAATTAGAGTAAATGTTCAGGGCTAAATGAATTGAGTCACTTCTGCTTGACATTTTTAATAGGCATATATTAAACTTGTGCAATTATCAATAGTGACATTTTCAAAAGGAAAAGACAGAAATATTCATAAAGTGCAACTTTGGGGATTAATAAATGATAACAATTGCAGAGTTGTAAACAAAGTTTGCGTCCTCACTCTGATAACTTTATATCTTTTGTCTAAACTTAAATATAAAATATATAAGTTTTCCGTATAATGAATTCACTTAATTAGTTACGAACTGATAAGGTTACAACTGACTATGGCACCTTTTCCAGATTAGTTACAGCTTCTCTAACTTAAAATATGATGAGAATTAAAAATATAAATTAATACTTGAGAGTATTACAGATCATCACGTAAAGAACGTGAGAATATTGCTCACAAAAATCATTCTAACCAATCATAAAAATTATAACTCTGTTGGAAAAAATCATTTGGGCCTACTTTGTTTAGTATTTTTCATAATACAATGCTCTAGTTTTGTGAAATAGTGCCTTCACAATTTTTAATCGTTCTTCTTTTTTTCCAGTAAGTTTGTTATACATATTTATTCATAGAACATAAAGAAATTTGGTTATGTAAAAGCAGAATGTTGGCTGCACTTCTGAATCAAACAGTACTAATATATTGCTCGTACAGCTGTTCTGTTGCTTCTAGTCAATGTTACGTTTCCTGTAAACATAACTTGAATTTACTAACGATTGTATTTTATCGTACAATTTTAGTGAAGAATAATTTGGTATTAATCGTAGATTCAGTGAAATACTCATACTTCGTTTTAGTGAGGAATTGTGTTTTCTTTTAGTGAGGACCATTATGTTGATTGTGTTTGTAGTCTTACTGATTGCATCAGCCAAGTCCAACGCCTTGCAAAATAAGAAAGTCGAAACATTCATAGATGCCTCATCACATCAACTTTACATCAAGTACACAATAACAATTCAAAATGATCACACAAAACCAACATCGAGTTATATGTTCATTGCCGACCCTCAGTGGGCAAGTAATATATCTTTCATAACAGCTACTGATGAAAACCATAACACTTTGAATTATACTAAGAATGAGACAGATATTGAGTACAACATTCAACTTATAAATCCTTTCTCTTCAGTTTCTACAGTAAAAATTCATATTTTTACAGTCATCTCTAATTATCTTCAATCTTACCCACAAACTGTGATGCAAGGAGATAAGCACTTGGTTCTATTTCGGTTTAATGTTTATTACTATTCTTCATATTTCACTCAAGAACAATCCACCTTTTTACATCTTGGTACAGATGAAATTAAAAATATTGAATTTGTTCAGTCTGAGAAAGCTAAAATTAGAAATAAAGCTGTTGAGTATGGACCTTATATCAATATGGAACCAATGTCTCAGCTCCAGACTATCATTCACTTTGAAAACACATCACCTTTTCTTTCTGTAGATAAACTTGAAAGATCCATACAAATATCTCATTGGGGTTACATACAAATAAAGGAGGACATTACAATAATTAATACAGGGCCTAAATTGAAAGGACCATTCAAAAGGCAATATGATATGCCATCAGACACTAGGATAGAATCATTCACTACAACGCTTCCTGATGATGCATCTAATATTGCTTTAAAAGATGAGATTGGGTTAATATGGAGTTTTGCAACACTCACTGACGATGAAAATCGAATTCTGGTTAAGATTAAACCAAGATTTATATTGTATGGTGGATGGAAAGTACATTATCAAATCAGTTACTCTTTACCTATTAGTAATTATGTTGATGCCAATCCTTATAATGTGTTTTCATTGACTGTCCCCCTTGCGGATAAAATATTCCCTCATATGTTTATAAAGGAAGCAGTGATCAACTTTATTTTACCAGAAGGAGCTGTTTTTCAATATTTAACCCCTTATGTTCAACTTTTAAACAATTCAGATAGTAAATACTGTTACTTTCTTGATGTAATTTGCAGACAGGTTGTTTCCTTTAAAAGTGGTAACTTGGTTGATGAACATATACAGCCTATTACTCTTGCTTACTCTCATCCACAGTTATTGTTGATACTCAAACCTTTCGTCACTGCTGGATATTTCTACGTAATGTTCATCCTATTTATTCTATACACACGTACAAAGCAAAGATCACACAAAAACGTAGAAACTAAAAAAATGTGTCCCATTATACAAACAAAGCCTACTGTTCAAGCAGAGAAAAAAGTTTCTTCTGAGCAATTAAAACAGAAGAATAAGAAGAAACAAAAGAACAAAAAACTGAATTCATATAAGAATCAGTAGAATGTAACGAACCTTTCCTTGCGTCATTGCAAAAGTTAATTTCAAACATTGTGTTTAATAATTGTTATTCTTAGAGATTGTGTTCTTTCATGTTAGCAATAAAACTAACAGTTAAAAAAACACAGTTTTAGTTATTCTTCAAACTCTTCTTACTGGATATTGCTAGTTAAACATATGAAAGGACTAAACACTCCAGTAAATTTAATTTTTTACTTTGTCATGCCTTTCTGTAACAAGGTTACGATCATCAGACACATACAACTGCTCACAAAAAAAAAAAAAAAAGAAATGAAATCTTCTTGAGTGTTAAGTCCTTTCACATATTTAAATTACAGTTTTAGTTGTTATTGATTGTAGCAAATATTTGGAATCCTTATTCTTTGCTACCGACTCCTTGTACAAAAACCCCTTATTTTATTGTAAGCAATATTTTTGTATTTTTATGCCTAATGAATCCAATGTCAACAGCTTTTGCTAGATAAACCTTTGTATCAACATCATTTTTTACATCTTTTTTTAAATATGAAAGTTCAAAGTTATTTTAATTTAATTATTAGCTTACACAGTAATTATAAAAGTATATTTTTGGTATTATACCTTGGGAAATTTGTATTAATTGCTTTGGCAAGTATTAAGATTTAATTAAAGGCATAAGATTGAGCAGATTTACTTTTCAGACAACGTTTATTTTTTATCCGATAGTAATATACAACAATAATTATCTACTAATTGACTTCAGTTTTACCGACATATTAAAAAACAGTACTGAAAAAAATCAATACAAGGTCTGGTTTACTAAAGATAAGTATGCCTGTTTAAAATTTTTAAAGAAAAGTTATGCCTGTTTTAAAAAAGGACAATTTTTTTGAAAGAAGAAACTACTACGGTACACAATATCTGCCTTGCTCGAATTTTTAAAAAATCTATGAAAAACTTATTGTTGTTCAATTACATTGCTACAATTTTTAAATTCATATAATATTGTCTCAGATGATCACTAGAATAAATCATTTACAATGAGTTAATTTTGTATTAATTAACTTACAATGTGGGTGCGGCTAACTACCTTGTGGCTATAATCATACAACATTTAATCTTTTCTTTACCTGTCTCAACGCTTTTGTTTTGCAGAAGATACAAGCGATGCTAAAGATATGAAACTATAGTTTTAACTGCCTCCCATTGATATAGCTTAACTTCAACTATAGAATCTAGTGGAACCAAGGAAATAGCAATCTAGACATTGGAAAAAACCTGTAGTGTTCTGTGACCAATTAATGGCACTATGATATTCCTTCCTTATGTAATAAGAATCAGTAGTGCACAAGATAAAGTTATAGTAACATGAGCAAATCGAGTGATGGGTTTTCATACTATATTAACAAACAAATTGAAGTGCAGCGTTGTTTTGAGAGTTGTGAAGTGATTTATTAGATTTGGGATCAATAGATGGTGCATTTGAAAATAAAGGATGAATTCTCACCTTCTCTTTCTCTCTGCCATTGTGCTCTTGTTCATAAACTCAATACCATAAATAAATTGCATACCTAACTTTTATAGGATCCATGTTGATCAGTAAACTCCTCTGGCGGCGCTGAAACCGCCTGTCTGGCAGTGTAGGAGATGAAACTGCCCATAGAGATACTGCAGGCGTTTTAAAAGCTAGAAACCACCTGTGCACAGATTGGTAAAATAAACACTCAAAATCAGCTTGTTAAGCACGGCATTTTGACTGCCCAAATAGAATAGCCCTTAAGCTGTCTAATTTAAAAACTATCCATGCATGTTTTAAATGTAATTTCTTAAATTCATTTTATAGTGTAGTGTTTATCAGAGGTACAGTAATCCTAACAAATTGTTGTTTTTTTTCAATCAACTGCTAGTAAAACAATTCATCAAATATGATTGAAAAAACATTAAAGTGAAAACTAAGAGACACAACGGTCCTCAGCCACATCAGTCCCATGACCCCAAACACATAGACTGGTATTGAAAATTACAATTAATGTGTTAGTATTGCCTAAAATTTCACACTAATGTCTATAAAATGCTTAGTACAGAGTCTCTTCAAATGGCCAACTGAGGCTGTCATTCTTAATCCTTTCAGTGCTATGGAACAATACATTGTCGCGGCCATGGTAGCCGAGAAATGCTTTAAAAGGATATAGAGTTGTCAACGTAGGTACAAGTTTGGTGCTATCTTAAGATAAATAACAGCAAATAATACTATTGATTTATACACAAATAAATTCCCCATCCAATGTTAAAGTTGAGTCTCAAAATATCTGTTTTGTGGTCCATTGTGGAGAACTAGTGTAGTCCCATGTAAATGTAATGCAGTTTAAACCAGCTGTGGTTGCAGAAGCTAACTAACAAAATTACAGGCACAAATATTTCTATTAGATGAAATATCTATTGTAGGTGTATATAATCAAGGATAATACTATGATAAACTTACCATAGCATTAATTGATTTATAATATTCTCATTCATTGTTAATTAATTAAGAAATGTGACAACTTAAAAGGCACTGACGCTTGATAACTATGTTGCATTAGCTGAAGTTAAGTTGGCTTGACCTTCTTATTGTTATAACAATACCGCCTTCACGTTAATTGATTGTTAATGAACTTTGAGTTTTATTTACTTATATTTTAGTCTAGACCAAATGAATTGCGAAAACGGATAATATCCCCAGTAAGTGAAAACATTGTAGGGTCTACAAGAGCTTTCGCAATAGATCAAGGTCTAAATACAGTATTTATATTCCTGTATGAAAATATTTATGAATTACTTCAAATAATATATTCTTTCAAAAACTTTGAATATATACTTTTTTAATAATAATAATAAAATATATATATATATATATACTTCAAATATATTTTTTTATAGATGCTTGCTAAGGCACCTTCTGACAACAGTTGGTCGCTATGCATTGGCCACACCGAAAGGATGTTGGTACGTGGACCAGATGGTCTCCATGTGTGCTGTTTCGACGTTGTTTCGTCTCATCAGGTGTAAATAGGTGAGAGTTTTCTTACTCACCATTACACTACAGCGAACTGAGTTGATGTCATATAATTGTCTTCATTTTCTTGAAGCAATCATTGACATACAGTTCCATTAGAGTGGATGACGGAGAATAATCTCAACGTTCTATAAACTTACTCCACTACTAAGATCTTCGGAGTAACAACTAGTCCATCTCGATTCAAACACAGGCGATCCGCCTATGATCGAAAGCGTCTTGCGCTTCTTCGCGCAACTGACGAGAGACAGACATCTCGAAACGCAAATAATTGATGAATCGGGTCATCTGACCCCTTTCCACCTATCGACATGAGGTGGTGACAGCCGTGCATTCACACTCCATTCATACAACAAGTGCTTCATACATTCAATCTTCAAGCGCTTTAACCATACTGACCTGGTTAAGAATGGTTTTTGGACTCACGAGTATGTTACTCGCTACCATGTGAGGGCGAACCTCAACCATTGGTCGCTAAGACATCAATTATTACACATGATTGCAGTTTTCCGCATGACAACAGTCTACGGGTTACTCTGCGTTAACAAAAGTAATAGCGCTCCAAGTAGTGCTTGCTAAGGCACCTTCTGACAACAGTTGGTCGCTATGCATTGGCCACACCGAAAGGATGTTGGTACGTGGACCAGATGGTCTCCATGTGTGCTGTTTCGACGTTGTTTCGTCTCATCAGGTGTAAATAGGTGAGTTTTCTTACTCACCATTACACTACAGCGAACTGAGTTGATGTCATATAATTGTCTTCATTTTCTTGAAGCAATCATTGACATACAGTTCCATTAGAGTGGATGACGGAGAATAATCTCAACGTTCTATAAACTTACTCCACTACTAAGATCTTCGGACTAACAACTAGTCCATCTCGATATATTTTTTTATTCTAAACAACTCTAAGCCTTAACTAACGTCTATAATTGTTATTTATAATAATAATAAATAATAGTCTTTTATTTATTAATATAATAGTAAATTATAATATTACTATAATAATCAATAATAATAGTCTACTAATTGATTATATTAGTAGATGAAGTAAATATAGTTTTAATTTTATTATCTGCTATAACCAGTAGTCTAATATTTTATACCAATTCTAGCATTATGTAGGGAAAAAGTGATTATTTTATAAACTATCCAAAAATTAACATAAAGGTGTAAAACTTTCAAACCAAAATTAGACGTACTTTTGAAACATATTATAATGAATATAGCAGCAATTTCCATTGTGCTCACACACTAATTGCACTCGGGTCAAAACGTCATGAGTGTGATATTATTTTTAATATTTATATGTAAAACATACATATACAGTAAATACATTTGGTTTATTCTGTAGTGTTAGTCTAATAACTGCTATAATGCTTAGTCTTCAGCAGCTTTTAGGAGAGTGCTTTGTAATTCATACTATGCAAGACTACTGTACATTCAACAACAACGCACTCTCACTGTATTGACTGCAACTCAATGGACTTCGCTTGTAACGTCCCATTTACTTATGTCATAAAACTTTCAGTTCCTCAGCTCCAAATTTTGGTAACTAAAAAAATCTTCTTAGGGCCGTCCCTAAATTACATAATGCCTGAAGAGGGAGGGGGGTTTCGGCAGTGTTATGCACCGTTACGGGGGAAGGTAGGGTGTTTCTACTCAGCGTTACATAACTATCAAACCTCAGCAATTTGTTTGAATTCATTCACAAAATGTTATCGTTTTTCGCCAAAATACAAGATTTTTTGAAAAAAACATTAAAGTTATAGAAAATATAGAAACCTAAGTACTATAAAACATCACTATTACCAACCCACCCGCACACATACAGTGTTAATATAATAGCAATATGAAGTGTTATATACTGTGGTAGTAATATACGTCTCGTGGCATTTGTCCATCTGCCCACCCATACACGAACATTGTATTAGAAAAAAAAATCTCCCCCCACCTATTAGAAAAAAACTGAAGAAAGTCCAAACAATGACTTAATCATAAATAAAAATATGCATCAAAGTGGATAGCATCAAAATTAGAGGGGGTGTTGGTGACAGCATTACGTAATTTTTGAGGGGGTTAGTATTTCTGTTACAAGGAGGGATCTGAAAAGGCCTATTTTAGCGTTATGTAATTTAAGGATGGTCCATTATGAACTGTATTGCTTTTTGATCTGGTGGAGTACAGAGCTGGAAATGTGATTATACAGCTGGACGAATACTTAGAGGGAATGCCTATATCGCCTTCCATGTACTGGTCTAATGATGAGTGCACATTTTGACCCGCGTACCTCTCATTCCTCTATGTGATCTTTCTTCAACTGAGGTCATTGTTAATCCCTGTACTTAATTTATCTCAGGGTGTCCTATCGAGTCACCTGGAACAAGAGATTGTCTTTCATGTATTCCTCTACTAGGATCTTCTTCACACAGCAGTTCAACAGTTTCTACAGAAAATAAGAAGAACATAAGGATAAAACACAGCTCAAGTATAAACTTCCAAAACAAAAACATAGAGAAGCTGCTAAAAAATACACTAAGAAAAATCTGGAAGTTAATAGGAAGGCAGATAAGAAATATTCTGAAATGAGTTCAGCAGTTTACAAAGGGCAGTGAAGCAGAAGATACGGCAAGGCAAACCCTGAGGTATACAGGATCAGTTTACATCTCCATTCAACAATAAAATAGAAACCCTAGAGTTTATTTATTTATCCATCAATGGTAAACCCATTCTGTACAATAATATCATACACAAAGATCAAAATATTTACAACAGTTCAATAATGAAACGTAAACAACTGAAATACATTGGTAAAGCTAAATAATACAAATACTCGATAATCAAGTTAATCAAGATGCTGTAAAAAAATACAATGAAAAAGACATCTTATTCATTGGAAAGCAACGTTGACATCGAGTTTGAAGTATTACAGCAATAAAGATTACTTAAAGGACAAAATTGTTTCTATCGGGCAGCCACTTTCTGTTTACAAGTGGCAAATGGTATAATGCAAAGAAGTGGAAGCATGTAAGCCTTGGTCTATGTTGCATTATGGTAAAATCTTTCTTCCTCCAATTATTTTGACAGGCTCCTGGTCCTTTATACAGCCTTCTTATTAACAACCATCCTGAGTCTCAGCAATTTTTAACAAACATTAGACAATACAACGGATGCTTCCAGATGACATCATTCAGTGGTAAATTAGTGAATGAAGGGAACTTTATGCTGAGGTTCAAAGCCAAGCTTACCATAGGATTGGAAGTGTGTTACCTTCAGATGAAAGAAAGCTATCATTTTTACAAACATATTTTGTAAAATGACGAATATGAAGCAAAACTTTGTTGCAATAACTATCCTGCTATAACTATTGTTTAGTTGCCCAACTAAAAAACATGCTGCATGATCCTACACTATACTACACAACCTGTACATAAGAGATTTTAAAACTGCTGTAGAGAAAGTTCCAGCAGGACAACATTTTAAAGTTGTGATTCAAGCAGACAAAAGATATATAATTGAGCATTGGGGTAATTATAATATGCCAACAATGGGTCACTTTGGTCATTGTTGGACAAGAGTTTGAAAAGCGGGACATCATTCTTCACAGTAGAGACACTCTTTTAGTGTGTATTAGTGAAACTTACCGTACTTACGACTCACTTCAATACCTTCCACGTTCTGTCATGGATGGTTATTACATCAACATCCCTCAGAGGGACCAAATTCCTCTTACAGGAACAGTTTCTACTTCAGACTTCTACTCATACTGAATCATAGAAAGTTGAGTCCAAGAAAACTGTATTTTTATGTTTCATAGTCTTCTTAATTAATTAGTGTATGGTTTATATGTACGCAAAGATTGAGACATAAAGACAGAACTTTATTATATTCTACCAAAGTAAACAGAGGTCAGATGATTACGTGCATCTCAGAGACGCAATGTGTAAAAGAGATTTTCAAGTTTCAGATGTTAGGAAGATTTTTCTACCTAGAATACCTTTGATTCCACCAAACTACCACTTCCAGTTTAAGCGGCTGCAGTTACCCATCAATGTTTGTTATGCTATGGGGATAAGTAAAGCGCAAGGTCAGTCTTAAAATGCCTGGAGTGGATTTAAGAAACGGCTGTTTCTTCCATGGCTAACTGTACATTGCTTGTTCAAGTATTAGCTCTTCTGATAGTCTGATAATTTTGCAGCTGAATGGGAGAACAAAGAATTTCATTTATAAGGAAGTTTTATGAAAATAAATCATACAAACACAGAGGACTATGTACAGTTTGCAAACATTATAAATTATGGCAAGAAACCATAAGTAAGCGTAGACAACTACCCCGTATATATTGATATTTAGTTTGTTATGTATTACCTATAATTATTTGATGGCACATATACGACTATCTACTATAAAACTTACTGTATTTGTATTGTCTTCAGGAATAAAGAGATTTGATTAGCTAATTAGAGTCAAATTATCCCTGACAATTCAAAACTAAATTCTAGACACTTAAGTATAAATATATGTCTGTATATATATATGTATATATATATATATATATATATATATATATATATATTTATATATGTATGTAGGAGAAATATACCTTCTAATTATTCTGAGATAATGCCATTCAGAACAAGACATGCAATATACATAGGTCTGAATTTACATAAAGATCAAATTTGAGGCATGCTATACTCTATGCTAATGTTCATCCAAGACACTTGCATGAGCCAGCACCTTCCTCCGAACAGACTCCATGCTATCCTTGAACATGCCAATGTTGTCTCCAAATTTGTTACCAAGGCATAGCAATCGCTATGAGGCTATGATATTCGTATCCACAAGACTTAGTATATTGAAGCCTGCCAAACAGCTATTGAGAACGGGTCCTAGTTGGCATTCGGAAGTCCACTTGCACAAGCAAGGTAGGACAATTAACCTGTCCATTTACGGGTTTATAGAGGATAGCACATCACCAACACTGCACGACTAACTTGAAGGTCCTGCAGATGCAAGTCAGCCATCCGGTTGGAGGTCAATGTACTATCCTTGATTAACTCCAAGCCACAACTTATTGCAATACGCAGATGGCAGCACTTACCGGCTGCCAAGAGGAGTGGTGGGACACACGTGGATTGGCAGTAGGGATGTGCCGTATTAGTTATTTTTGCAAATTTGATGTGTCCGCATCAGTTGGCGTTCCACATCAATTGAATAAAACTAATGTGTGACATTAATTTTTGACCTGCCTGTTGTGAGTGGGGTTGCAACTATTGCAACGTAACCTGATGTGTCCTGACTGATGTGAGTGGAGGTAGATATTTTGTTCAGTCCCTTAAACAGTTTGACCAGTTTGAATACCAGATGTTTGACGAGTGACCACTCACATCAACATCAGAACAAACATTAACCAGGCAGTGATTGTGTATGAATGTGGACAATTCAGTTGGTATACTCAGCTGATACTAGTTGTTACCTAATGTGAGACATTAGTGGATTTTACAAATTGGATTCGCAGCACATCAGTTGCATGAAGTTAACTAATGACATTGTTTCGAGTCATCCCTAATTGGCCGAAACATGGTAGCAGAGGCAGTTGGTAGTGGAGACGCGTAGCAATGTAGTTAAGCATGGGTCCTCCCTCCTCCCAAAATTTATAATTTAAAATTGAAACTAGTTTAGCCTTGTTTAAAAATTAATAAAATATAATAAAATCCACTCAACTCTCGTTCGTTATTTAAAAAAGGAAAACATCCTCCCTTTGGATGGGTTACATGTGATCAAACAGGACTGGGTATTCCAGTAGCTGTCAGACAAAAGAGCTGTAGCTTATAAGGTCTTGGGAGCTAAAGGGTTATTTAGACCACGGATGGCACAAAACATGAAACCCAGTAACTGCATTGCTCTTCTACATACATAATTAACATGCTCATATAAAGTTAATTCTGATGAGAAGACCACACCCAAGTCTTTTATTTTATTTATTTATTTATTTTTTTAACTTCACTCACCATTTCACGTATGGGCCTACAGGCCTATGGGTGAATTTTTATTCAATGAGCGATGTACCGACCGTTGGCTCAGTGGGGATTTGAACCTTGGACATTGCCTTATGCAGTCCAAAGCTCCCACGCCGATATCTCTTCAACTCTCTTGAAAGGCTGGTCGGACATGGTGTATTCTGCCATTTGCGATGCTACACGATGCCAAAGGTCATAGTTTAGCATTTTGAGGCTGTTGTTCAGGAACATGTTGTAGATACAATACATCAATGATCTATAGCCGGAGAGGCTAGCCTGCAGGTGGTCTGTATCATTCTGACTTGCGACCTCAACAAAGATCTTTACATCGCCTGCAAACAAAAGAGCCTCTACATCAATCACTTCCAATATGTCACTGATGAAGATTATAAAGAGGTAAGAGGTTAACAATGAACCCTAAATTCTACCTAAGTATCTTATTGAACATTCAATTCAATATTTTCGTTTGATTTAAATATTCTTGTTTCAGTCATCAGATCATACTGCATTTTGAACGATAGCTGAAATAACTTTGTATACTATATGACTAAAGTTAAAACTGTTTATATCAGCGGCCTATAAAATTATCAATTCATACCACGTGGTCTCAGTTTTGAAACCTACCCTATCGTATACGACGTAAATAACAAATACCTGTCGGCTGCTAATAAGCGTTCCGTATGCCTTGCCTTACTGCTTGAGTAAGGATACTCTTATGTGATTATTCGTAATTCATAACATTTCTGTCGTTACTTTTGCCCATTATTATATTATAGGTTTCTTTGTAAACTGACATCGAAATTCTTTCATTTTACACTTATGTGAGCCATATTAACTTGGAAGAAATTCAATATCTTTAGATTTAAGGTTGGTCCAATGTCTGAACAAACAAAATATTGATAAGATGAGTGACAAGCAGTTCGATTTGGGTAAGCTATCTAGTTTAAATGTTCTTAGTTTAGATGTTATCTAGTTTAAAATTCAGTTCAATCTGCAGGCTATCTTTTAGTATTGTTGAGAAATAGGACTAAGTATCATCAGAGTTACAAGCCATTAGCAAGTAAAGCCTAGCCCTAAACATTGAAATGAAAATAGTTGTAGGCCGAACCATTTATTTTTCTGCAGGTGAAGTCTGGAAATATTCGTTCTGATATTGGCCTATGATGGTCATATTTTATTCAGCGTTTAAAGTATGCCCTTTCTTGTTGTCTCTTAAACTATGATATTTTTCTTTAACCTGTTCTGTGTGGATAACGCCGATTAGCATTGTCGTATCACCACGCTATAACTTAAGTGGCTGACGCCCAGGGGTGTAGGCTGACGCCTTGTGGTAAGTGCACTTTACTTTCCCTCCATGTCATTCTACTATAGTTAGTGACAAACCATATTCACCTGTATAGGTTATGTTACACTAAACAGCAATTTGTTTTATTTTTTATTTGTGTTTATGAAGGATCTGGTTAACCCTGTCAAAAGCATTGAAAAGATCCAAATATTTTAAATAATCCACTTGACAAGAATCCCCAAGAGCTGACATTACATAATCCTGAAATTCAATAAGATTGGAAACTGTAGATCGGGAATAGAGAAATCCATGCCACTGAGGAGAGATGCATTTCCTTAAATGAAAGTAGAGGTAGTCTAGAACAATCCTCTCGTAGACCTTGGCAATGTTTGATTGAATTACAATAAGTCTGTAGTTCCTGACATTGCTACGATCCCAAACTTGATAACAGAAACCATGTAGCCTTGCTTTAGAATAGAAGGAAAGATTCCTTTGGTTAGCATATACAAGAGTTGAGTGGCTAGATGAGGTGCAAGAATTTGCGAGTAAAATTTGAAAACAATGGGTGGGCTTGCTACCATCAGGTCCACCTCCTTTATTGGAATTAAGGCTATGGAGTTTATATTGAACCTCAGTATGAGATATTTTAAAATGGAAAATAGTGAAGTGAAATGGAAGTAAATTATTAGAAGATTAAATTGTTAGTTAATCATTAGATTATCTCACTTAGACGATCAAACCCTTATAACAATATTTAATTATCTATGTTATGTCCTTACTGTTTTTATATAACTTATAATTTCTACAAAAGTTAATATAAGTTAAACTAAGGTTAGCTTATATTAAACTTAGTTGTAAGAGCTATCTCCCACTTGACCATTTACTTAAATTTAATTTGTATGTTTACAAAAATTGTGTCACCATTGCAATAAATAATTAACGTAATAACTGGTAGCCTAATAACTAGGCCTAATAAGTTGTAACTTACATTCATTTTTGTCTAGCTTGATTTCAGGCTGAAGTGTCTTTAAACTATTCTCCATATCAGCTATTGTACATTTTTGTTTGTGGCCTAAAACGTTACAATATAAATAATATTATTCTTACATTCCTTCATTGTCAGAAGCCTATATACATAATCACAAACCCAATTAGTTAGTAATATACTCTTAAATATACCGATAACTGATAGTTTATACTTACAGTATACCCTGGCTCATTGTGAGTAAAATGATACTAAACATGAGTTTGCCTAAGATTACATAATTTTATCATTTTTTTATGAATATTACAATATTTCTGTAAATAGGCAGAAAATCATACGGAAACTATCAAAAATCTAATGGGGGGATAGTGAGATAAAAATATCTCGTAAAATATAGTTTAGTCAATTATAATGATATACTCATTTTATGGATTTGTAATAAGTTAGTAGATACCTGATCATTCTTGTCATAATCCAAGTTCACTGACTATATTATGTAAAATGGTGTTACCGTTGAGATAAATAAATATAGTTTGATCTCATAACTATGCAACTTATGTATATTTCCAATTTTATTTTAGGCAGTGATGAGGAAAACCTGGGAAGTTTTGTCAGCCCAGAGATGGATAGTGTGTTTGAAAAACCATTTTGTCTGGAACGAGAAGAAGCAATTACATTGAATAAGAATTATATTTTGTATTTATCTGGAGTCAGTCTGTAAGTATTTTCCCCTTGGACTATGATTATTACTAAAAACAAAATTTAATAGAATTGATTATAGTAAGAAGTATTTATAATTAATACTAGAGTCTTGATAGAAAGCCGTTTCCTAATGTAAACAAATTAGTCATTTGGATAGTTTAAATAAAATTTAAATTTATTAATATCTAAAATGTATGTAGATAGAATATTTCATAGTCACTCCTTTGTCTACAGTTTTAATTTGAAACAAATATAGTAAATATGTCAACATATTCCTCAGAGTTGAAATTCACCACATAGTTTAATGCATGGTGTCCATTTTGGTAGCCCCTTTAAAGGACCTTATAATCAGTTTATATATCTCTGTTTATCGTTTATGATTTGGTGGTATTATTCATTTTGATATATTTATTCGCTGTTGTATTATGTAAATGGTGTTGCCATTAGAAATAAAATAAACATAGTAACCAGACAAAAAAAACCTTTTAAAATATTAATGAAATATATATTAACCCTCCGAATGCCACCTGCCTTTCTGATATTTTCAAGATGTGAAAGACCAGCATTAAACTTGGGGCGTAACAAAGTTATTTTGTGTATTGTATCATGAAAACAAATGATTCTGATGTGTTTGACAGATGTCCTTCATTGTTTATTCATATCTTTATAAATATGTGTAATCATTTTAAGGAGTACAAAAACTCTTCTTTAACAATAAACAAATATAAACATAACAATTATTCATTATTATTCATTCATTCATTATTATTCATCTCTAAGACGCCGATCGTAGAGATATGGGCGAATATGAGGCGTGAATGAGTGTGATGAGTGTAGATGAACGAGTGTAGTCATTGTTACTATCTGAGTTCGACTTAGCTCAGAAAGGACTATTTATTAATAGCCCTATAGCCAGGGCAACTATGGGACCTACAGCTTTACGTGGAATCCGAACCACGTAGTGTTGGTCTGATTTTCAGCTAACTGACAAGTTTGACATTTAGTTCTCTCCCCCACACAACACCTGAACCTTGACTACCATTCAACACGGACACTCCAGACTTCTCTAGTAGTGTCTATATTAATGACAACCATTGAGCGGATGCCGTGCCGGTATTAAGAGAACCGAGCATGGAACCTATCGCCTACAATCTCCCAAACACTTTGTCCCCAAGTAGCTGAGTTACAGCACTGCGCCACCAGTGCCGACAAAAACAAACAAAAACTCTCTCTATCATAATTAACACAAACATTTTACTTACATAAATCAGCTTACTTCTTTAATGAGCTGCACTCACTGCCTCCCAACATCATGGTATTCTCCTGCCACATTCCCTTCTTTAATATTCCCATTTGAATAGTCATCTAATGATAAATTCCATAAAGAGTTAGTAACCTAGTCTGAGTCAGATTGGGGTTGATAACTGATGCAGTACCGGTATGCATCACGCCATATCAGTCTTAATTATTTTTGGCCGGAGTTGACAGTTTAGTCAGGCCCGACCATACCCTTATGTCTTTGGTCGGACGACCAGGCCCCGACTGCCATGCCGGACCTAGTGCTAGTGCGTGTTAGCTCTTTCTAATACAAAATAATTGTACTCACCGAAAGTAAATATTTTAACATTTGACACTAGAAAAAAATCCTCTATCCAGGAGAAATAATAACTTTTCTACTCCAATTGCATAATAATGGTGTTTGAAATATTTTTTTAAACTAAAATGATTACTTTCGAATGTCAGTTTTGTAAATATGGTTTTAGAAAATTACTTTAAGAATAATACACTCATGGTAAAAATAAACACGCCACCTATGTAACTAGTTCATATTAGGAACAGCTAAAATTGTATTAATAATATTCTGGAAGTGAAATCAAAAACCAATTTATTACAAAAAATTTTTTTTAACTGAGACATAACAATATACATGGAATAATATTCTACACAGAAGTAAGTTCTGCCATTCCACCCTATGACAATTTCGAGCTCAGCCATATCTGGGAAGGGTTGTGTGCTCTAACCCACTTCTTGAGGATACTACAGACATGTTTAATGGGATTGAACCTATTTTAGAGTACCACTACGAAATATGGAAATATCATACCTTCTTTGAAAATTTAGTTTTTTTGGTTTTCCTAGGTTTTTTTTTTTTAGTTCATTATTTTGTATGATTGAAGTCTCCTTTCCATTAGTCTACTATAAATTGTCTCACAATTTGCTGCAGTGGAAATTTACATATCGTGGGACAAGCACTGGACACAAAAATGTACCAAGCTACTGCGGCACAAAACATGTGCCGCAACTTGTGCCATGGACAATCAAAACAGGCTGTAACACATGACTTGTGTCTGGGACTTATAGGAATAGAAACGAAGCTTAAGCCTGATAATTCTTATATTATCACACTTTTCAAAGCATCATCACTTTCAATCGTCATCATTTTATTTAACTACAAACATTTATTTTAGGGGATCTGAATACAAAGTGTGCTTAGGCCTCTCCAGCTATGAATCATGTGTCTATACGATTGGGTCATCTCTAAACTGTACAACTACTTTACCTGCAGGGTCAAGTCCGTTGGTAAACGTAAGGTAAGACCTTGTTCCCAATTAAACAGTTTGAATTATTATCTTATAATATTTGTAGGGTTTTAAAAAATATTTTAAAAAGGCCAATACTTTTTAAATATTTTCAGATTCACGTTATTAAGCTAAAAATGTTGTTATATTTATTCCAATAACTTTTGAAATCAATGTTTTCAGAAAAATAAGTTTGTTCATTTCTCAGTCCACAAACTGCTTATATAATTATTTTTATATTTTCTATGTTGTTTTATAACAAAACAACATCTATTTAGTTCTGAATAAAATGTCAAACAATATATCCAGTATTTAGATATTATTACGTTTTTTATTCAATTTTTTATTTCTATTGGTTCATTTCACCATAAAAACCTTGGCTATGGAAAGAAACATCTAGTTTCCTCAAGTTTGGTTAATTCTTTGTTTGGTATAGCGTAGCATAAAATAGTTTGTACTGAGGAAAGAATACTTTTAACCAAGCAATTAAAAAATATTATAAATTTAAGAGGCAATATATATTAGATTCTTTATAGTTAATTTGGTTCTTGAATCCTAATGAATCGGACAATTCAATTCAAACATCATCAGAAAGACACTAATAGACAAGCCATCTCACCCAGTGTCAAGACTAGATGCAACCTCCCTACCACCCATGGAACATAACTAGACAAACCCTTCCATCCTCACAAAGGGCACGATTAGACAAGCTCTCGTACCCACCAAGGGACACAACTTGATGAGCCCTCCCACCCACCCATAGGATATAATTAGACGAGCCCTTCCGCCCTCACAAGGGACGCAGTTAGACAAGCCCTCTCACATACACAGAGGAGAACATTAGACAAGATCTACCACCCAAACAAGGTACATGACTAAGCATAATTGCGAAAATTGAAAATCCCTTTGGGTTTGTATCCTGGGTTTTATCAATGTTTATGTACCTTTTGTTGATAATAATTATCTCAGTCTAGCTCTGTCCTCCCAGTTGATAAGTCGTGCCTGCTATCACTCTGCTGATAAGCACACTCACGTCTTGTCTTGCTTCGCCGAATAGCACCTGTATAGTTTTATGTTTAATCGTTATATATTTATTTGAGTGATAATGCCGCCAGTCTGTAGTGCGTGTAATCAGGCTTATGAAGATGGGGATGGTGGTGTTTTTCAAGTGCAACGGGACTTGTGAAAAATATTTCCACTTGAAATACATCTAGGATGATCTGGAAGGCAAGATGAAGACTCGTTCAAATAAGGACTGGAAGTGCAGAGACTGCCATAAAACCGAATCTTCCCAAAGTTTCCGAAAGCAGTGTAAATTCAACTGCAACAACCACACTTATTAAAAATTTTCTCGTCAGACTTATCGAAAAATTTAAAAAAGAAGTTTTTAGTGAGATGAAAACATTTAAAAGTGAGATGTCCAGGTTGTTAAGTGCTGTACAGTTCCTCTCCAATAAAATGGACATTTCGAACTCCCTAATGCAAGAGGTTAAAGCTGAGCTTGTAGCAGTGAATGAGGAGAATGCGAAGCTCCGTACCCAGAACATTGCTCTAAGCACTGAGGTTAGTGGCCTGCGAGAGAGACTACGTGAACTGGAACAATACACAAGAAAAAACAACATAGAGATTAGCGGAAGACACCCCCCGAACCCTGGCGAGGATGTCTTCAACATCGTGCGGGACCTAGAAACATTACTGGGAGTGGAGTGCCACAAGAGCCAAGTGTCAGCTGCCCACAGGATCCCTAGTTTCAAGAAGATACGAGTGCCATCAATTGTCATCCAGTTCCAGTCCCGGACTGCAAGAGATCCCTGGGTCGCTAAGTTCAGGGAGTTGAAAACAGTGTCTGCCAACCAGGTAAACTCTGCATTTTCTCGTCAGCAGGTCTACGTCAATGAAAATCAATCTTCTGAAAATAAGTTGTTCCTGACTAAACTCAAGCAAAAGTGTAGGGATGCGCTACAAATATGTATGGTGCCAAGATGGAAAGTTCTTTGTCAGAAAAACCTCCGGGGACAAATGTAAACATGTAAGTTCTTATAATGAACTTAATAATATGAAGTAAATGTACCGATCATGTTAAACAGAAAATTATTATTTGTTCACTATGTATTATTTTTACTTAAAGTTTGTTATTATTAAGTTTTAACAATTGAACATTTAATTTCAGATAATCTTATCAGTTTTAAAGAATTGTTTAGCTCCCAGAGAAATGTTAATAACTTCAATCTGATCTATACTAATACACGAAGTTTAAGGAAGAATTTTGATAGCTTTGTTGCAGAGTTGAATAATTTTTCAAAAATAAAATACATGTTATTATTTTAAGCATGTATTTGGATAGGATCAGATGAAGTTAAGCTTTTTGGCATTCCCGATTATAACACATATGCAAAATGTAATAGTAACTACAGGGCTGGAGGAATAATATGTTTTGTAGATACTAGTACATGGAATCATAATTGATAAAAGTAGAGCATATGCAATGCTAAATGTTAATTTAGGTAACATATACTATAAACTGCTCTCTTTGTATAGATTACAAAATATTTCCACTAACCAGTTTTTAGAAGAAATTTCACGTTTTAACCCTTAAAATCCCGAGGTTCTTATATACGAACCTGAAGGGTATCTGCAAGAAATCCTGATGTCCGTATATACGAACGTCCGCAAAAACTTTTTTTCTAATATTAAATTATGATAAAATTACACATGTTTTATACTAAGTTGACCGTAAAGAATCATAGTTTATATATAAATTATTTCTGAACTTTATATAGCACGTTGAATATATTTTATAACCTACAATCAACTGAGCATTGCAATTCGCGTCGATTTCTATGGCGGTCAGCTGACAACTGACACCTCAGTTTACTGTTGCATCATTCATTGTGTACTGTTATTTCACGTAATATGTGTCTTGGTTATGTTGAGAACGAATGCATTGCAGCTAGTATTAGTAAAAGAGGGAAGAGAAAAAAAATCCACCTTTATATGCAAAAAATGCAAAAAAGGCTTGCATCCAGTATGCCCTCCATACCATAAATGTTGAGCGGTATATTTGATGTAAATAGTTTTGTTTTCACTAAGTAAAATATTTCTCAAAAATAAGTTTGTAAATATGTTCTAAATATGTTGTACATTTTATTATAAGTGTTCTATATAAAACAATTATTTCTATTGTTAGTTGTTCAAGACATTCAATAGTAAAATACAATTTTTCGAAAATGTAATAGTTTAAAAAAAGTAATTTCTATTTTATTTTTGTGATAAAAGTGATAAAATTTGATAAAGTTGTTAAATAAACAATGGGCTTCAAGGTGATACAATCATATTTGTCATATCTAATTTTTTACTACTTCCTTCATGGACAAAAAGTCAAAAGTGTCCGGCAAGAAATCTTTTTGGTAATTACTTTTTTTACAAAATTTTTTTGTTTGAATACTTATTTTATATTAATATAGTTTTGTAGTACACTTTATTTGGAATAAAGTGGTAAAAGAATCATGAGGTTTTATTAAAAAACAAGCAAAAAATTAATATTTTAGTAAAATACTGGGAAATTGGCAAAATAGGCCCGGGATTTTTGGCATATACCACAATAAAAATGCTAGGATTTTTGGCAGATATTTTTAAAAAAATACCCGGGATTCAAAGGGTTAAGTAACTATAGCAATACAGTAATATTATTTATATTGGGGATATTAATTTTAATTTATTGAATAATATCAACATCACTCAGTAATATCACAGTATTATAAATTAAGGGGTTTTTTCTTTTATTAACAGTCCTTCTAGAATTATCTCAAACACACGCACTTGTATTGATCATATTTTATTAGATCTAAAAGCATAAATAAATTTAGAACTGCTATTTTTGATGCTGATATAACAGATCACTGTATTCTAGGCTTACAATATTTTACTGAGGATCCTATTATACAAAAATATAACTGTAATGGTTTGTGTAATAAATATGAAATAGATTTTTCTTTAGTCAAATTAAGTAAAATTGATTGGGATAGAATATAAATATGGAACAATGTAAACATTTGCTACAACGAATTTTATAATATAATATTTATGTTATAAAATTCGTTGTAGCAAATGTTTGCATAATAGGCCGACTGTGGGTATTTTCTGACGAAGTTATTTTGTTTATCTTACGTCTGACATGACAGAGTTATTTCGTTTATCTTTTGGTCAGAAATTGTCGTTTCATTGTTCTGTTTATCAGCACTTTTCACTCCTGAAACATTCCTGATGGCTTTGGTTTTCTGGAACCAGAACCAGTTCTTTTATCAATAACGATAGAACTGGCTGGATTACTGGGGCGGGGGGCCGGACTGGCGCAGGGCCGCTTTATAGAGGGACTACTGTAATATTATTTATATAGGGGATATTAATTATATTACAGTTATTAATTTTATACTACTGTAAGCCAAAGAACTGTAATAACAAGCTGTTGAAACCAAGAATATTTCACTAGAATATGACACTAGAACTGCCATGTCATGCCAGAGTCAAGAACTCCCCAACGCTATAAAAGGCATAGGACACCAAATAGGCCTTGGACTTTCTGCCAAATGATTTTATGTCACTTTCATTTCTTATTGAAAGAGTTAGCACGTTGTAGAGCCTGGAACCTATAACCTTTTCCACTTGTTTAATTTTTTACCTGTTTGCCCCCTCAGCTCGTAATATTATGACATATTTTCGGTAGTAAGAAGCGGTTCAGTATTTGTGAGGTTTATGCAATAATTAAAATGTTATAAAATGAATTTAAACACTTAAATGTATATTTTATGTAATAGAATGGAAATAAAAAAACAAAAGTTGACTAAAAATTTTTTGTAATATGGTATGATATCCTTCAAATATTATATATATCACCATCATCACTATTTACAGTTTGGCCTACTTGTACAACACTGTCACTTTCTTAGATAGTTTCTAATGCTGGAAGAATTATTTCATCATTACTAACACCTTCATCTTTACTTGATTCACCATCTGATAAATCACGTTGTAATTGTTATATTATTTCAGCATCCGTAAGATTTGGACTACTATGAGCTGATATTTTTATACTACTGTCAAGTGTCAACTAACAAAACATCAAACTGAAGGTTAAAATAAACAAGAAAGAATAACAATAACATCACGTGACATCCCAGTTGTAGTTCATTTCATTTCCGCATGATAGCAGCACGAATTGGGAACAACAATAACCAAACAACTAAACGAAACTTGCATCATTGCGTTGTCGGACGCCCTTGAATGAAAACAAACATTTTTTATAAAATAAAAAAAGAGGTAAACTCTAAAAAATATGTAAAATAATACCATATGACTCAATTTTTATTAAATATTATAAGAAATTCTGCAGTGATTTGAAATCTGAAATAGACGCCACTAAAAATCATTTTTACGCCAATAAATTAAAACAATGTAAGGGTGACTCCTCACAACAATAGAACATCATAGATAGATTAACTGGTAGGACAGATAATAAAAGTGTGAACAAAGTAGAGTTAGATAACGGAACGGTGGTCACTGATCCTGCCGTTATTGCTCAAAACATCAACGAGCACCTTATCTCTATACAGTCCACACAACAATCTGGACTTCCTACTACATTCAATGCCATGCTCCCTCCGCCCCGTTCTTACGCAAACTGCTTTTTTATTACACTGACATCCGATACTGAAGTCAAATAAGCTATTCATAATTTAAAAAATAAAAAGTCCACGGGCTTCAACAATGTTTCTGCTAATCGTATAAAGAAAATTATAAATTAAATCACATCACCATTAGTTTATATAATTAGCTTAAGTTTCTTACGAGGTGTTTTTCCAGAAATTTAAAGTTAAGTTCCATTGTTCCGGATTTAAAATCCATTCAGTTAAACTCGACAACATAAGACCTATTAGTTTACTTTCAGTTTTTTCTAAGGTTTTTGAAAAAATTATGCTTGTTAGAATTTTAAAATATTTTTAAAATTTACATATTTCTAGCTTTGATTTACCTTTTCATTGAAATACCATTATATGAATTGCAGTATGATTGTCAGTTCCTGTCTAGTTTTCCTCTCTGTTATTACAACTTGCACAGTTCTAGGTTAGGTTACAGGGCACTAGGCCAGGAATTAGTATATTGGAGAGATAGGACATCAGCAAACTTACCTTAGAAGACAAGTTCACTAATACCAGAGTAGTAGTAACATACACAAAATAAACACATAATCACACAAAAACCCACCTCTTGGGTCTCTCTCTCTCTCTCTCTCTCTCTCTCTCTCTCTCTCTCTCTCTCTCTCTCTCTCTCTCTCTCTCTCTCTCTCTCTCTCTCTCTCTCTCTCTCTCTCTCTCTCTCCGTCTCCCTCTCCCTCTCCCTCTACTCACCTGAAGAAAGTGCCAGTGGCATTGAAATGTTGTGTGATTATGTGTTTATTTTGTATATGTTACTACTACTCTGGTGTTAGTGAACTTGTCTTGTAAGGTAAGTTTGCTGATGTCCCATCTCTCCAACTTGTACAGTTCATAATTAGTATCACTAGTTAATCAGTAAATGGTGAATTTATTGCTGTACATAGTTATGTACCTGTAGTATACTACATTGATTAATACCATTCCTCACATGCAGGTTTGCACCTGACAATACTTCCCTCCTGTATGTTGGCTGCAGTTCAGGAGTCGTCACACTCTGGGATTTACGCAGTCCAAACAAATTTGCTCAACAATTTAAAGGTAACTTTACAGATTTTATAGCAAACTGCTTACAAAATCGCAAAATTTAGGCCTGAAATATCTAACAGGATATTATTTAATGTTTATTTTTTACTCACTTTTTGTTAGTTTTAGGAGTCTAAAACTATCAGTAGCTCAATAAGATGAGTAAGAAAAATTAATATTGGACGTGTGTCAGTCTGTTTTTTTTTTTTTTTCTTACCGAGCCCGCTTTAAAATAACTTGTGAACCCAAGTTTGAACCTAGCCATTGGATACTTTAAATAGAGTTGGGAATCTGTACATATTGTCAACTGATGTGAAGGTATCATCTCATTTATATTTTATCTTTATTTCCATTTTCCAAATGGTTAAAATATCTAATAAAATAAAGGGAAGTCAGAAATATTGAGTGTGTCAAAAGTGAATAGAACAATGTCCAATTCCATCATAATGTTTATAATGCACTCTGCCTACTGAAACTGTTTGAAATATAAAAGTAAATTAAAAAAATTATTACCACGATCATAAAATTTGAGCAATTATTTGTACCAAATACCTAATTTATAATGTGTATATTAATGTTTATATTTTTATTTAAGAATAGGTCACATACAAATATCTAATGTTCATTGTAGTTTCTTAATTTTTTTAAAAATAATATGTTAACTATCAGATAATGGAATAGCAAGAAATAGAAATACAATTAGTAACAAAAATGAGGAAATATTAACAAGTTCTTTTAACATAATTTCACTTTAATTGTTTAAATAAACAAAAACAAAAAAGCACTGTAAACAACAACGTGTAATACTCACAATCGGAAAAATAACATTTTCTCAGTTATTTACTGTCCGATTATAACAAATAAGGTATCAAATGATTTGCCTTGTTTTGAGCTAAATATTAGGTATCATGACAATTTTTGTTTTTGCTTTGATTTTCATGAAATTTAGCATTAAAATTTTTAAATGGTCGCCATTTTTAAACGGGTGAAAATATTATTTTATTTTTTTAAGGTATATTAGGCGATGTGAAGTTAAACATTCAGTCAAGTTTCAAAACTATATCTAATACCGTTTGTGAGATAAGGTTTTTTTTTTAAACCAACAGACAGAAAGATGCCAAACTAAGTGAGTTAAGACAACTCTTCATAGGAACGTTTTTGTTTATTTTTACCTATTTAATAATTTCCTGAAGTTTTGCCCCTCATTTTTTCAACACCTTGTATCTACAGGGTGATCAACTCAAGGTGGCCATAATTGGGATCTTAAACAGTATTGATTTTACAGCAAACTTTAAATGGGGAACTATACCTCATTTTTTATGCTCATTACAATTACGTAGGTAAAATTTTTTAATTCGGTCACCATTGTCCAATATGGCAGTCAACTTTGAAATTTCTTATGAGAACCCCTATTTTTTATGATGAATTTAGGTTTTACTAGTAATTATAATAATTTTTTACTCGTGGTATTACTTTGAAATACTGAACTGTTTCGCCATTGGGAGCGGTGAAAGTTTCAGAAATCCTTATTTCAACAATTTATTAAAGAGGCGTGTTCTGCCATTTACAAAAATAAAGCTTAACTTATAATGGATTATTTTTATTCAATTGAATGTTGAAAAGCTCTTGCAGTTTCATAAATACATATTTAATAAACAAATATTACAATCACGTAGTTCAAAGTCGCCATTTTCCAATTAGCAGGCAACGTTGAAGTGACTTATGGTAACCCCTAATTTTTATGATGGGTATAGGTTTAACTAGTGATTCTAAGACTTTTTTATTCTAGGTATTATTTTAATATTCTTAACCGTTTCGCTGCTGGGAGCGTTGTTAAACTAAGAATTTCTTAATCATTCAGTGCTCCTAGCGGAAAAAAGATTAAGTATATTAAAATAATACCCAGAATAAAAAAGTCTTAGAATCACTAGTTAAACCTAAATCCGTCATTAAAAATAGGGGTTATTGTAAGTCATTTCAAAGTTGCCCATTAATTGGAAAATGACGATTTTGAACTACGTGATTATAATATTTTTGTATAAAATATGTATTTGTGAAACTGCAAGAGCTTTCTAATATTCAATTGAATAAAAACAATGGATTATAAGTTAAGCTGTATTTTTGTAAATGGCATAACACGCCTCTTTAATAAATTGTTGAAATAAGGATTTCTGAAACTTTCAGCGCTCCTAGCAGCAAAACGGTCAAGTATATCAAAATAATACCAAGAGTATAAAAATTCGTATAGTTACTAGTAAAACTTAAATCCATCATAAAAAATAGGCGTTCCCATAAGAAATTTCAAAGTTGACCGCCATATTACAAAATGGCGACTTCATTATAAAATTTTACCTTCGTAATTTTAATGAGCATAGAAAATGAGGTAAAGTTCCCAATTTAAAGTTTGTTGTAAAATCAATACGTTTTGAGATCCCAACTGTGGGTACCTTGAGTTGATCACCCTGTATATCGTATGGTTCGTTGTCAGATACCATTTGTTAATTTTAAAATGCTGTGATGTATATTTAGATAAAGATTTAAGTCATGATGGTATATTAATAGAATATAAATCTAAAGTGATGTGTCAGAAAGCTAAGTCCAATCCATTGAGCTATTTAAGACCTGTTTCACTGATGCTGCTTATGCTGGCTAATTCCTCTGTAAAATAGCGCTGGAGACACTCTGTAACTATGTGATACATTGTTTGGATAGACTCCTCGCAATCACATGACTGATCAAGTGTCTATCCCCATTTTAACTTCTAGCAATTGCATCTGCCAACGCTCGTTCGGAACCGATTCAAGAGTGTCCACTCCCTACGAATGAGTTCATCCCATCAACAGGTATTGACGGATCGTTAATAAGGAACTTATTTCATCTATCAAAACTGTTTCTCACTTCAGCCCAGCTAGTATTGGGCGAGAAATTTGATCTGCTCAACTGGGTAGCAGTACGAAGAGGTGGGTTTTATGATTTTAAGGGATCGTTATGACAAGGAAGATCCTGTGTAATGGGGAGGTGCGGAGTGTTAAAAATCTTTGAATTTTTTAAGTAGTACCTCCTGACATCTTACTTTTTCTGAATTCTGGACACTTATTATTTCTGGATGATGATAAGTATTAATTATTTGCCGGTGTGGTGGCTCAGTGGGGATTGGGCTAAGGCTTCTGACTGCGGAGGGTAAAGTCCATGGTTCGAATCCCCACTGAGCTAACGTTCGGTACTTCACTCGTTGAATAAAGTTCACGTACAGGCTGTAGGCCCATGTGAACTGGTGAGTGAAGTTTTATTTAAAAATTAAAAAAAAATTATACTAATTAATCGTGTCTTGTATTTGTATGCTGATTACCATAATTGTTTAGATAAATGAAGACTGTTATATTCAAATTGTTATAAAGCATAATTATATATTTCCATTACAGACACCACAGAGCCAAAGAAAAAAAATCTCCATGAGAAAAACTTCTGCAGTTTTGATGTCAACAGCACTGGAAGGTTTTTGTGTGCGGGAACTGAAGTAACAGATGGAGATGCCTTTCTGCTTTTCTGGGACACAAGACAGTGTACTTTGCTAGGGGGTTATTGGGATTGTCATACGGATGATGTTACACGGGTAAGAATCTCTTGAGGACTTAAAATATTAACAATTGTCTCAGAGTTACAAGCGCTTAGTGAACAATTTCAACTAGTTGAAGTAATGCTGTAATCAGAGCGAGGCAAATTGTTTATTAATGTAAAGAAACATCAGGAACAGATTTGGCTGGATTTTTTAAAATTAATTCTCACACACTGACATTTTCAGACAATGGTTTGATAGCAAAAATTGAGTGCATTAATAGGATTCATAGTATATACAAGGTATAGTCAAAAAGTTCCCAGAATTGGTTGAGATATGTTTATTTGACAAAGATAAAAACTTACAAACCTATTTCCCTTCAAAATACTCTTCTCCTACAACAATACACTGATTCCTACGATCATACAGATGGTCAAAACACTTGTGACTCTTATTTTTTTAAATGCATTCCAACACTTTTATCACATTTTTTTCTGATAGCTCTAGCACCTGCAAATCAATTTCCTTTTATTGATGTTTTCACCTTGTGAACAGGAAGAAGTCGGCCGGCATGAGGTCAAGCGAGTATGGAGGATGTTCGAACTTGGTAACGCGGTGCTGCACTGGGTATTTACGTACTAACGAGAATCAATGTGCAGGGATCATGCAGCAAAAACCAATTGTTTTCTGCTCATTTTTCAGGCCGTTTCCTCCTAATGGCATCTCATAAGCGCCTAAGAACTTTTGTTTGAATAAATTTACCTTATATGTGATATCATCAATTGCAATTGTTATTCTTCAGTTTGCGGAACTTGCTCAATGTTGTCATCTGTGGTTGCAGTCGAGGGGTGTCCACTACGAGAGACATCTTTAATGTTTATGCGACCTTCATGAAAACGTTTGTGCCTTTCGTAAAATTGGCTTTTCTTCATACACCTTTTTTTGATTTTGTTTGCAAAGTTTTGTTGTTTATTTTGTTTTGTTCAAACATTTTAAGTGTTCCAGAAGATGACTTGAAGTAAAACGCCAATTTTGTTTGTTTTTTAACTGTTTATTAAATTAATGTTCTAAAAGCGACAATGTAAACACGCAAATATATGAAAAGTGCTCTCCACGGACGAACAATGGGGGCTGGGAGATACTTGCGCTACCTATATCCCTTCTCCAGGAGTAGTACTATAGGTAGAAATTCCCACCGGCAACGTCGCTGTGTGTCTCTGGACATGATTCCGGGAACTTTTTGACTGTACCTCGTAGAACATTTCTAGCAACTTTGATCCCGTGTAAAGTTGCAAACTGACTAATTATTGATTCTCTCTTTCCTTTATTTGATAGAACCATCTTTCTTATTGATCTTCTCATGAGTTCATCATGCTGAGCCAACTAATATTGATATTATCATCAATAGCTCTCTACATAAGGGTATATCTCAAATCTTTTAAAGCTATGGTTGGATCACAACTAATCAGCTCATCTTTCATATATATTGATTACACTGACTAATTTTCATCAAGTTTGAGCTAGAAATTGCCAAAATATATGAACAATAAAAGATGCTTTAAGTAAAAATGTTGGATAATAAGGAATGATGGTAAACACTATATAGTGCTAATAAATTAATTTTATTAAGGATTTACATTACAGTACTGCATAAACAATAACGCTTGTTCAGTTTCATAACAAAAACAATAAATTTATTGTGAAAATGTTTTTAAAAAATTTAACTCGTATAACAATTAATGCATTACTTACTTACTCCTGTGGACATACAAAACCCAAGTGATTTTTAGCCTAGCCAACAATTTGCCCCCAATGTGGTCTGTCTTCTGCCTTGTCCATATCCGCTCCTAGTCTCCTGAGATCTTCCTTTACATGGTCGCTCCATCGGAGCCTTGGTATTCCCAGCAGTCTTCTCTCTGGGGGTCGTCAAATCACACTCTTTTCGGTATCTGGTCCTCACATCTTCTTTGTATGTGTCCCGGCCATATCAATCTCCTGCTTTTTTACCAGTGCTATTATGTCTGGATCTTTATATAATTCCCTCAACTCACAATTCTTCCTTATTCTCCGCAACCTGTTTTCTTCAATTAATCGGACCAAACACTCTACGCAGAATCCTATTTTAAAAAAACTGAGTTTTCTCTCATTCTGTTTGGTTAGTATCCATACGTCTGCTCTATATAAGAGTACTGGTTGTATGATCTCCTTGTATATCTGGAGTTTATTCCACCTAGTCATTAGCCTACTTCCATAGAGCTTTGATAGACTCTAGCAGCATCTTTGAGCTGATGCCAGTCTGCCAAGAATTTCATCATCTTGTTTATTTTCACTTGTTATTGTGACACCCAGATATTTGATGAAGGAGTTTGTTTTTGCAAATTTAAACTTTAGCACTTCTAAATCTGGTTAGTTATCAGGTTTTCTGCTTATTTTCATGAATTCTGTCTTATCTTCATTTACCTGTAGTAGTCCTAGTTTCTTGTACTTAATAATAATTAGCTTTTCTGCTAGCTCGTTGATATTTTTTTTATTTTCAGCAATATATTTTCTTAATATTAATAATTTACCTTGTTAAAATTACTGTATTAAATACTTTAAAATAATACAACGAACTAAGACGTTTGACCAGTCAGGAAACTATTGTATAAGAGATATTGAGTCACACATTCGCTATTGCTCCTCCTTGCAAGTACTGTCTGTCCTAAAAAAATACCATTACTTTTAGGAACTCAACATATTGACAAAATTCATGTAGTATATACAGTACATTACATGTTCAAAATTGTCATTAGCAGTAAGCAACAAAACAGAACGCGGGTTGGTAAAACAGCACCAGCTACATACAGTTTTCGCAATTACAGAACAAGCATACATGTTTGAAGCATACATTATGTTTAATAATAATAATAATAATATTTTTATTTGCCGTAAGGATGGTTACATCATTGACAATGTCATTAAACAGTAATAATACCTAGTCAATGTAGCCTAAAATAATCTAAAAAGAAATCACAATAATTTTCACAATAATAACAGTATAACAATGAAATTACAAACATGTGACACACTGTTTACATTGAACTTGACATAATTAAGTTTTAATTTAATATAATAAAAATTAAATATCCACTATATTACAACCCTCAAAACACTATTAAATCCATTGAGAGAAAATCATTAAAACTATAAAATGGATTATTCAAGAGCCAGGTATACAATTTCGTTTTAAACTGCTTTTCTGAATATACTTTCATAAGGTGGCTCAGGGTATTGTACACCTTTAGGGATAACACACTATGACTATTCTGAGTTTTGCTTAACCTATTGTGACCTATCACTACATTGTTTTTGTTGCGAGTATTGTAGTTATGAATATTATAATTAAATGTTAATTTATTTACATCTTTGAGGACATAAACAGCTAAGTCGAATATGTATAAATTTACTACAGTCTGTATTTCTAGTTCTTTAAATATTGGTTTACAGTGATCGAGAGGACCCAGATCAGCCCTTATTCTAACAGCTTTTTTTTGGAGTAAAAGGATTTCATCAACTCGACAGCAGTTTCAGACAATGTTTAATATGTATTGTTTTTGGGATGAATACGTTGGTTAAAACTGAATGTCATATAAAGAGGTTCTACTGTAATACAGAATTTTGGTGTGGTGTAAGATATATAATATAGATGGACCTAAATACAAAACACGCCTATCCCAACAGCTGGATAGTATATGTTTTTTTAAATGTAGCATATTAAGAGTATAAAGCAGGCCCTTCCAAATGTTCATATGTAATTCCAACATGTGCTCCTACTCCATATGCACTCCTAGGGCTGAGTAAATCCAGCGCTGCAATGTTAATATTAATTGTTTGATTAAGATCTGGCCCTAAATCTGGGATTATGGGATCAAAAATTGCATTTTAATAACAACATCAAGATCTGGTGGTGCTAAAACCCGGTCAGATCTTACCACAAGTAAGAGGTTATAAGGGATTAGTAGATATCAGAAACAAAGAATAAGTAGTAAAGAAACAAGCCGTTTTTACCTTAAATACTCATTTGTCATATGTACTTTAGGTAAATTTTCATCCAGATGATGCGGATCGCCTAGTTACTGGCTCTACAGATGGCCTAATCAATTTTTTTGACATTAGTCAAGCTGATGAAAACGAGGCTTTAATTCAAAGTTTCAACACAGAGTCATCAGTGGTAAGTTTTGAAAGTAATGTTTTTCTTATTTTGCTAGTTATGTATAGTTATAATGTTGTTTTCCGTATGTTCTTAGTTCATTCCTTTAACCTCTAACTGGCTACCCTTTCCCCATATCAGCATACTGATTTTGGGTTTTGTATAAGAGCGTTTTCAAAGATGTTTTATGAATATACAGTATATAAAAGAACACTTAATATCATTGTACATTATTTATTTTCAATGAAGAATCAAACAAAAGTTCCCGGAATTGAATATACAAAAGATATGTATTTTATTTATTTAAAAAATTATGTTTTCCTGATAAAATTAAGAGGAATCATGCTATATATTTTACTTGCACAAATATTTTAAAGAAATTTATTCAACCAAAACCTTTACAGTTGTGTCTTCTTGCTGAAAATGTAGAAAAGTTAGAATTATCTGAAATTATGGTATAAAAACTAAACGCACAGTTCTGACACTATTTCTTGGATTATGGTGATATGTGAGGTACAGCTTGGGGTAAAATAAGCTATTGGAAAAACATAAGCTATTGGAGGAGGTACGTAAAGGTTTGAACCTTTACGTACTTCCTCCAGTGTGTTTGAACACGGTGTGTCCTCAGGAATGGTGAGGTGTGATTCATCATCTGCTGTAGTTGTGTAAACTTCTAGTAAGACCAGAGCCATAGTTGAATAAATATTGCTCCAGTTGTACTTCTGATTGTTTTTAGGTCTCATGTAGACTATAATATAATTTTTTGAATGGTTCCAATATATTATATCTACCTGTACATAAATAACGGACTTTATTTGTACTAGTTTTTAATATAGTTAGGTACTGCATTGTTTGTGTGAGTATGCATTTGATTACGAGATAGTAAAAATGTTGTGTGCATGAGATTTGGATGGGGACTGCTGTGTTATCAACAAACAATGAATGCTGACGGAACAGATCCTAATGTTTCCAATAATGTCTAGATCATGCTCGGTACGATAACAATGAATCTTACTTTGTATTGTTTCTTTCAAGATCATCAATAGATAGGATCTTCTTTGTGTCCCTTGTTATTGACTCTATCCCATCACAGTATTCCTTTGATCTGTGGGATCTACAATGTAGCTCTACTAGTTAAAGTACCCATACTGCTGTTGTTTTTTATCTAACTTAGGTGTGATATTAATTTGTTGTCTTTTAGCTCTTTGAATTTGTTTTTGATTTATGGCATCATTTGTTTAGTAAGTTCTTTCACGCCTTAGATATTTTTTACCTAGTTTTATTTTGTCTTTTGTATGCTCAATTTTGTGTATGATTTGTTTAATCATTCTATCCTCATTATATATAAAAAGAAAAAAGTATTATATTATTTTCTTTCTCATGTAATCTGTGATCAGTTCTATTTCCTTATACACTTTATCGTCGGTTATTAATCTCCAATCATCTTTTATTTGGCAGGTTTTGCTAATACACATTCCAATTGTTATTCTTTCAATGAATGATACTTAAAACATTTTAATTAGCCTTCTCTACTCATGTGACTATTACTCCTAACCATAACTGATCTTCAGGAGAACGGCTAGTGGTTACTTGTCAGTGAGAGGATTTCTTCTTATTGTAAATAAAACTTTATAAACAATTTTCCATTCAGGTCACTAATAGACACTGCTCCCATCAACTCCAACCCATGCCAGAAGACACTTGTTTACGTAAGGTAAGCTTTTCATATTCTATCATTGGCAGCAGTCATTGTTTTATCAAGTGGCTTCTAATATGAATCAACCCTAGTAAACAAAATATTATCACTCCTACATTTTCACCAAAACTCATTTTTCTCATGTCTTGTCATGACCAGTAATTGTATTTTAAATTTTTTTTCCGTTTTCTTGTTATTCTTAATATCATCTGATTTAATGTTTCGTAATATTTTTAGGCTATCCTCTTTTTATCTATTGTTGTATTTTTAAAATTATCACTAACCAAATTAATCATAAGCTAATTGACAAAACAAGTCTGATTTCTGAATAAGACTTTAATAAGATAATTTAAATAAGAATAAGATATTTAACTTTAACTTTTTAAGATATATTGATATATCTATGTTATGTCGAAGGAAAAAATCAATTGGCACTTGGGAGCACGGCCTGAAGACACGACAATATCGTGTGTCACCCATACAGCTGACGTCCAGTTGTGGCACACAGAAGACACAGCGCCTTACAAGAACTATAGCAGATCAGCCATAGCTACATCACTGCAGGTTAGTTATCGGATGGTTGGTAGGTAACAAGAAAAGCCTATGAGTGAAATATGAAAAATTAAAAACTTTTTAAACACACTCAAACAGACTTAAGCTAAATTAAATTTTTCCCTTTTACTTTCTCTCGTATAATATGTGTCAGCATAAAGTATTGTTTGTTCAAAAAAAATATTTTTTACTAGTTGGTCTAAAAATCCTCTTTAGAGTCCCCTGAACCCAAAAAAGTGTTTTTGAAAAAAAATGTTGGATGTCTAGACACAACAGACGTGTGTATGTGCACTTCCCTGGGGACCAAAAGGATAGATAAATTTTTATGAAATTTGCTATGAAGGTGTATTTAGCCAATATTTCCACACCGTTTTTTTCACTTTTTTGAAATTTTTTTTATATTTATAGGCAAAAAACATACAAAAATGGAATTTTCTCTGAAACGTCTCTAATGATTTAGATTAAATTTTCAAGAAATATGTGAATTATAATTAAAAATATTTTAGTAAAAACCACATGTCTCTAACTTGACTAGTTTTTTAGATATGGAAAAACCCCATTTTGGAATCAAACTGGTAATTTTCAAAAGTTTTGATTTTTAGTGTTTAATATTGGGAAAAGTTTGTGACAATTCTTATAATTGTGACTATTTCAGTTTTTATTTATTTTTTTCAGTTTGAAATAGTTTATAAGAATTTACTCATGAATTATATCTTTAATTATGTAAATATTAATTTTTTTTTAAAAGCTATATTTATTTCTACTTACAATTAGGCCTAACTAATAGGAAATACAGTAAAATTGATGAATAATTTTTTTTTTTTTACAAAGTTTAAATGCATGAACAATTTTAAATTTCATTGCTTTCATTGTTTTAATATAACAAAGTGCACTATTATTACATAGTCTTTAGATGAAGGGAATTCAAATTTACAGATTAGGAAAATCTTATTACACAGATACTTTATAATAATCAGGAAAAAACCCAAACCTGTTACGTCCAAAACTTCTTCAACCTAGTATGACAGTGACGGCAAAACCTAATCTGTCATACCTTTTGCTACACTGCAACAAAACAAGTTTTTTTTTTTTTAATTCACTTAAAAAGTAACGCAATAAGGTCCTACTACTTGCTGCTTGATACAGTACCGTCAAAGCCAACTTGGGGAAATTTGGCAGATCAGTTAAAAATATGTTGTTGTCTTGTAGCCATTACAGCACGAGGGATATTTCAGTTTGTAAATATTATAAATGGTCAAAGATTTTTGTTTAAAGTTTGATTTTTGTCATAGTCTGTAGGATTTAAATTTCAAGGTAATTTTAGTGTTTAGTTCACCTTAAAAATGTTTGCCGCTATTATGCAATTCTGTAGTTGTTTAAAGAAAGGAATTTTGATGTGATTCATGTATGAACGTTTGCTGATAGTTATGGGATAGAAGTAAACCTGTTATTGTGATGGGCAGTGTATTTTGTGATCTATTGGTGGTAAATCCTTTCTTTTAGTTCAGTGTAATTAAGATGTCTTGGTATTTTTGGCGATGAGTACTTTATTTCAACACTCAAAAATGTACACATGAAGCTAATCAGTCAACAATCTACTAATTAAATACCTTTATTGCAGATGAGTAGTGAAGAGCTGGCCAACAGCCTCTACGTGGCAGACGTCCACTCAACCGTTGAGCCGGACAGGCTTTTGTTGTTGGCAGGCTCCAACATCGCTAATGGGTTAGTTATACATGTTTTGTAGTTTTTTACATATCCTTCTCTTTATACAATCACACAAAGGAACATAGAGATTGCAGTTAAAACCTGCTTACTTTTCTTCCCATTCAAAGGATTTATTCTTATTTTATACGTGTACGTAATCGTAGGTTTTCTCATAGTTAACTGTTTCATATACGACAAACTTACTCATTGTTAGTGGGTTTTTCAATGTCCTAATGTTTTGACAAACTAATGAAGATATACGAGTATAAAGCAAATAGTATATCAATTAGGGGTGTGCGAGTACTCGAAACTTCGAGTATTTGATCGAGTATTTTATTACTCGAACTCGGTTCAAAGCTTCCAAAACTACTTGAAGTTCGATCGAGTAGTTGTATTTCACGAAATATCAGATTTCAATTTTAATTTAGTTTTAAGAGTAAAGAGTTTTATAAGTTATGAATAAAAAAAGTGCGCTTCCTTGTGTTTTATTTTACCCTTAATCATACGTTAACAGTTTGGTACACGTAATTATAAACTAAACAATACGCTTAAGAATAGGTAGTACACAACGACAGTCAAATGAACTAGTCGACGTAGTGAAAGAGTTCGTTCATTATGATTTGAACGAGTTCAATTCAAAGTGAACAACAAAGCTGGGAAGGAAGCAATCACACATGTTGGTTGTCAAGTCTACTAGTCACTTGTAACCTAACCTTATTTTATTCATGCTATTTTGCATGAATAAAACAGAAGTGCGGGTTAGTGTCTTTAAGACCCACGACTGGGGAAAAGAGATCCGGTTCAAGATGCTCTAAAAGACCTGTTACTGATACAAATGTAATGGTCTGTATGCCGTGGAAATTATGCATATTTTCGTTCATATCAATAATACCGCTCAATCAACCGTACCGAGTACGGATTACTTTAGATCCCAAAAATCGAACTTCCCATCTTTTCTAGGCGAAAGTTCATCTCGGTTGTAGTATACGTACATGCAAAGATTCGTTCAGCTCCTTTTCGAAACTGAAATTATTGTACATTTCTTGCGAGTCAATTGAGGTCTATTTTGTTCTTTAATCTGAGCAGGGAATCGACCAATGATTTGACGTAAGAAAATACCTGTATCGTATCATATAAAATATGGTAATGGCGGTCTAGCAGCTTGTGACACAACATTGTTGATTTATTTTCCGTCAATTATATATATCCGTGGCGAACATCTATTAATTATTATTCCGTAAACACCTTAGATCGCCAAACTGTGTTTAATATTTGCGCATACGATATTTTTGCCTGTCAATTTGTTGATCGGTTTCCTGACTAGGTTAGACAATAACACAGTTGAGTGTAAAAGGTGTTAAAGTACGATAATTTTGATTCGTAAACTCACTGAACCGTTCCCTGTTCACATTGACGTCGATGTAAACTGTAAAACAATCATGAATCAACCCAATTGAGGGAGAAACATGTTGGAAGACCTTTTCTAAACAAAATACGACGAATTTAGAGATTCAGAAAATAATTTTTATTTAATGGAAGCCCTATCAAACGTCTTGTTTTTATTCGTAAGTTTATATTTCAGACTGCATCTCGTAACCAATATCAGCTAGACATATTATATTAACCGACTATGTCTATGGTTTTCATTCGATTACGCCAGATTTTCATGAATTTCTCGTTATGAAATAATTATTTATCTGTTGTTCAGTGTAGCCTCATGCATCGAAATAGTTTCAAGTTGCACACATTTCATTACCGATCATAATTTAAAAACTAATTCATCCTAAGCGACTTTAAAATTTATTTTTAGTAAACTGGCTTAGTTATTATTATTTATCGATTGAACTACAGTCTTTGTCATCCAAATTTTCTAATTTGATTATATAATTCACAGCTTATTTCCGGTTAGTTGTAACCTTGTTATTACTGAATTAAATACCCACAGAATACAGATCCACTCTTCTTGGCATGTACACAATCAATTTTTTGTTGAGAGGAGGCAATTCTGAAAGCAAATGACTGCATTTGGCGATCACGCCTGAATTTTAGCACAGTTTGGTTGGATGCAGCTTAGCTACGTTTTCGCAGTACACTTTGAACTGAACCACCAGATAAACATATCGGCCGGCTGTGAAACAGTGTACAGTGGACTCCCGATTATCGGCGATAATGGACTGGCAGAACGATCGCTGATAATCGATTTCCCTGTTAATCTAAAAATAGCCTAAAATGACCTTTAATCAGTTTAAAAATAACCAGTATCTAAAAACTATGTAAATTTACGCTAATACAAACGAATTGGTACCGGATCCTGTTCGGAATCTCGGGGTTTGTGAGAGTGAGTGTGTCTGTAGTAGAAATACACACAGACACACACGCTCAATGAGCAAGGGTCAGCCAGTGTATTAATGGAATGTGAGGAGAGAGCAAAAAACAGCTACTGCGTACTGTATTACAGTACAACACGCCTAATGGTAGGTTGCGGGCTTTTATTTAGTTTTACAATCTTCGTTTGACAAGGGTCTGACAACTATACTTTACTGCTAACAATAAACAGATGGCTCCCAGCCTGTATTATTTCACTTGCATAGTTGTTTTGTTCACATTCACACGCAATAACTTTTTATTCAAAACTTTTTCATATTTTCTCAATTTGAAATGTAGTAACGTAAACACAAAAATGCACTAAACAAAACACTGTACACCAACTCACGTATGTCAACTCGTGAACGAAAACAAACTCACAGTGAAAATAGAATAAAAACAGCGCACTGAACTGAGCAATATTGTTTACGTGTGTGACAAAGCAAGCGAACTTGACCGCAAATAACCTGGTTATGTGCCAAGGTCAGCCACTTCTACAGAGTGTCCACGTGTAAACGATCGCTATAGATAGTGCGCGCATGGATGAGCCTGCCTCGTCTTATTATTGCGTAGTATTTTACATTTTTCTAAAGCGTTTTTAATTTAATTTTTGTTATTTGGCCATCCCCGTTAATCCGCAACACCAATAATCCGCTCGCCGATAATCGGGAGTCCACTGTAATTGGCTTGCATAGAAAATCTGATCTGTGATATGAATGAACAGATTAAATCTTTATAATCCACGTTGTTTCAATTAATAATATACTTTCTTAGTTTCTTTCATCATATAAGTTATGAAAAAAGGAAAAAGGTTAAACAAAACAATGCCACATAAAAGTGTAGGAAGGCACGAAGAAAAAGATTTATTTATCAAATATTACAGTTACAAACAACAAATCAACATTATTTAGTTCAGTTTAGATGTATATAGTTACGAATCTGGCAAAACTTAACATAAGCTTAGGACGGTGTCTGCCTTTTACAGTTGTCTTGGGTGAACAGGAAATCTTTTTGTAAATACTCGCTCGAAAATACTCGATACTCAAAAAAAATTCCAACTACTTGACTGGTCTCGAACTCAAAAATCACTACTCCCACACCCCTAATATGAGTGTGCATTTAACACAATGCATGTTAAATTTAAAAAATGAGGCAAAGTTGTTACTCTAGCTAATGGCTAGGCTACTAAACAGCAAGCTGTGAGGTGCTAAATACTTTTTCTCCCTTGCTGCTCCTTTGATTCAGAAGTCATGTGAAGCCATTGGTTTGAGTCTAAGTTTAAGAAATAATTCTTCAGTCCTAATTTTACTTGCAGTTGTTTACTTTTTTTAAAGAAATTGTTTACTTCTTTTAAATAATCTAAGTTCTAAGAGACAGGAAAAAGAGAACATTAGACATTATTAAAATGTAAGTTTAAACAGTCCAGCTATCAGTAAGATTTTCTTCCACTAAAGATGTGCAGTATCATTTAAGGATACTGCACATCCTTAAATTAATCATTTCATCTTTGTAGGAGGAAGTGCCTCCAGAAATCTGTAATAGGAAAGTCCCAAAGCAGAATAACGTGGGACAGGGCGACATTGTCGCAGTCTAATAAGACGACTGCAGAAAGAAATCATCTAATTGAGAAACTATTTTCCGTACTCCAAAATTACTACATACATTTCTGCAGAACAATATCTGGTTTTGTGTATGTACAATTAATTAAAACCATATTTGTAGTGCAACTTAATAACAAACTTCGTACTGACTGATTCAGAATGACAGATGGCACTTGCGATTTTACAAGATGAACAACAGCTAATTGCAGTGAGACGAAAGTCAGGCGCCGGTCACCTTCAAAGCATGCTCAAGTTCGCATAAACCTTAACCACACTACGCTATTTTAGAGACAGGTAAAGGTAGTTCATTTGCAGGACTAGTACACAACCGAATTGTTCATTGTAATGACACAACGAACAACTACTTGGAGTGATTTATAGTTTTGAGGGAGACATTATTATTTAATGCTACCGTACGTGTATGGGTGGGCGGGTTGGGTTAATGTCACTGTACATGGTTGGGTGGGCGAGTGGGTTATTACACTGTACGTGTATGGGTGGGTTTATACCTATATGTACCATTAACCCTCTCATCATACGTATCATAAACATACAGTGGAACCCAAAAGTAAGGCAGTGGTAACACGTACAGTTCTTACCGTCATACCACTGTACATGTGGGGGTGGGCGGGTGGGTCAATACCACTGTACGTGTAATATTTATTTGTTTTTGAAGTTTTAATTAAACTATATATTTACATGTGAGTTTGGACATTTGCCATCATTACGTGAATATTACCAATCACAATGTTTCGATTTGGTAAAACCCAAACCTTTTTCAAGTGCTAAAAACTAAATTACATCTACACAAACATGTTATAAAACTACGTTCTTAAACTAATATACTTTATCTACTTAAACTAATAAACATTTTTATGATGTTATTTCAGTACTGCCAGGAGTGCATAACTGCATGGCATATGTGAACAATTACTAATCTAAAACCAAACAAAAACTTGTTAAGTAAGAGTAATTATGGTTTTATTAGAAAGGGGTCTGTGAGGTTTAAGTTGTGCAGTCTAAATCCCGCTCTGGCTCGGCCACTACTAGCAAACTTTATACTACGGCTAAGGGATTGGTACTTCTTCTGCCTGTATTTAAGGGTAGATATTGCCTTGTGAATGAAAGACAAGTCATGTTTTCAGACCAGCCCCCCTCTCCCTCATTCACAGTGCAAGCAGAATGGGATTTAGGTTGCGTGACTTATACACAGAGTTTGGCGACTTCAGACCGCTTTCTACAACAATTATTTTACTTTTACCGTTTACAATTATTTCTATAACAAATGAAAACGGAGAAAAACTATGATGCCACGCAGTGCTAATTCCATTGTTCTTATAAAATTATTATGATATATTTACATATTTTCTGTCTTTATTTGTAATGGAGGAATCAGTAAACAGAATTTTGGGTTTTGATACAGTATTTCCTTATTTTGTAAGATGTGTTAGGTACCCTTCTGTAGAATATTAGTTATTATTTAATGGAGGGTTTAGATAAATGAATTTTACGTAATCTTGGTATTAACTAGCTCTCTTTATATTCTAAGCCCTCTACTTCTTTGTATATTTTAATACTGTCTATTAGGCTTATATTCTACTTTATATTGTTAATTTTCATGAGTTAAAACAAATTTTAATTTAATGTATTTCAAATGACAGGAGATGTCTTCGCTCTGCCACGTCCCACGGTGGTAAACTGATTCCTCATTCCTACTTTGACGGAAATAAACAGATTGTTCGCTGCTCGTGGTTTGATCCTCAGGTCAGTTTTTTATATACTTTCAATACTTACATTTGTTTTAAAACTGTCACTTTATTGGAGCAATAGGTCCAGAATTGTTATAAAAATTAAAATGAAAGCTGTATAGCAGTAGTAACATAACAGAGTAAAATACAAAGATAAAATGTTAAAATATTTCCTCTATGTAATAACAAAAGAACTCAAGTATTTCTTGTTTTTTAACTAGTATTTGTACAGTCCAACATGACATTTTACTAAAAGAGGTACCAATACTAAGCATAGATCAATTTTTTATACATAATGTTGGTATGTATAAAAACTAAAAATTTGGATAAAAACTTGAAAGGATAAAGTTGATTCTCACTATTTATTATGAATAAATCAAAAGAAAATTAATATTTTTCAAATATATGTATAGTTGTGTTTGTTGTGTTTTGCATTATTTACTCATTTTAGGGTTATATTGTTTAAAAATTATGTACTAAATATTTATAACATAAGCAGCTAGCACATAGTTTTTCTAAGGTACCTTAAGTCTAAAATAACTTAAAAAGAAAGATATGTTTTACCAGGATTTTGAAAATCTTTCTCGAAACAAACTATTGATCCCTTATAAATATGTGTTTTTATGATTACAGCAACCACCGTTTATCCATTTTCTTCTTTTTCCATTTTGAATACAAGCAACATAACTTCATCAATTATGTTAAAACAAAATGTAGTGTTTAGTTTGTCCATTCTTGGATCTTAAATTCCCATTAATACAGGCAGGCAGTTCATTTACGGTGTGGAAACAGATTGCAACATTTAATTGGCCCATTTTTAAACATACAGTGATGTATTAGATTTTTTTCAGACTTAAATTATTCTTTAACATCTAATAGATGCTTTTATATTCAGTCCTATGGTGAATTAAATTTTAAAATAAAATAACTAACAATTTATGAGAGATAAAAATTATGAATTTAAAATTATATAAATTACTGTAGCATAAATAAATTACTTTAATTTATGTTCTAAATACTTACTGTCAACAGAAGGAGCTATTGGTAACAGGCGGAGAGGCAGGAATACTGAGTGTATGGAAACCTGGCAGCAACCAGAATGTACAAAGTCAAACTCAACTTAAGGTATGTAGGCGTAATAATGTAACCATTTTCTTTTGTTTGGATACATACAAACAAAAATATAAAATACATATAAAAAAATACATTTCGTGTAGGATTTTAAACTCTGAGTGCCGTGAGCTTTTCAGAAAGTCATGTATAAATTGCCCACCAGTTGTCAATGAATGTGCTTTCATTTGGGGAGAAAATCATATAACAAAACTATTGGACCAATCTTTACCATTTCCTTTTTTTTTAGGATATAAACTATTATACAAGATAAACATATATTAATTGTTATTTATTTATTATTAAGATGCCAATCGTATAGATTTTGAACGAATTTGATGAGTGTAGATGATCGAATGTAGTAGTTGCTACAAACAAAGGCCGACCATTCCTTATAAAGTGTCATTAATTAATAGCCCAATGGCAAATGAACAGTCTGTGGTTATCAGCTGATCTCTTTCAAAATTGGTTATGATTGATTGGATTCGAACTGAGAACCTTTAGCTAATGAACCTGGGCTTTTTAACCAACTAGGCTACCAACTATTTATATAATTTGAAAAATATTTGTTATGGAAACTAAGTTTATAGCCATAAAACAATTGTTCATTTGACGTAAAATAAAACATTAACTTACTTTTCATTTGCAATTTAATTTTTTGTTTTGTTTTCAGTTATATCAAACAGGCTTTGGTTTGTAAGATATAATAGTAGGTTTTGAGGAAAACCCAATAATTGAAGACGGTATAGGCCTATTTTTATGCTTTGTAACTAACAAAGGAGGGATTTGCCCTATGTTTTTACTTATTGTGCCTACCATGGTAATCTTTCTTTGTAACAGGGACTCTGCTATTGGCACAGTTGTAAAGAGGTTGTCACAAGATATATTTCTTCCACTTTTTTCAATGTGACTAACCATTTGTTGGACAACAGCTGGCATAGCATTACTGACTTGATATGGTCCTAGACTTTATTTACTAACAAATATTTCCATGTTTGAAGTATAGTAAGTTTTTGTGTTTGCATGCCCAATTAGACCAGGCATATTAGCGCAAAAAAGAGGTCTAGCCCCTAAAAATTGCTTGAGAGCTGGAAATCATTTAAAACCCTTTTGGGGGTGCTGAATAATAGGTATCTGAGTTTGCGACAGTTTCTAGGCTGTGCTTCATTTTTTAGAGCCTAAAAACCACTACATTTTCGCACTTTTTACAGTATTTCGTTTATAATTTGAAAAGTACACATCCTATAGAAAATTGTATTATTTTTTGTTTTAAAGAACACTAAATTTTACGTGAAATGGAATAAAACATATAGAAATCAGTTCAGCCGTTCAGCTGCAATCGTACGTCAAAAATGGGTGATTTTACACTCTTAGCTTAAAAGTTGACAACCTTCATTTTCTAACGTCTGTAGGTCGAAAAGGACTGCACCTATTGAAAAATATCATAGAGGTAAACTTATAGGAAATGTATTTTTAAATCAGATGCTTTTTAAATTTTGGAATTCGCTCATTTCAGTGCTGAGATATGAAACATAAACCAAAAGAGTCCGTAGCGCCAAATTTCCGCTAAGGCAGTCCAACGCATGAAACTTCGTTTGAACTCATAACTTGTCACTGTCTTGCATTTTTTCAAGTAAAAGTAAATTTGGACATCTCATATAAGAATTTAAAATCAATAAATTACTATTCAAGGTCTGATTACGAGGTAACCATCAATAATTAATTATTTACCAGATGGTCACATAAAAATAAAACAGGGAAGACAAAATGAGAGGGTTGCTCGTTATATAAAAGTATTTATAGATAGTAAAAAATCTATTACAATTTACAATTATTAATAGGGAGTTTTAATAACCAAATAAATTATATTGGTCAGACAATGATTGTTATAATAAACATGGGGAAATTGTGGTAGCTGTCCTCTTGTGTTGGCCTGTCCCTCGTCTCAGTAGATCCTGTAGGCAGAAAAAGAGTTTTATACTATGCTGATGATAAGGAATCGCAATACTGTATAGTTTTCAGTAGTCATCACAAAGCAATTAAACTACGTTCAAAGTTATTTTGGATTAAACTGTTGTATTGTCTTCAACGGGAACTCTGAGACTTGGGGAAACAACACCAAGTCAGATGAACGAGCCCGTAGAGCTTGAACCGTGTCATTTTTCTCTGTGATATTTGATGAATCTAAGACCGCAACGATGCTGAATGAATGATTCCTTGCCAACAAAAACAACAAGAAACGCCTAATTGCGTGCTCATGGACAATTTCATAGGTGCAGGCATTCAAGTTAGACAGGCTGTTGATATCACGATTGTTGCTACTGCGGTGGATATATCTAGGCATGAAGGGAATGTGTTCATTGTGGGGAAGGACATAGATTTGCTCGTTGTGCTGACTAACTTTGGTCAGTAATATTTGTATTACTTAACAGCAAAGATCAGTCACAGTTGATTGAAACGTATTCCCAATTAAACATGTGAAGGGCAATCAGCAAACCATCATCTACAATCTTAACAACAATAAGCTGTCCTTAGATGAAAAACAACACATATTGTTTCTTCATGCATTCAGCGGCTGTGACACGACCTCTTCGTTTTTTCGACAAGGCAAGATCAAATTTGTCCAAACTCTTGCTAAAAATCCTGACCTCCTAAGTGTTGCCTCGATTTTCCTCGACCACAAAGCCACTCTTGAGCATGCTGATGCTGGAGCGAAATTCACTGTAGCAGTTTTCGTGTAGCAGTTTTTTTTTAAGGGCAGTCTCTTAACCAAATGAGATTTTAACTCTTCTAGAGGGCCCTCTCTAAAAACACTTACATTCAGGGAATAAATAAACACTTACACAGTTTTAAAGTAAATACCAGACCAAACCTAACCACAACCACGGTAACTAGAAAAGACAGTCGATATTACAACGAGGCTGCATAATAGACTGGCGTCACATGGGCAAAATCACCTGGTCTGATTATTCCATAAAATACTAGTAACTAAATATATCAATCGCATGGGAGCATCCAGCTAAATAGTAGGTAAGTTATTTACTGCTTATCAGCTGGAATTAATAGTATTTTTGTGTTTGTTGTTGCCATTTCGCCAATGTGACGTCAAAGGAGATGCACGTGATACCTACCTACCGTCTTCTTTCATAGGGGTACCGTGACCACAACGCACTTTTCCATTATGCCAGTAGATACTTGTTTTTCAATACTGAATGCTATAAGCACAACATAAATCAACATAAACCCCGTACTATGCTAGTATTTTTATATAATGAGCAACTCTCTCATTTTGTCTTCTCTGTTTTATTTTCATGTGACCATCTGGTGAATAATTTATGATTAATGGTTACCTCGTAATCAGAGCTTGATATAATGATTTCTTCTTGACTTTAAATTCTTATATGAGATGTCCAAATTTACTTTTACTTGAAAAAATGCAAGACAGTGACAAGTTTTTAGTTCAAACAAAGAGTCTTGCGTTGGACTGCCTTAGCAGAAATTTGGTGCTACGGACTCTTTTCCGCGCTACGGTTTATATTTCATATCTCAGAACTGAAATGAGCGAATTTTGAATTTTAAAAAGCATCTGATTTGAAAATGCATTTCCTATAAGTTTACATCTATGATATTTTTCAATAGGTAAGCCCTTTTCGACCTACAGGCGTTATAAAATGAATGTTGTCAACTTTTAAGCTAAATGTGTAAAAATCACCCATTTTTTACGAACGATCGCAGGTGAACTGATTTCAACATTTTTTATACCATTTGACATAAAATTTAGTGTTCTTTAAAACATAAAAGAATACAATTTTCTGTAGAATGCATATTTTTCGAATTATAAGCGAAATATTGTAAAAATTGTGAAAATGTAGTGGTTTTTAGGCTCTAAAAAACGAAGCACAACCTAGAAACCGTCGCACTCAGATACCCGTTATTCAGCACCCCCAAAAGGGTTTAAAACGATTGCCAGCTCTCGAGCAATTTTTAGTGGCTATTCCGCTAATATGCCTGGGCTAAATACTTTTAGGCTGTATTTGCTTAGTTTTTGTCGCATGAACACACGAAAACTGCAGTGTCCTCTGAAGTTTAGAAGCATCTAGTTAACTGTGACAAAAAGCTATGACTAGTTTTTCTTGCAGTTGAGCACAAACTGTTCGAACACTTTATGACACAAAACAATTTATCTACTTTTTTCCTGTCTTAACTAATGTATCACTTGTTACAAAAATCTATTTACACTCATAATAAATCAAAATATCTCAATACCTATTCCATCCTTCCGCCAAACATCAAATAAATTAGATTTGGTAACACCTAGCAGAAGCAAAGTTCCAAAATAGGCGCACATTTCAACGTAGTTTGTGTCCCTACAACTTATGTCTCTACTCAAGCTCATATTTAGAGACTAACTTTTTTTACAACTATTTCAATTCACTGTTTAAAAACACAACAACTTAAAACTTTGAAGTGGTGTTTTAGCATCTTATGCCCCTCTTACTGGGCCTGGTAATTTAGTTACTATTTTATGAGCCCTCTTTTGGCTCCTATTTTGTATGGGAACATAACTCCACCTAGTATTATTATTTCTACCTAAATAGTACAATTTTAACTGCGGGGGTTGATTGTCTTCATTTTCACTGTTTGCACTCTCTAAACTTTCTTTAGTATTGGAATTGTATTCAGTAATATCGTTTCTTATGTAAATGTCTTCCACATCACTATGTTCTGATTCATCATTTTTTAGGAGTGGTGGATCTTCTTTGTCACTATCTTCTCCGGCAATTTGTTCTCTAGTTTGTAAATTAAATTAATTATTTTCTTCATTCTCCATAGTAATGTGTATACAAAACACTAATACAACTAAATTCAAAACTATATATAACAAAATATGAACATTCACTAAAATGTTATACCAGAACATGTGTAGGCGGGGAAACCCCGCTAAAAGACAGATAAACAGTGGTGTATTTAGTTTAAAAATGAGTTTTCTTTTTTTGTAAAAAACGGTGTGCTTATAACAAATTTCTAGCTCCAGACACTCAAGGTACCTTGGTAAAGCCAAAGGTGTATGCGGGAGTAGTTGAGGGGAGATGTCCTTGGGACACACCTCCTCCTACTGTGTGATTCGACAAACTAAATAAAAAAAGACAAAAGCAGGGAATCCCGGCTGTGCGTGTCACAGAGTGTTAACATTACTTGTGTTATCATCCTCCATGTTCTGGAAAAATCCTTTCCTATAAGCTGACTCTCCTTTTCAAACAGAATGCTGATCTGGTCTCATATAATCTGTACTAACCTTCTATGCAGTTCTTTCTTAAAATTGAGAACAATTATTGGTTTTTTGTAATAATTGTGTTCTGCCTTCTTCACTCTGTAAAGCCACTTAATCCCCCAACCATCAATGCTGTCTTGATATTGCCTCATCTGGGTTAAACATAAATCCAAACTAAATGGTGCATAGACAGGTAGTGTGAAAGAGACAGAGAACTTCTCCCACCTCAGTTCCCTTCCAGTGGAAACTTGCCACAAAGTAAAGTCAAGTATATAAGTTAGCCAATTAATTTAGCTCTATTTCATAATTCTCTCTCATTAAAAGTTTAGATTACTGGACAAATTATGCCTAGTTTTTCTTTAAAATATGTTTTTAGTTTTTACACATTGCATTTGTCTCATAATTATTGATAATGAAAAGAAATCATTTTATTAAAATGGTTTGCAAAACATTATAAATTTAACCATACAAGTTTTTTTTTTTTTTTTTTTTTTTTTTTTTTTTTTTTTTTGTTATTTATGTAAAATTTATGAATAGATACTGTTAACATTATGGTTAATTAATTACATTACATTTTGTAGATGTATTTCACTTTCTAATCACATTAGAAAGATTAATAGATTTAATTGATTTCAAAATACAATAGCAGATCTAACATATGTGTCATGTATAAAGAGAATTGAGAATGCTGCCAGAATCTGTCACTCGTGCGCTCCCACACGCTATTTACTGCTGCCACATGCTATTTACCTTGTGTTTAAGTGTAGCATTATTTCTAAAATGTTTCATAGAATGAAGATTGCTTGATTAGTATTTACCTAGGGGTGTGCAATGCATCGAAAAATCTATGCAATTTGATTCTTTGCATCGTGGATTCAGGACTAGTTAAAAATGTCGATGCATCAAAAGTAACGCGATGCATCGATAGTGCCATGATGCATAATCAATATCGATGTCTCAGAATCGTTCTGATGCGCCAAAATGACGAATTATTATTAAAGAGAAATTCATTTTTAAATCTATAATATTTATTGGTCCCTCTTTAGAACTACTACTTTGATGTTTTAAATAAAATATTTTACTATAAAATAGTTGTAATGTGTATGGGTATCGTAATTTACATGCTTAGAGCGTAACACGAATCAGTAGAACATTCTCATATAGACAGTCCATCTATTTCTGTTAGACGGCAATTATTAGACGGCAATTATTTTGGGATCCGTATTTGATAACAAATAATACAAATTGTTGTTTAGATAGTTGGTATAGTGAAATAAATGATGTCTTCAACTTTGTTTTCTAATATTGCTGATAACACTCTGAATATTGCTGATAACACCAGTCCATTCGTTATGTGACTTATGTTATCACTTCCTGCCTAATAGGGTACCTGTCCTCAACAGTCCATCTTATAAACAATTCCCAATCAAAATACTGTCTTATCTTATTTTCTTTTATTAATTCAATGTGTTGCAATTTTAATAATTGACGTTCATCGATTTCAATTCACTTAGTCCGTTGGCACCATTTTCTAAAATACATTACTCAAGATTATTTGCATTTAAAAAAGTATAATTAAACGTTAATTAATTATTAAAAACAACTCTATTAATTCAGAGCCTTGAACTTTTTTTATTACTAGCATTTTCTTATATTTGTCCCTCTTTTGACTTAATTGCATAGGCATGCTTAGTGTTAAACAAATCTATTAAGCTCTGAAATTCTATTTCAAAATAATTGTGATTTAGGCCTACTGCATTTTGTGAATCCCTTCATCTTACTTCCATGTATTATTTTAATCTGACCTTCTTACTTGTATGTTAAGTTTATTTTTATATTTTTGTTTCATACATATGATATTAACTAGCTAACATTCATATGATCAATAAATTTATGTGTTAAATTATCTTTCTTTGTACTAGCAAGATTCAGTACCTGTAACAAAAGGTATTATTGTTACTCTGCCCCTTCAAAAACTTAATAAAAACCATAAATTCTGTATGTGTGCATCGAATCAAAAATCTTTCAATCAAATCGAAAAAAAATGTTGCTGCATCACACACCCCTACATTTACCATTGATGTTTTCACCACAATCCGCAGATTGGGAAGTCGTCAAAATTCTTCCCATGTTAACGTTCTCAAAATTATAAATATAAATAACTGAATTTTTTTCTGTTGTGAAATCAAAAATTTACTTTCAAAAGTATATGGCATGCTAGTTGGGATACTGTATAATAAAGTTAGTATACATTTTTAATACAAATTTTAAACTAATAAATCTGCTAAAAAATACTTTTGTGCCATATGTTTTCAGTTCAAGCAAACTAAAGGAAAAACAACATAAAACTAAAGTCAATAAAGATAAGGCTGTAATTTATTGTAATTGTAATGAATCCCAAGACTTTCAAAAACGTTTGGATAGCATGTTAGAATAATGTATAACAAGGTTAATATACCTTTTTAATAAAATTTAAATTAATAATTCTCCTGACAGTTAACTATTGTTGTATCATATTTTTTCAGGCAACAAGCAAACTGAAGGAGAAGCCACATAAAACTAAAGTCAAGCCTTACTAGAAGTAACTTATAAAGTGGTTAATTAAATGTAAGTATTGTAATTTCTTTTATTCTGCCCTGTGTTTCACCCCAAACAGTTAAAATATATAAATTCAGATTGGTAACTAACCAATCAACAAGAAATTAATATTTGTCATCCTAATTGAGTTAAACTTATCTGTGCAAATGATGAAGAGTTATGGAATCAAATTTACCATTTTTATAACAATTATACATTTATTTATGACAAAAATCTCTTTAAATTTGCATGTAAACCAAGCACTTCACTGGAAAGCTGTTGATCCATAAGTTAGAGTAGTTTTTGTCCAATGTTTGTATATAATATTCCTAGTCCAGTGTATTTAGTGTTCTCTATGTACGACAACACGCAATGTAAACAAGCACTACTAGAATGTCACTTCAGCTGGGACAGAATATTAGTAGTTTTCAAAACTGCCAACACAAATTTTTGAAAAACGAAAATAAATTCACTATGAATGATTATTATTCTATGGTTTTTTTAGAACGAAACAATATATTATAGTACGCATAAATGTGCTCAGTGCCAGCACAAAAATAACAAACAAATAATACTTGACATAATGGACCTCCATCGAGACGCATAACGGTTCTAGGGTTAAGGTGGAGACAAAACGCCTTTCCTAGTACAATTATGTATGTGGCAGATTTATTTATTTTGAATAGTTGTCACTGATATTTTATTAATCAGTCGCTCAGGCTATATTATTCATAAAAGTAAATGTTGTAAAAGTGTTTAACATGACATTTGGCATTTCAACTATGCTTACAATCTAGTCTTCAGTGTAAAATCTACCACGTACAATCTACAATGTACAGTCTTCAGTGTACAATCTACAATGTACTGTCTTCAGTGTACAGTCTACAATGTACAGTCTTCAGTGTACAACGTACAGTCGTCAGTGTGCAGTCCACAGTGTACAGTCTTTAGTTTACAGTGTACAGACTACTATCTTAAACCGTCTACAGTGGTGATAACCCTCCCACCCGCCCATACACATGCAGTGGTGATAATCCTCCCACCCACCCATATACGTGCAGTGGTAATAACTCTCCCACCCATCCATACACGCACAGTGGTAAGTGGGTATGGGTACATGTATGGGTGGGAAGGTGGGTCATTACCACTGTACGTGTATGAGTGGGTGGGTGGGTTAGTACCACTGTGCGTTTATTTTCAATACTACTGTACATGTATATGTGGGCGGGTTGGTCATTACCACTGTACGGGTATGGGTAGGCGGGTGGGTCAGTACCACTGTATCTGTATGTGTAAGCCGGTGGCCAACATTATCACTGTACGTTTATAGGTGGGCGGGTGGGTCATTACCACTGTTCGAGTATATGTGGGCGGGTGGGTTATTCATGATTATATTATACAATTATTATATATTTATAAATTACTAGGGGATACCCCTGTATGGTTTTTTTTTTTTTTTTTAATATCATAGTTGCAAGGAGCAACTATGATCTTTTAAATCGCATGCTTGAAGAAATAGTTTGCAGTCTCAGGCCATAATTATGAGAAATTAATGAGATGTAAAATAGTAGTAGGCTAATATATGAAAATCAGGCCTTCTTGTGTATAAATTCACTTCTAAAATAGAAACAAAAAAGAAAACAAGATATGAAATCTTAATTCGTAAACTTAACCCTTTGTACTCAAGAGGGCTCTGTAAGAAATGTCCTCTGGGTTCATATGGCCACTGCAAGTGGCCACAGCCATGTCAGTGACAGCTTGTCATTTTTGTTATTGTTACCTAGATTCAGTTCAGTGTTTAGTATATCTTATTCAATATTATTCCTCTGTAAGGTGGTGTAACCTGTTGAGAAACTTTGAAACTAAGTGCGTCTGTCAGTTTCCCACTATTTACGCCAGCTGTTATGTCCCATTTATCTAATCTCTCTGCCTCAGTGCTTGTAAGCTGCTACGTGATGTTTGTGTTGCTAAGTGATCAGTCGTCTAAGTAATAAAATAGCAATACATTTTTCAAAATGTATTACTATCTATATATTAGTATTTAAGTTCCAGTTATGTTAGCATTTTAGTCTTTAGTGAATATGGAGGGAAATGATGACTTACAATGGTATCCGAGACTTACTTGAAACAAACTCACAAATATTCTTTTATTTCTCTTAAACTGTTTTTGTGATATAACGTAGTTTTAACATTATCATTAAAACAAAGTTATTTAAATTACATGAAGTTTTAAATTTCCATTTTGCTATATCAACAGTGTCAACACTAACATACTCTGCATACTATGAAAGTGCATCTTACAGTAGAGTTACTAATTTTGTTGTATCTGTACTCACATACTAAGCTACTAGTATGTGAATAATGTTGTATAAATTATTCACATACTAAGCCTGCTTGTAGAGGTGAATAAGATTAAAGGGATTAACTTATGATTTTTATCTGATTTCTTTGTGGAATTCTGTAGTGGGTTAGGGGTTGCTTGACTGTCTTAGAATAGAAGTATTTATGGAAATCAAGATTCTTGGATGTAGGAGAATTAACTCCAGGCAAAAGAGATAGAAAAAGGAAAAAGAATGGCACCTTCTTCATACACTAATCACTTCATGGGTCATATTGAACAAGCTTTCCTTCGACAACAAGAAAAACAACAGATTGTTTAGTTTTGCTCGATACGACAACCAAATGTGTATGTAATTCTATGTAATTTATCAACTATAGTGCACAGTAGAACATGTAGGCCTAGGATAAAACATGTTCCGCACTAGAAGATTGGTCACTAACATTATATGAAAAATAATCACAAAGATACTCCAACAGGTGCTTTTCTACACACAGTAATCTTGAATGCTTCTCTTGTAAAATTATCAAACAACTAAAATTCCCAAAGAGCAACTCCTCACAACTCAGGGGATGGGAACTGTTTTTTATCTTCATGGAATATATTTGCCTTTTCAGAACACAGTTTTTTCGTATACTACACCTCAAAATACAGTATATGTAAAAGCGTGCGTTTGCCTTTTTTATAAGGTAACTGTGGGGCTAAGTGGTAGACAGGGCTGTGCAAACCTAACTTCGCCTCTTGAATAAGAATTAGACGTGTTTCATTTGCCGGTTAAGGCATCGTCAGTTGGACGCAAACAAAACTAAACTGTTGATATTTAAAAATGTTTATGCCTTCACAATGTTCAAACTTTAACTTCAAAGGATACTCAATCTATGATAAATCATTGAAGTTTTGGTTAAGATGGTTTAAAAACTGTTTACACTTATGTTATTATACTTTATATTTATTATAGTATAATATTATAAGGATGTTATAAAGCATAATAATTATTGTATATTATACTTTAATATTTAGTAAATAGTGTAACTGGGTAGATTGCTTGAAACAAACTGATGTAATTAGGACACATTCATTCTCCAGAAATTTTCAAGAATATTCATGCTACTTTCTCTTCCCCGCATTACTGATCATACACACATTTTGTCCTTCCCTGTTATCTGTTGGTCCACATTCTATCCTAAGTCACAATAGTCTTGTTATCTTGTTTATAAAATATGTTTATGATTTGCTAAAGTGTATAGTTATATAAAATCCTGTTTGGTTTATTTCTTGATTTGTTAACTGGTTATAGACTACAGATTTGTTTGTTTTGTAATGGGATATAGTTTCCACTAAATAATTTTTAAAATCACAGATATTCCAATAAAATTATTTATTTTTCTGTTGCCTTTTGCCAAAAATGTAGGAATCTTCAGACATCAACGGAAAATCAACAAAATAAAAAAAAATGTTGGTTGATGTTTGAAGATGTCTACATTGTAGGCGAAAGGCCTCGCAAAAATAAATTATTTTATTGGAGTATCTGAGAATTTTAAAATTATTTACTATCCAATAATATAGTATAATCTCCAATAATATACGATATAATCTCCAATATAGTAGTGGAAACATCTAAAATACTTCAAAGATGGAAGAACTACTTTGAAGACTTACTAAATGCTGATGATAACGTAGAAGATGAACAAGAGGTGAACATAGAGGGTGTAAATCAAGAAGATGTTTTAGAAACAACTATAGAGGATATTAAAAAATGGGAAGACACCAGGGGAAGATTGAATAAATATTGAAATAATCAAAAGTGGTGGTATTAAAATAATGAAATTCCTATATACGATTATATTGAAAATTTGGAGAATGGAAGTTATGCCAATGGAGTGGCAAGAGAGTGTGATAATACCACTAAACAAAAAAGGAGATAAGCAAGAATGTACAAACTATAGAGGAATATCACTGCTTAGTTGTACATATAAAATACTGTCAAAGCTAATATTAAACAGACTAAGAAGATACGGAGAAGAAATAATAGGAGAACAACAAGCAGGCTTTATGAAAGAAAGATCAACTACTGACCAAATATTTATTCTAAAAGAGCTGGCCTCAAAATACTGGTAATAAAACAAAAATCTATATATATATATATATATATATATATATATATATATATATATATATATATATATATATATATATAGACAAAAAAATCCCAGAAAAGATAATTAGACTAACAAAAATGTGTGTTGAAGGCTCAAGAGGGAAAGTAAGCAATAGAAAGAGAATTTACAGACACTTTTGACGTCAAAACAGGGGTAAGACAAGGAGATGTGTTGTCACCATTGTTGTTCAATCTCGTTCTTGAAGAATCCCCGAAGTGACAAAATCGGTACAAATAGGCGCAAACATTGAAGGTATAATCAATATTTTAGCATTTGCCGATGATGTAGCATTAGTAGCTGATAGTAAAAGTGATCTAAAAACGCTAGCAGGTGTCCTGTTAAAAGAAGCCAACAAAGTAGGTCTTCAAGTGAGTGAAGAAAAGACTAAATATAGGGAGACAGGCAGAGCCAAACAACTCAACACTGGACGTAATGGATTGCCAATTTTTAGCCACTGAAGAGTTCAAGTATCTGGGAGTTTCTTTGACTAGCCAAAATAAAATGGAAGAGGAAATACAAGTCAGAATTAATGCAGCAAATAGATGCTACTGGAGTCTCCTAAAGCTATTCAAAAGTAAACTACTGCCAAGACCCACAAAAATAATAATGTATATAGCTATTGTACAACCTGTTTATTTTATGGATCTGAGGTGTGGACCCTAACAATGTATAACAAAAAAAGATTGATTTCATTTGAAAACAAAATTTTAAGAAGAATATATGACCCTACCTATGAATCAGGAGTGTGGAGAATGAAAAAGAACAGAGAGCTTAGAACTGTACAAGAGACCTGATATTGTGGCGGTGGTTAGAAGCAGAAGAATAAGGCGGCTTGGTCATGTAAGGAGAAGGGAAGAAGAAAAAATGATAAAATGGGTATGGATGGGAAAACCAGCAGGAAGGCGACCTCTAGGACGACCAAGAAGAAGATGGGATGACCAAGTGGAACAGGATGTGAGAAGTCTTGGTGGAGACATCGAAATGGTAGAGGATTGTGGAGGCAACTTGTTGGCGAGGCCAAAAATCACCTTGGATTTGAATGGCCACAGGAGTAAGTAAGTAAGTAATCTCCAATAAAGAACTCAAAGACGAAATACGTTTTTCCTTCATAATTAATTTATTGAACCAATTCGCAAACAATTTAACTCTAGTCTGGAATGTTATATACACATAATATACAAGCTGCTGAACTGTTTTACCCCACTCTAAAAATAATAATAATAAACATAATAAAACATTCTGTCAGTTTTAAAATGAATATGAACATGGCAAATGATAAAAAACAAATCTACAATAATAATGCTGATAAATTAGTTATGCAGCAGATGTATAATAATTGGTTACAACAACGGAACACTAACACTATTTCTGGGTTATATTGAAAATTAGATGTAAGGAAATATAACATCGTAATGAAATAATATCAACAGTACTAATTTGAGAACACCATTGATACATCCTATACAGATTTCTTACAGCATCCACGATAGGCTTATAGTTACGAACACTTAATATGCACGTCTTTTGATTCAAAGTTAAAATTTCTACACTGGATTACACTAGGTAACGTACAACCAGAACAATCCTTAAAACACTTTGATGATTTATTAACAATTAATTTTAACAGAGCAAAGATTGGCAATCAATAAGACTAAGCAAAATTGTAAAAAAACTATTGATTTTCATTCATACTTATTCAATATTTTTACATAGTTCAATATTACATAAACTGGCGGAGTAGTTTTGACTGAAGAAGTTTGGTAGTGCCTCACTATCAGTAGCCCATATTATCCTTGCTGACTAGCTGTTTTTGTTGCTTGCCACTCATGTGGGTTTCAGAAATGTAAAAAATCAATTTTTTTAGTGACACAGTGTTTCTATCATAAATCTATAAAAAATATAGCCACATACAATGTATGCCGACGACTGGAATCTAATTTCTAACCTGTTAGGTTAGATATAATGGCAATAGGCAAAAAATTAGTATATGGGATAACTTACCTAAGAAGACAAGTTCACTTTAACATAAGAATAGTAAACAAATAAAGAAAACTTATTTTCACTACACTACTATGAGTTTAGCTGTTTTCGTTATGTGTTTACAACCTGCGAAACATCATATTTTCAACAGCTGTCTATTGTTTACTACCGAAAGTAACATTGTTTACAACCGAAAATTTTCCACAGTCAACAACACCTGTTTTTATTCCGTAGTGTAGTGAAAAGTATCGTTCGAAACTCGAGTGAAAGTGTTTTGTATGTTCTCGTCCATTTGAAGTGCTCGACAAGTCTCGCACTTCAAACATATAATCTCGAACATGCAAAACCCCACTTTCCACTCTTGTTATGAAATATACTATTACCTACTCACCTGAGGAAAGTGCCTATGGCACTGAAAATTTGTGTCAAGTGATGATTCTTTATTTGTTAATATTGTTATGTTAAATGTGAATTTACTTCTTAGGTAAGTTTGCTGATGTTCTATCTCTCCTAATGTACACTAATTTATAACCAAATGTTGATTATAAATCTTGGGACCATTACGTATAATGTAAGTATAGACTGACTTATGCACAAGTGAATGACAAAAAAGATTGAAAAATATTAACTGAATATATTCTAAAATTAAGATACAAAACAAATTAAGGCCTTTTCTAGCACTTTTTATGGTAACTATCAATTACATGCAATGTACAATAAATTAAACAAATCAATTTAAAAAAACATTCTTATGAAACCAAAGAGAATTGACAGTTAATGGCATTTAGTGTAATTCATTAAAATGGTTGTGAAAAAAATACAAAAAGCGATTATAGTGAAGAAGATGCATTAGACCCAGCAAGCTACTAGTGTGTTTAATTTATTTACTTTCTCTTGCCAAACAAGCTTCATGTAAGTGTATTTTAATAATTGCAATATATACACTAAACACTATACAAAGCACTAATGACTGTATTAATCTATTTTACTTGTAAATCACTGAAGGTCTCTTAATACAGTGCTTATGAACACATTATTTATTTGGGACTTTCTGGGAGAGAAACTTGTCTTTCTCAACAGGTTGATCGATTGACATTGGGGGCAATTGTTATTTCTTTCATTGATAATTTTACCACTGTTCATTCCAAACAAAAAAGTTTTATTTATAACAATGTTTTATAAATTTACTTGACTGAACTTTTTTGATTCGTAATGACTACATAATAAACAATTAACTTCGTATATGCATTTTGGATATTATATCTACACACATAAATACTGAAAATTGGCTACCAATTTTATCCTATACTAGACAATATACATTATAATCTGTTAGTCAACACTGATAAACTTTAAACATACTCTTGAAATAATTCTAGAACATCTGAGGTAAACTCAAAACAAAATAATGATTAACAACAGTAGTTAAATTAAAATGAAAATCACTTTTATAATTGATTGTATTTTTTAAATACTGACTTTTAACAACTTAACAAGTATATTTTACTATATTTTTGTTTGTAACAACTGAAACATGCAACTTTTACAATTTGAATTTTTCTTTCATGAGTAAACTAAGATAATTGTTAAGTCGAGAGGAATGTTAAACGGGTGTCAAAATATTACACGAATGTACAATTATACAATGATAGTAAGCCAGATGCTATGAAGTCTAAAACCACTCCCAAGCTAACTATGAGGGAGGGGCCAATGTTTATACAGCCGCTGCCTTCGAGTCAACCATGTCAATGTTGATTTTATAATATACGTAAGGATAGTAGTCTGCCTGGCCAAATCCTAAACCGGGAATGTCCACAGACTGAAACATACATCAATTAATAATTAGTAAAGTATATTTAGTGCATATGGGGGTTTCAGCAGCACAGATGGTGTTCCGCCATCGTACATCATGGGCATGACCAACTTCCGCAACAGTGTTTAGTTGTAAAAAATAACTGTACAAGTTTGTTTTATTGCTATATTATTGTTTACATTACTAAGCATTCCAAGTATGATTCGTTAGTGTTGATCAAACCAACCAATGATGATAATGTAGTGGGCAGGGCTTACTAATGTGCAGCCAGCAAGTGGCCTACCATGTAACTAGTTTCCATGACAGTATGGAAAGAGATGTTCTCTCTCCTCACTGTCACACCATGCTCTACAGTCTACTCAAACTAAACCACATCCTGCAAGATGGTCTCAATATCTTAAATGCATCACCTCGTACCAAAGATTATATGTAAACAAACTTTTTCTTCACTTAAACCTGTCACCACCTCACTTTCAGATAAATTAAAAACCTTTGCCAAATCCTTATTAACCCTAATTTACCTTGTTAACTTTGTAACAACAAGATCTGTTCGAAAGACAAGCTACTTAGATAAAATTACTAGATTCTCATCCTTGCTACAAAAACCTTTTAAAACTTGTCCCATTCATCTCCTAGATAAATTTCAAAATTTTAACTTATCAAGAAAAAAAGTTCTTGTCAATTTTCTGAAACAACATTTTCAGGCTTGTAGTAGTTGTTAAATTATTTACTTGGTCACATTGTAATCCTTATAACATCTACAATTACAATACAATACTTTTATATGTAAGAATAAGTTCAGTGATTTTAAAATGATCAGTTCAAAATCACTATACATTAATATATTTAAATCAATTTTAAATTACCACATTTACCTACGTATATAAAAGTAATGTGTCGAAACTATACATGTCATAACGATCACAACGTAACCAAATAATTATCAGTCTGTTGTTTATATAGTGGAGTAAACACATATTCTCCTTTTTTTACTATGAGTGAAAAAGCCAAGATGAGTGAAATAAAAAGGGAAAAAGTTGTCGTAATCGTAACTACGTGTAGAAGAAAAACTTTGAGCGATTAGAAGACTTGACTCAGGGGAATCAGCCAAAAAGATCGCCGCTGAGTTAGGCTTGGTAAAAAGTACAGTAGGCGATAGGTAGAAAAATAGTCATGAAATTGAAGTGGTGGTCAAAGTTGGTGATCGTGATAAACATCGTAATTTAATTACAATTGCTACAGACTGCGTTGCGTTACATGCAATTGTATGTGCCCCGCTTACACATGCTGTCTTTTATCAGTTACTAAACGTGTTTCTCCAATAAAACCAAGTTATTTATGACTTATGTTTTATCCGGCTTTTATCGTATCCAGCTTGACATTCGCCACATTAGGCCAGATAACCTAGGTTGTACTGTAGTTAAAATTCTGAAATTTTTAAAACTTATAGAAAACATTCCTATAAACTATGTATTAACATATAAATATGGTACATTGACTGGTTTTTTAGTTTTAAATGTGTAAATTTGATGTATGTATAGTGAAAACTAGTCAAAATTCCAGTACTTTTTTGTTGCAACTGGGATAAAAATTACTAAAAATTATAATAAAATTTTAATATGCATGTCATATCGTGCAAACAAGAGGTAAATAATGTTGTGATTGGATTTTTCATAGGCCTCTTAGTTTCTTAGTAAACAAGCCTTCAAGCTTGGGTACACATAATTTCTGCGCCAACAGTAGTAAGTCATTTGATTTACAAAGGGAATTGTGGTTTACACAATGATACTCACGTCATGAGCAGCTTGACTTCCTTGCTGAGCACTCGAGTCCAAATGGCCATACAGTTGGTGTAACACATCCCTCAGCTTCTTGGTGTTCTTCTTGTTTGGGTGAAGCAACATTGCTTGGAAGTTAACTGGCAAACCATATCTATTGCAGGAATAAATAAATTAATCAATACCATATAAAATAATAATATTAACTTCTTTTAAATTTACTAGATAGTCAAAACGGCTTCCACAAAATCTTATTTACAAATAAGCCCAGGTCACACTAAATTTATACAAAAGACACTTTACGATTGGAAAAAATTAAAAACATTTATAAAAATATAAAGAATTAATACAGCACTCTTATGTTTATATTATATGAATGCACAAACTTGTTTTTTTTTTTTTTTTTTTACAAGCCAGCATTAGTTTTATGAAGAATAAAAAAATCATTGACCTAACATCTGCAGTTACTATGTTGTGCACAATTTACAAAAATAAAATAAAATTTATTTCCGGAAAAAGATTTGTACGAACAACAAATAATAGAAACGTTAAAGTCCTTGAAGTAGTTTAGGCTATTTGCTACCAAGGAAAGTAAAATAAACCTTGTTTTAAAATACTTGAGTGTAATAATATTTATACAGAACTTTGAAATGTACAAATTCATTACTTTTTGTGTACATTGGAGAAGAAAAATACTATTTTTACAATAATTATCAACCCGTTGCGGATCACAGACAAGATATCTTGTGACACAATGGCTACTAGAGATCGTCATAGTGATCTTTATGGAAGTACTTTATGGAAAACTGTGGATGCTTATATTGCAATTTCATTTCTGGTATGTATATTTAACTATAGCAATTGTCTTGAGCACTATTAAGAATAATGGGAGCTCTTAATCACACATAAACTTTCTAAAATTACTATTGGAATTATACTTAAATTAAATGAGTTAAATTAGACATAAATATGTTAGTTTAACTAACCTCAGAACTGATTCAACAAAAACTCTTAGGGCTTTTATGTGGATCCATGCACAAAAACATTCACTGAAATTGACCTTGAGCCATCTGACCAGAGGGCCCTAGAACCAAACATTTACATAACCATAATTTACTTAATATAGCTACAATATTTCTTCAAAATTCACTTTTAAGGTCTATATTACATCTAATGATGAGTGTTTCAGATATTTTAAATATCAATAATAAACAATAAGGGGGCCAAGTGGTAACACACTTGCCTCCGGAACTTTTAAGGTTCTAGTGTGGTGGACGGAAAAATGTCACCTGAAGTCTCCGTGAGGTTTTTGGAAGCTACAATTTAAGTAGCGGATCCTGGGAACAATTTTTAATGATTTTAAATACTATTGTATTAAAAGTTAACACACTGAATGCGGGAAACTTGGATGCAAGGGGCGTGGCTCCCGCGCACAGGGAGGACTCGTCTACAGTCCAATCGGATGCGATGGATTCGCACCGTGCACCAGTCATACAGCATGCATCCGAGTGACCTATGCTCAATGTGTTAAAAACAGTTTCTCATGCGCCCCACTATATAATATATACTAATCTTGTAAGCTTACAACAAATCTGGACATTATTTAATATAATCAGAAGTTTTACATTCTAAGCCATATAACATAAATCTGTAAACATAAAAAGTAAAGATTCAAACAAACCCTTAATCTCTCTCCCGTCAAACCGTCCCAAGACTCATCAACAGAGCGTATGATGCTAAAGTGCAAGCGCCTTAGCCAGCCTTTCTTTACCGAAGCTTATTGCTCCATACTTCCATATTACAGTGATTCTTAGGACTTATTATTTTTTGTTTTTTTTTTTTTAAGTGACATTTTCTTTTCCAACCGAATCCTGCTCTATTGCTTTCTAGGAAAAATAATTAAAGGTTACATTATCCGTTGTTTAACAATTTTATTTTCACTACAATTTTCAGTCTTGTGCGACTAACTTACAATTACTGCAATAAGTTGTTACTATTTCAACTTTTTTATAGCTTATTATTTTTGGTTATGTGGCACAATAAAGGGAAACAACAACAAAAATAATCACTAAGGCAAACTTAGAGTTTAGAAAATGGAGAAATAGAGTCCCAGCATGGCACAAAACTGTTACGTGGAAAGACGTGCCTAGTTAAGATAAAACAAATTTGCAGCGTTTGTGAACACAGGAAGAACAAATCGTAGAAATGAACTAATGTAAAACTTTGACTAAATGCCAGTAAGAAAGGCATTGACATGAGTGATCAGATGTCATTATATTATTGTTGTCTTAGGAAAACCTTAAGTGTTACACAAAAGTGATGCTGGAACTTCAAACTGGGAACAAATCTTGTAAATTCTTGGATTGTGTTTGAATCTTTGACTCAAGCAAGAATACCTTATATCAAATTCAAAGAATCTGTTACTAAAAAATGAACAAGCATTAAGAGCCGAGCTAATAGAAAGAGAACACATTCTTTGAAGAAGAGGACGGCAGCTCAGAAGACAATACACTTGTGCTATAAAAATTCCAGAAACAATCTTTCATCAGTAAAAGATGAAGTAAAGACCACCACGCAAGAGACATTTTGTGAAATTTGTCCTCATAAACTATTTATGTAAATGGAGGGTTTCAACACAATGCACAAGTCAAGAACTTTGAGTAATGTTAGGCCTACTTTTTCTCAACTTTAAAAGTGAAAATGAATTTATAGTATTTTTATCATTTTTATTTTATAACAGTTAAGCGTTCACGTTAGTTTTCTTCAAGAACATTGTCATCAACCATACAAGTATTTAGAATGCTTGTTCTAAATACACATTCTAGCTTTTACATTTTGCGTTTTATTTTGAGAAAGTGAATGTTCAATTAGTATTTTAGGCTGTTACTCAAAATATTGGGGGGGGGGGGGGAACTGACTATAAGTACATTAGTAATAATAATATGTCTATTACGGCACTTAAATCAGTTAGGCTCCTCACCACAAGATGAGATTTGGAGAATATGATACTGTTAAATGACAAAGCAGGATCTAATAGTGTATCTATGCATGCTGACAGATCGCTCTACTGCCCGGGTCAATCCATATGTAGTGGTCCAGCAATGGTTGCTGCAACATTTTTATTATTTTTCATATTTTTATATCATCTCCTCTTCTCTTCATCCTAGAACATTCAAACATAAACCAATATCTTCAGAAAAGTCTGAACTTTAATTTAAGTCCCTACAGGTATGTCCTTAAACGTAAGTGTAAGGGCCCAAATATATCTCCAAAGATTATCATTACATTTTTTTTTTTTTTTAAGAAGGCAACAGTTAATTTATTTGTTGTTTTTTTTTTATGTGATAGGTATATAGAGGAATTTCAAACTCACAGTTTCAAATTGTGGACTAGCATAGTCTATTTGACAAAATGTTTGAAATAATGAAATTTTCAAAGTTCAAGGATTAATATCTTTTTTGGGCATGAAAATAAAAATTTGAAATTTATCCCAGTTTTAGTACTAGAACAGAGGAACAACCTGCAAAAATTTGGTTTTGTGGACTTAATCATTTAACAAGATATATAATGTAGAAAAGTGTGAAAATTAAAAAAAATATATATATCACTCCTGCTTCTTACAATGCTAAACATAGCTAAATATTATGCTTCGTTATGCCTGAAAATATATAAAACAATGACACACATACAGTTATACCATTTATTAATATACAAACTTTTATTTTCATGACTGATGAGCATTGAATATATGCAAGATTTCATCACACAAGCTTTGTGTGATGTTGTAGTTGCGCCAGTTGTTGTAGTTAGTTGTAGGGGTGTGGTCTTCCTCAAGATATTACTCTAAGAGACCCATGTTTCATAATTTTTGCTGTATTTGTTGGAAGTTGTTGGGCCAGCAGGTTCATAAAAGTGAACAAAACAGTCATTATGCTCTCCATTGACAGATGGAATTTTCCGAGCCACTGTTGTTTGTCACAAACAGGAAATGGTACCATGTTCCTCCAAAGTTAACACACTATCTTTGATGTTATATTAACTTATTGAAGTCCACGGATTAGACGTTTTGAAGCACTTAACTTTGTTGTCTGCTACAAGCACAAATCGATAAAAAGATCGGGTTCCGGGAATTTTGAGGTATTCTTTGAATTTAACTTCATGTTCTGTTTCATCCTTTTTTTTATTTCCTCACTGTCAACATAAAAGTACACAATCCTTTTAGAGTTTTCAGAGCAAAAACTAAACGTATATATTATTAGCATTGGGTAAATAAGCAGGCTACTGTTCATCCTTTTGTTTACACTTATTTTGATGAGGACTCGGGACTGGTTAAAAACCACAGCCTTTGTATTATAAGCAACCATCAACAGCACAAAAACTGCAGTAGTTAATACCTTCAAAAATATTTCATTGAAGATATAAAAAACATTGTACCGGCCGTTAAAAAAGTTGACTTTTAAAATAACAAAGAATGAAACAGAACTTGAAGTTTGATTCAAAGAATGCCTAAAAATTCCTGGAACACAATCTTTTCATCGACATGTGCTTTTGGCAGACAACAAACTTAAGTGTTCAAAACGTCTAAATCTGGACTTAAAAAGTTTATAACATCAAAGAGAGTGATGTTAACTTTGGAGGAGTATGATACCATTGCCTGTGTGTATGACTAACATTGATGGCTCGGAAAATTCCATATGTCAATCGAGAGCATAATGACTGTTGCTGGTCCAAGAACTTCCTTAACTACAACAACTGGCGCAACTTCAACATCACACAATGCTTGTGTGATGAAATCTCGTATCTACTCAATGCTCACCAGTCATAAAAATAAAGGTTTGTATTTAATAAATGGTATAACTCTATGTGAGTCATTGTTTAATACATTTTCAGCTATAACAAAGCATAATATTTAACTATGTTTAGCAATGTAAGTAGCTGGAGCGATATTGTTTTTGTTTTTTTATTTTTTTTTTTATTTTGGGTCTTTTCTATATTCTTTATCTTGGTAAATAATAAAGTCCACAAAACCAAATTTTTGCAGGTTGTTCCTCTGTTCTAGTACTAAAACTGGGATAAATTTCAAATTTTTGTTTTCATGCCCAAAAGATATAAATCCTTGAACTTTGAATAATCTGAAAATTTCATGATTTTAAAAATTTTGTTCTAAAAAACTATTCTATTCCACAATTTGAAACTTTGTGAGTTTGAAGTACCACGATATACCTATCACATAAAAAATTAACAAATAAATTAACTGTTGCCTTCTTGAAAAAATAAATGTGCGAAAATTGATTTTTGAAAAATCCATGATAAACTTTGGAGATATATATTTGGGCCCTTATACTTAAGTTTCATTACATAACTGTAGGGGTTTAAATTAACACTTTAGCTGCCATGTCAGTCCAGTACGCCCGACGGCTCTTTGTCTCAGCTAGATGCCGTCGGGCCACTACGCCCGACATAGTTGCTAAGCAATCTTTCGGTTATTTTATTGTTACTCGACTGGTCCTGCTTTCTTAAAGAAACCGATCACACTTTATTTTACTTCAAGAATCATACTATTTACAGAGCGAATTTCTAAGTTTTTATTGTATACAAAGTTGTTCATAAAACTTTAAATGTTGGCATGTTCTACAGGCAAGTTGTCAGGAGTATAGGCTCGAAAGGCTTATTAAGTGAATGTTGTTATTGAAATAACGTAATACATATTGAATACTGGATTACTTTTATCATGCAGTCAGTGTAGCCAAACCATGAAAACAAATTTACCTCAAAATGTGTCAGGCCGATATGCCTGACAGAGTTTTTTATGTGCCGTATATGCTACTAAAAAAACTGTGTCGGGCCAATATTCCAGATATATTTATATACATATAATGCCTATGTATGTACTATTTCTATACCCAGAAATAGTGGCATAGTAAATATAATGCATCATTGTTAAAAATATTTGCATAAAAGTTTTTGGCAATTTAGAGCTGAAGTACTCATTTTAAGGATGGCAGCTAACGTGTTAAAGTTCAGACTTTTCTGAAGAGATTGGTTTTTGTTTGAATGTTCTACGATGAATAGAAGAGGAGATATGTGCTTCTCCGCAAAGTTCGAAATTCACTTATAAGAGGCGTTTTGCCGAAACCGATGACCGCCATCGGTAAAATAAAAATGCTAAAAATCAAATAACATACTTTTTGTACTTCTGATGAGTGGTACTTTTAGATATAAAAATATGAAAAATAATAAAAATTTTGCAGTGACCAATTAAATTATTTCTGGACCACTTTATGGATGAATAATTTAATTGGTCCCCATGGATGTATTTATGGATGAATAATAACGTAAAATGAACGCCCCCAATGTTGCATGGCCTTAAATTTTGAATGAGGTATGAGTCACTGTTGGCTCATGCCTCATAGAATTACAACTAAGCAATGCCTCACACCAGAACATAGGTCAGATTACAAATATTAAAAATTAAGTAAATGTGTTTAGCACTATAACAACAAGACAATAATGATTTTGTCAAGACTTGGCTATTAACACGACGGAATGAAAGCTACATTCTGACCCTCTTATCTTAATTCTACTTTTATTTAAATCAAATTAGAATAATTGCTTAATTTACTTCACGATTTCGTTAATTTTAATCTATAAAACTCAATTTTAAAATTGTAACTTTATGATATAAATTGTAACTTAAAATTGTAAATTAGCTAAGTCATATTAATTACTAATTACAGCTTTCAATTTTTAGTGATGGTCTACCCAAAACTTCAGACTTAACTATTATCAAAATCTGAATAGATTCAAACATCCAGGATCTATTCAGTTTGAATCTGATTAATTCTAGCAAAATACACATATATATGTTTAGTTCATTAATAGAGATGTATACAAATATTCATATACCATGGTGAAAATTGTACTTACAAACTGTTTCTTCTTGTCAGTTACTAATTTTGTAATTTCGTTCTTGCCTGCAGCCAGTTCTTCCTCATTGTAAGTGAACTCACGAACAACAAATCTAAACAAATGAAATAAATATTTTTATTACTTCATGTGATTTGATAAACTTTATTTAATTTAAAATCATAAGATACAATAATTCAACTGTGAACAAAGCAGTCATTTAGTCCTAGATCTATTTTACTGTACTTTGGACTTCAATTTAACTGCTTTTTATGCCAGATAACACAGAATTTTTGAATGCAGAATTTTTGTTTGATTTGGGCAAAACATAAACTTATTTAATAACGATTAAATTAACTCATTATTCAGTCATGTAACAATGATATTATTTACTATACCAATTATTGTAACTCTTTTTAATTGTAGCATTGTCACAAAATTTAGAATCAAAATCATAACTACAGTGGTTGAAACCATACAGAGAATTAAACAAAATGGAACTTATTCATTCCTCATTTATAGGTTTTGCTTAAATAATATTCAGCTAGGCCTATCCAAAATATCACCCAATAACAAAATTCAGAAGCAGGTTTATTGATGTTCTATACTACATCATTACTGTAGATGTAACAGAAGAAACTAATTCAGGGTGTCCACACAAATTTTGTCACAATTTTCCCTGACCTTCCCTAACCATTTAGGATAATTTTCCCTGACTCTCACAATTTTTCAAAAATGCATTATAGTCTAAATGTGTTGTATTTTAAGCATTACATTAAAATGATTATTCTGGAGATATTAATATTGCTATTAAAAAGTGTAAATAAACATTATAAAAGAAATAAACAAGGATACCCAGCCTCCTCCATACACATAGCTGGCCTAGTTCCTCTCTCTTTCTTTATTCCTCCTTTTTTATTAACATTTTATTGAAAACACAAATACATTGCTATACGAAACTACATTGATAATATGTTCATTATGAAGACTTACAGAAAGGAAACCTATTTCATCTAACAGGAATATTTGTGCCTGTAATTTTGTTAGTTAGCGAGGCCCGCAACCACAGCTGGTTTAAACTGCATTAAATTTACATGGGACTACACTAGTGCTCCACAATTGACCACAAAAACAGCTGATGTTTTGAGACTCCAAATTTAACATTGGATGGTTAATCTATTTATGTATAAAATCAATGGTACAGAACATTGCACTATTGACCACCACTTTAATTAATTGTATAACATAACTAGACAACATAACTAGTCGTATGTAACGTTAGTTGAGGTTACAGCCAAATAGAACATAAAACAATTCCCTCAAATCCATCAATGGGGCAGATTTCCCTGACTTTCCAGAATTTTTGTTCATTTCCCTGACTCTCCCTGACCAAATTTGTTTTCTCTGACTTTCCAGAATGTGGACACCCTGTAATAATACCTGACTAAACTAAGGTAGACCTCAACATAAATAGAATATTAAACAAACAATTTCACTTCACCCAATCAATTTAAATGAATATTAAAATTGCCCTGCATCAAAATATTTTAGAATATACTTTGATGGAGTTACCTGAGGTTAAAATAATATTAAAATTAAGGGATAATAAATATTCAAATTAAAAAAAGTTATTCCAAAACTGAGACTAAAATTATTGGCAACCGGCACATATCCATTTGGACTGTGGACTTTCTGATCTGCAAATCAATTGTTACATGACAATTCAGTTATTTAAAGGAGATAACAAACAACTTGGAAATATTGAAAATAAAACACAGATTTAGTGAAATATTTACAGACTTGCTGACTTCTACTATTACATGCGGGAGGCTTAATAGCTCAAGGTTCAAGTTGCAAATCTCTTAACTAAGCTGACAAGTGCTTGACTACTGTATTAAAAAAGTTCACACCAGATCTACATCCTGTTTAAGTGGTGAAAAAAAACTTTAAAAATATGATGGTACAGAAAAAACTAAGCATGAACGTGTATTTGAATTAAGAGAGGGCCTAAACAAATAAGCATTTCCTGACGAAATTAAAGCGTTATAGAAATCTGATATATGACAAACCTTAAATTTCACCAAATAAAATTCTGGCAGGAATTTCAATTTTCAGTACACGAAAATTTTCATTTTTCAAATTCACATTTTTCAAATTTTCAATTCACAAATTTCACCACGAGAAGTAGAAATAAGGTACGAGGTATGAACAAAGAGAAAATAAAAATAGTTAATTTTAAAAGAAATGCAAACCATTAAAGAAATTCCTTTTATATTATTTATAGTTCCAGTCGGTAGTGTAGATAGTTTTAAATAACTATAATTACCAATAAATAGCGACAACTCATGTGATAAAAAAATTAAAACTAGATTGGCAAATGCAAACAGATGCCCTAGGTACATGTACAAAATTTACATCATCCCAATTAGTGCCCAAAGTACTAAAATAGAATATTTTTCAATAAGATACGATAGACTTACTTACACTTATTCTCATGGCCATTTATACACAAGAATGTATTTGGCCTCTACAGTGTTCTCTGTTTTATAAACTTGCATTTATCGTAGCGATATTGTTTCATACTTGATCCGGATCTCACCTCTGGATTTGTCTTGCCCACCATATTCAACTACTTCTTATTATTGTGATGATGTCACTGTCTTGGTACAGATATCAGATCTTTGTTTAGTGTTTGATGCGCCATTCAGCAATTTCATTAGTTGAAGCTTTTATTTTCAAATACTATTACTTTCCTGTCTAACACCTTGCTCAATACAATTGTATCGCCACAATATGTTAGTTCTGGCCTTATAATTGAGTGATATAGTCTCGTTTTAGTTTTAAGGCATATAATTTTTTAGGATAAAAGTATATTACAAGCAAATCTACATCTATTGGGCTGGGAAATTCTGTTTTAAATTTCTGAGATCTCTCAACTATTATTTTGTAATATTAAGCCAAGATATTTAAAATTTTATACTTGTTCAAATTAGTTGGCTAAGGCAATATCTAGAGTTGTTCCACTCCCTATTTTTTTAAAAGCATATGACTACTTTTCTCATCGTTCAGTTTAAGTATCATTGGTTTTGTTTCCTGCACTTACATATGCAAGATGCCGATGACAAGGATAGGGAGGCATTGAAATTAATTATAAGTTATGCCAGTCAACTTAGATTTAAAGCATTATTATTATTTTATGTGTATATCCCACACTTACATAATAAGTATGTATTTTCTGACATACTTATTACTGCAACATAATAGATGTTTGAGTAATACACGTGTGGGTGGATCACAATGCCCACTCACACAATAAACAATAACTTTGGCTAAGTATTTGATTTGACCACTGTCATTTGTAATGACACTGCTAGCAAAACAACAATACCAAAGGAAGACTCATCGGATATAAAAAAAAAAAATAATAAAAAAATGAATGTGCGGAACGGTTTTGAATAGCTTTTGCCATCACTATAAAATGGATTTTCAAACAGCATAAGGATGAAAAATAGATTTTGGCTAGTGGTATATCATACCGGCTTTGGTGTGCTACAGAAAATAAATAAATTATGGGTACAAATAGCAAATAGTTGTTTCTCACATAAAAAGTGTATATGTAAATACATCTCCAAAATTTCATGAAAAATTGTCCTGTGGTTGATTTCAGTCCATGTGATTGCTTCCATAAAATGCCATATGTAAAATACTTGTGATCTACTAGGCTGGTACAACAGAGCTCCGAACAATTACCTACACTAATATGTTTGGTAAAAACAACTTACTTTTTCTCTCGAGCATGATGTTTGAACTCATCAACAACTTTCTTGAATAGAGTCACAGTGAAGAGTCCATAGTCGTTGTCTTGGCAGACCATTTGGCTGGACCTTGGCACTATCATGTCGGTCAACTTCTCGTAGATGTGATTCCAGTCTGTAAAGTTGGACCTGGCAACAAAAATCATCTTTTCCTAATGTAAAAACCAGTGATCACAGACCAACTAGAGGGACCGTGATCATTGTTATGCGTTTCACAAGTAAAGACATATTGGCTAGTCTTAGGCTCAATGAAACACTATTAAATTTTGTTTGAACAGCAAAAATCTCTTTTATAAAGAACTAGTCGACAGTCCTTGCTTCGTTACAATGTGGTTCTCTACATTTGCTTACCCTTCCCTCCATAGTTTTCTCTTCACCACAACACCAATATAAAAGTGTAGTATAATGCTGTACTATACTGAAATTTGTAAAAAGTTATTGAGTCTAGAAAACTTTTTAAGTCTACTATTTTATAGGGAAGCAAAGTAGTGCAATCATGTCAGAGTTAGTAAAAATGATCTTAAACATTTCGCAATAAAAACCAAAGTAGCCAAAGTTTTTGTGTTATGTATATGTTTTTTTTCGTGTCAGCTGTTTAAAATAAATTAAGAAATTAGAATAAATTAATGCCAATGTTACTCTTATGGGACAAAGTGAGTCGTTCAGGGGCTGTTTCTACTCCTTATTCAAATTCAAATCACTTTATTGCCAAACAACAAATTAGTAGAGGCATACGTCACATATTCGATACAATTATTAATAATTAATTAGACCTACTCAACAATCATCAGAAAATGTTAAAAACACAAAGTAAATAATTAAATAAGAAAATTTATATATTTTTATTTATTTATTCTTCAGACGCAGATCGTCAAGATATGCGCGAATGTGGATTTCAAATGACTGTGATGAGTATAAATGAACAAATGTAGTCATTGTTACAAACTAAGGTCGACTATTTCTTAGAAAATGTCATTAATTAACCCAATGACAAATGAACAGCCTGTGGTTATCAGCTGATCTCTTTTAAAATGTGTTACAACTCTGATTGTGATCGAACTGAGAAACTTTTGAAGCTGGTTCTAACCAACTAAGCTACTGACCAATTAACTAATCAAAACATAAATGTAACAATAATAAAATATATAAATACCACCATACACTTTTCAGTAAAATATTTCAATACACTGAGTAGTAAGAATTATAATGATTTTGAAAATGTTTTAAATTGATTTCATTATTATGTTTGAGGGTTAAAGTAAAGTCATCAGAAAAATAATATAAGTTTTTATTATTAAGTGGGAAATCAAAAAGCAATGGTCCTAGAATAGAACCCAGTAGAACTCAACTATTTACCACTAAATAGTTAGATAATTGACCTTTAAAAAAGACTGCCTGCATTTTATTCTAAAGATTAAAAGAATCTAAATGTTAAATCATCAAACGAATAAAATTTAAGCTTTGAAATTAAAATGTTGTGGTTTACTGTATCAAAAGCTTTGGTCAGGTCACAAAATTGAGATGTTATCTTGTCTTTATTTTCAAGGGATTTGTAACAGTCTTGTATAAATTAAACTACTCCATCACATGTGCTACTACCAGATATAAAGCCAAACTGACGTGAGAACAAATTATTCTCCTCAAAATAATAAGTCAGCTGCCAGTAAACAAGATATTCTAAAACATTAAAAATCATTGGAATCAAAGATATTGGACGACAGTTTTTATATGGTTTTAACATTCTCATTGCCGAATGATTTTTTAACACTTTCTATTGATGCCGTGTCAGTCAAGATTGACTGACTGCAATGTACCTGGTTACGCCATGTCACCCATATGCGACTGATGGTGCATTTCCCAGGACGCCACATCAACAGTAGCATTCTCGCTCACTCCGAACTCGATTATAGTCGTTATACTCAATCGAATAAAACGTTACAATACATATATTAATTTACTTGTTGTAACTCAAACAAGTCGAATATATAATCAGCTGGTGTCAGTAGTTTTTAAATGACATGGCGTTAGTGTAACAAATATTTTACAAAGATGCCACGTCAGTCTTTATTGACTGACACATATGATGGTGATTCACTCCTCAATTCTAACCTAAAATTTATTCGCTGCTGTACTGTTTTATGCGTGTTTTAGTGTATCTTTTTACTGTTTTATAATTGAATAAAAGTGGTGCTTAACTGTTTGTGTCTGTATATATTGTGTGTAGTTGTATATAGTTAGTAATTATATATGTGAATATAGGCCTATTTTGTAAATATGGATGAACAAGAAGAACGGCGTACACGGTCGTTTCTGGAGTGTTCGAGTGAACCCGACCCTATTAGTGATGATGAAAAATATTTGGCCCAGACTATGATATTGATCCAGAATATATTCCATCTGATTCAGAATCAGATTCTAACATTGGTGTTAATAACAACAAAGCCACTCTAAACAGTGACGATAATGAAAGTAATGAAAATTATGTTGAAAGTCTGTCAGGTAGGCCTATAAATAATGCTTTTGATTGGGGGGTCTTATGAGGGAAGACATAAAACATTTCAGTTTACTGGGAATGAGGGAATACATGGAAATATATCTGATGATATGACGCCCACAGATTTGTTAAAGATTTTAATTTCTGACAGTGTTATTACATGCATTGTAGAAAACACAAACACATATGCAACCAGATATTTACAATCGCACAACGTAACCAGAAAATCTCGGTTAAATGAATTGAAAAATATTGATTACAATGAAATTTTAATTTGGATGGGGATTGATAAAGAGCCTACTGTTAATGACTATTGGTCAATTTGCCCACTATTCAAAAACAAAGTAAGTAAGGTTATGTCGCGCAACCACTTCAAACTTATTACTAAAATGCTCCATTTTGTTATTGAGGAGTTAGCAGTGGAAACTGATCATTTGGCAAAGCTTCAGCCTTTTATAAATTTACTTGTGGCAAATTATCAATATGCATACTGTCGGAAAAACAATGGTTTTAGATGAAAGTATGGTTCCATGGAGAGGCAGATTAGGGTTCCGGCAATACATCCCCACTAAGAGGCACAAATACAGAATAAAATTGTTCAAACTTTGTGACCCAGTAGGCTATATATGGAACATTCAAGTATACTGTAGGAAAATGGATATTACCCTCAATATGGGTGTTGGAGACACTTTTGTCCAAAATTTATGTGGTTCTCTGCTAAATGAAAGTCTTGTGTTATACACTGATAACTTTTACACAAGTGTTCCTCTAGCAACTAAACTATTAGATGCTAACACACATCTAGTTAGAACTTTGCGGAAGAACCGAAAAAATCTTCCACAAGTTGTGTTACAGTAAAAACTGAGAAGAGGAAAGATAAGTTCTCAAGGAAATGAAAATGGAATAATGATTTGTAAATGGAAGGATAGACGAGATGTATTAATGCTTTCAACCATGCATGGCCCTAAAATTATTCCTATAAATAATCAAAATCCAAGAAGACATCCTACTTATGGAGACACACAAAATCGAAGAAACCGTCAGCCACCGAAAATGAAGTCAAAGGTTGTAATAAATTACAACACTGGTAAATGTGGTGTTGATCATTCAGATCAAATGGCTAGTTATTCTCCTTTACAAAGAAGAGGTTTAGAAAACTTGGCATTGATCTGATAACTGAAACAACAAAGGTGAATAGTCATGTCTATTCTTACTAGCAACTAAACATAAAATGACTATCACTAAGTTTAGGGCTGAAGTAGCAAAGGTTTTCTCGGTTTTGATAATTCCACAGCTTCAAACATTTCACCAACTGGCAAAAAGTCGACACATTTGTTGACAAAAAGGGAAGGCAACATAGGTGCTGACAGAAAGCAGTGTACCATGTGTTACAATAAAATGAAGAGACAAGGTGTTTCTCGCCTAGGAGCAAGAAAGCATGTGAAGAAAGTAAAGACTTTCTGCTCCGGATATCCTACAATACCAACTATGTGTCATGCTTGTTATGTAGTCACATGAACATTAATTTGATAAATTATTGCCACTTTTTCTTTCTAGTAAAACTCAACAATTATTTCAATAACTAGAAACTTTTATTGAAACTCAAAAAAACTCAAACAAATATTTCTTTATGCTTCAGTAATACATCAAATTAAAATGATTTTTTTAATATGTTCAAATGAAAAATATATTATTTTTAGTAGTATTTCAATTAGGGATGTGCGAGTACTTGAAGTTTGATCGAGTAGTTGTATTTCACGAAATATCATATTTACATCTTAGTTTAGTTTTAAGAGTAAACAGTTTTATAAGTTATGAATAAAAAATGTGCGCTTCTTAGTGGTTTACTTTACCCTTAATTATACGTTATCAGTTTGATACACATAATTATGAACTAAACAATACGCCTAAGAATAGGTAGTACACGACGACAGTCAAATGAACTAGTCAATGTAGTGAACAAGTTCGTTCATTGATTTGAACAGATATTAAAGGCATTCATATTGCCTATACTTTTGGTGTATAAATAACTAATTGTTTAAAAGAATAGGAATATTCCAAGTCACTAATAGGTAATTATAGTATTAATGTGAATAGTATTAAGAATGCAGTCAATTTTAAAATATTTATTAATAATAATATATTTGGGGGTGATACGTCCCTCGTTAAACTGATGTCAGGAAATAATATTAATATGTATATATATATATATATATATATATATATATATATATGTTTAGTTAGTTAATGAAGATGTGTTTGCGTGGTAGAATTAGTCTTGAGGCCACTGCTGGACGCCGGTTATGTGAGTCACGTATATATCACAACTCCAGCGAACGCCCTTAGAAACAAATCTTCTTGAGAGGGTGGTCCCATACCGCTTAGAGATATTGAGGGTATGTAAAGTCCTCCAGTTGTAACTGTCCCAAGTGCCCAAAGCTCCGATGAAGGCATCCACAGACACTTTAAAACCTTCCATCGTTAGGACCCGGGCAAGTGGGGTGTAAGCGACATACTTATTGTTACTGGCAGCTTCAATGACCTGCCTGCCGTCCTCATAGGCCACGGTGACATTGACAATCTTAATAATTTTGCTAAGTTGGTCGATGACCACCAGGTTTGGACGGCATTGGGCCACCCCTCATCAATATCGATTTCTCGGCCGATCAGGTTAGACAGTGGAATCCGCTTGTTCACCCGGACTTCAACTCCCTCCTCTAGGCGTATAGCAGCGACTAGCTGGTTTAGGATGGCTTTGTGCCGCCTCGTCACTCCAGGCTTTGGTGGTATCCCAGCGTCGGCAGCCGTTAAGGGGGAGTACATTCAGCCGGGCCCTGTGGATGTACCACCAGTCAGCTAATCTTGTGTATCTCCCCTGGTACAGCATGTGGTTGGCAGTTGGGCATGTGGTGATGACCCTGGCCACCCTGCCTTGATCAGGCTTTGCAGCAAGGGTGGCTTTATAGTACTGCTGTACAGAGGAGCGTTTGTAGACTGGCGGTGAGTCTCAGGCGGGAACCACTGTCGATGGTAAAAACTGTGTGGGCCTGGAAGGTGGAGCTGAAACCCCCGCGCCTCACTGAATCCCCATCGAAGGTCGGGCAGTCTCTTCCCCAGTCGCCCTAGAGCCGTGTGCGCCGCCAAGAGGGTGGTGGTGATGTTTGAATTACCTGGGAAATCCCCGTTGAGATAGGCAACGAGCAAACCCATATCACCTCGACGGGCGTTTCGTTGGCCTGCTGAAGCAGCAAGGCCTTCCAGGGCTAGGTTGGAGACTGGGGGGTCAGGTGAGGTGAGCAGTCTGAAGGCGGGCGAGACTGCTGCCAGGTCGGAGAGGTCTGTGAGAGGTATGAGGCTAGCGCCTCCACTCGACGGTGGTAAATAGACCAGCTCCGCACTGGCACGAGATGGCAACTTCAGCACCTTCTTGCAACCCCTATTAATCGTATTAGCAAGGCTCTTTAAAGCTGTCTTGCGGACTCTCATCGTGTTGAGGCTGAATTCAAGTTGAGGCACGACGAACGTCCGCAAGGCATACAACTTCTGCCAAGGGGCAAGGAGACTGTTGAAAACTCTATCTGCCTCCCTCTCCAGTCTAGTGATGGTGGCAACGGGTGTCTGGTTGGTCTTAAATCCAGTCGGAACGCCCAGATGCTGGTTCGATACACCCTCACCAAGGACTCGAAGCCGCTCACAGTAGATCTGGAATACGGTGGCTATTACGGACCGTTTGGCAACATGGAGAGTTGCACACTTCGTGGGTTTGAACCGAAGTTTAACCCGCTCAGCAGCTGGAACCACTGCGTCTAGAAGGGCCCTGAGTGAGGCTTCAGACCTCGCCACCAGAGCGTACGCCAGGACTGAGATGCCAGTGACGTGCAGAGTGGCTCCATGTTGCTCCCGAAGAGCTATCAGCGGTTGAATCAAATACTCCATTACCAGGTTGAAGAGGATGGGAGATAGAGGCCAGCCCTGATGAATTCCAGCTGCAAAAGTAATGGGCAGCGTTGACCCTGCTGCGTGCCGGACGACCGTTGCAATTCCGCTGTAGAGATCCCCGATGAAATCAAGTTGTTCGTTTGACTAGCCCGCGGATTTGAGAGCAGTTCTGAGTGCTGTGTGGGGGACATTGCCAAAGGCATTAGCCATGTCTAACCATGCCAATTCAAAGTGAACAACAGAGCTGGGAAGGTAGGTATCACTGTAATAATAATAATAATAATATTGTTTATTTGCCATACGAAACATACAAGATTATTGACAATGTCATTTTACAGCCAAGTAAAGCATAGTCATAATACACTGTAACATGATCAAAGGATTGTAAATAGTTACTGTAGTAGCGATCACACATGTTGGTTGTCCAGTCTACTAGTCACTTGTAACCTAACCTAAAATAGCGTGAATAAAACAGAAGTGCTGGTTAGTGTCTTTATGACCCAAGAAAGGGGACGAGAGATCCGGTTCAAGATGCTCAAAAAGACCTGTTACCAATAAAAATCTAATGGTCTGTACGCCATGGAAATTATGCATATTTTCGTTCATATCAATAATACTGTTCAATCAAAAGGGCCCGAGAACGAGTCACTTACATCCCAAGAATCGAACTTCCCATCTTTTCTAGGTGAAAGTTCATCTCGGTTGTAGTACACGTACGTGCAAGGAACCGTTCAGCTCCTTTTCGGAACTGAAATTATCATATTATTCTCACGAGTCGATTGAGGTCTACTTTGTTTTTTAAACTGAGCAGGGAATCGTCCAATGATTTGACTTAAGAAAATACTGTATCATTTCATATAACATATGGTAATGGTGTTCTAGCAGTTTGTGACACAACATTATTGATTTATTTCCCGTCAAATAACAAATATATATATATATATATATATAACCGTGGCGAATGTCTATTATTATTCCGAAAACACCTCAGATCGCCTAAACTATGTGTAATATTTGCACATACGTTATTATTTCCTGTCAAATTATTGAACCGTTTTCTGACTAGGTTAGACAATAACACAGTTGGGGAGTGTAAAAGGTGGTAAAGTACGATAATTTTGATTCATAAACTCACTGAACGGTTCCCTGTTCACATTGACGTATGTAAACTGTAAAACAATCAGTAATCAACCCAAGTGAGGGAGAAACATGTTGGAAGACCTTTTCTAAACAAAATACGACGAATTTAGAGATTCGGAAATAGTAATTTTTATTGAACCGAAGCCTTATCAAACGTCTCATTTTTTATTCATAAGTTTATAATAACTGCCCAAAATCTTCACTTTATCACTAGTTGGTACTAAACTGATGATATTTCAGGCTGCTTCTCGTCGCCAATATCGGCTAAACCTATTATATTAGCCGACTACGTCTATGGTTTTCATTCGATTACATCAGGTTTTTGTGAATTTCTCGTTATGAAATAATTATTTATCTGTTGTTCAGTGTAACCTCATGTATCGAAGTAGTTTCAAGTTGCACATATTTCATTACTAATTATAATTTGAAAACTAATTCATCCTAAGCGGATTTAAAATTTATTTTTAGTAAACCTGCTTAGTTATTATTATCAATCGACTGAAATACAGTCTTTGTCATCCAGATTTTCCAAATTTGATTATATAATTCACAGCTTATTTCCAGTTAGTTGTAACCTTGTTATTACTTAATTAAATACCCACAGAATACAGATCCACTCTTCTTGGCGTGTACACAATCAATTTTTTGTTGAGAGGAGGCAATTCTGAAAGCAAATGACTGCAATTGGCGATGACACCTGAATTTTAGCATCAGTTTGGTTGGATGCAGCTTTTGCCAACAAGCTTCACTACGTTTGCGCAGTACACTTTGAACTAAACTACCAGATAAACATATCGGCCGTCTGAGAAACAGTATAATTGGCTTGCATAGAAAAATCTGATCTGTGATATGAGTGAACAGATTAAATCTTTATAATCCACATTGTTTCAATTAATAATATACTTTCTTAGTTTCTTACATAATATTAGTTATGAAAAAAGGAAAAAGGTTAAACAAAACAATGCCACATAAAAATGTAGGAAGGCAGGAAGTAAAAGGTTTTATTTATCAAATGTTAGAGTTACAAACAACAAATCAAAATTATTGTGTTTAGTTTAGATGTATATATTCATATCTCGCAAAACTTAACATAGGCAGATGGTGTCTGCCTTTTACAGTTGTCTTGGGTGCAGGAAATCCTTCTGGAATACTTGCTCGAAAATACTTGATACTCAATAAAATGCCAACTACTCAACTCGAACTCAAAAATTACTATTCGCACACCCCTAATTTCAATAAAAAGAGTATATTTTTCTTTAAAAATTGTTTTTTTTAATCCCTAACTAATTTATTTAATCCATATAGATTAAAAATATCAAACCCTACCGTCAGTCAAATATGACTGACATGTTTGATTATAAAACAAACGCATCAGCCTAATATGACTGACATGGCCTCTACAGAAATGTATGGAATTTAGGCCTGTACAGGTAAATAGAGCCATTTGAAAACAGCCTGTGGGGAAAGTCGCTGTCAGTCATATATGACTGACATGGCGATGAGTGTTAAGCTTCCTTTTTTTGTGTATAGGTATTATTTTAGACAATTTTAAAACTTCTGGGACACACCATCATTCAAGCAAGAGTTAAAAATATGTTGAAAGACTTCATAAATGTTCAATGAAGAGATTTTAATTCAAATTATAATTAAATATAATTTAAATTATATGCAACAAGACTATTGCTATTGCTAAGCTTACCAACAGCAGCAAACTCCTCCTTAACAAAAGGAGGAATGGAATTTTGAGAAATCCTTTCTTAGCAGGTCTCCATGATAAAAAAGCCAACTTTCCACCAAACGTCAAGCCTTATCATTTTTATATGCAAGTTTTCAAATTATTCTTACCCCTAGAGCAGGGCGACCCAAAATGTAAAGAATTTTTGTTTTTAGAGATTACATCATTGTAACTGTCATGCTCATCAAAGGAATATCAAATTTTTACTAAATGCTACTAATGACACTTTCAGAAAGTAACATGGATATTCAAATAAATTTGCATTTTTTTTTTTTTTTTTGAGTTACTATCACTCACCCCAAAAAGGGCCATTTTGGGTCAAGTAACAGGGTCACAAATAATTCTTTGATTTTTTTGGGGTAAAAAATTTATGGTTACAGTTCGATTCCATTTCAATTCATTAGGTCGGTACAACGGCCCAAGGGTCTAAATTACCCTGCATAACATATTTTTTATATAAAAATGAAGGGTTTCCTTTTTACTAATATAGTTTTAAAGATTAGACACAAAATTATTATTTTCTTTACTCAACATGTAACAACTTGGTCACATTTGCCCCATAAGATTTATAGGATAAGCAGAAATCATGTTGCATTTTATAAAACACCATGTTTTGTCATCAGTAGCGATTTTTTTTTTCTCAAAAATCAGGATCTGCATTCCTCATATCAATAAACTCACCATCCTGTTATCTGTTGTTTTTTATGGACTGAAGTCAACATTTTTAGAACCGCTTGCAAATAAACTCGATGTACGAGGGTCATTTTTAAAGTAAAAACCGTTTTCAAATAGCGTAAGAGAAACTTTATTTATAGATATAAATGATATCAAAAACTAAAATATGAACATTTTTTCACTTTTCTGTGTAGTCACCATTAACATCGGCACATTTTTTAAGTCGTGGTACCAGCTGTTGGATCCCATCATCAAAGAACTCTCCCGCCTGACTGTTAAACCAGTTCAAAACAAAATTTGAAGTGTCTCAGAAGGTGACTTTTAAAGCAAAACACAACATTTAATGTTTGCTCACTGTTCATTAAATGCGATTTTCTAAGAGCGGACTATGTAAATACACGAAAAGCACTCTCCATAAGGGAACAACGGCAGGTGAGCCATACTTGCGCTGTTGATATCTCTTCTCCAAGAGTAATACCAGGTGCTACACAGCAAAATTACAACTGGCAACCACACTGTGTGTCTCTGGACATTGATTCCAGGAACGTTTTGATTCTACCTTGTATAGTAAATTGACAGTATATAATCAAAATCGAATAGCTTGAATTGTAAAGTATTTTTCTGATCCCTGTAATTCTCCATACAATACCATTAAAAATCATAAATAATTTCAACTTGTAGCAAGATATCTCTTGGGTAAAATCAATATTCCAGACATCAATGCTTGTCATCTGCTTAGGATTTTTTCTGTTATTAGATCCTTTTGTAAATCTAAGAGAACTCTCTAGGTTTCAAAAATACGTCAAGATTTACTTCATAATTTCCAAAATTCCTTCCAACACTCATTCCTTTGAAATCTTGTTTACTGTATTCATTTGTTTCAAAGTGAAGTACTTTTGAAATTTTACTCTTGGATGATTTGCAATGATGCAGAAAGATTACTCTAGGATAATATGTTCACTGCACCCTACATTACATTTTCACTGATAAAGTGATCTCAATACATTTTTTTCCAATACTGGAAGCTAGTTGATGACCCAAATAATTAGTGTTCTGTGTTTTAAAAACTAATAAGTCGTTAGTTTCATGGCGGTTCTAGCATTATTATGTCAGTTGCATTTTTGACCTGGAATTATTTCTTTTATTTTTATTTGAAATTTTATATGTATATACAAACTTATAGTTTTTCTAAACTATTAACAATTTACACAAACTGAATATTCACGTTAAATCTGATAAGATAAAATTGTACCCATATAAGGTGTTACTTTGATAAATTGTTCTACTAATGCTTACATATGGCCTGAACAATCGGCAAAATGAACATTCATATACCTAAATAAAACTGCCAAACAATAATAGTAAAAAACATGAAAGCAAACTAAAATTTACTTTATAAATTTAGCTTCAAATATAGTAAAAATACACCAAAAGAATAAATTTGTAATTTAATAATATTAAGCTTGTGAACTTTTCATTTTTTAGAATATTTTTAAATTTTGTATATAACACCTGATTATTTATAACAAAAATGAGAACAAGTTACAGTAGAGTCCTGCTAATCTGAACTTCGGTAATCCGAAAATCTGCTTAATCCAAAATAGAGATTGACAACAGATTATGCAAAAATTAAAAAGCAGTTACCGTAAGAACCACTACTTTATATCTAAAATTTACAAGAAAATATTATTTTAAGTATTTAACTGTTAATAAACTTTTCAAATAATACTTTGTTTTGGAAATATCAGTTAAATTTCTTTGCTTTAAAGAATTCCTATCCCTCGAAACTAAAATATGCCAGTATCTTAAAACATGGTAGCCACTACGGTTGCGTCGGGGTGTTGCTCTACATTGAGTAGTGCGAGATCAAACGCAGTCGGAGTGTCTGTATGGGTTAAAACAAAACTGAGATATGTAAACACACGAGTTCGAACTGTAGATAAGATACTGATAATGGAAATTGAACACAGTGCTGTCTGAGGTAGCATGAGAACGCCAGAAATATGCACACTACTTCTGTCAGCTGATTACCGGGGGCCGGGATCGATTTCCGCTAGTTATTCCAACTTTTTGTCTTGAAAAACTGTGTTTGATCTTATGTCTCAGTTGAATGTATTCTTCTATTAAAGGGTTCATTCTCCATTTTATAATCATAGGCTTTATTGCTTTCAAAACTTAAGTACTGTACTTAATGTTAGAAATATGTTTTATGTTATGTTTTATCAAAAAAGCGTTTTAAGAAAAATTTTACATGGATATAAAACCATGTAAAATTGGTAATTAAAAACATTATTTTTATACTTCAGCTCCTAGGGAAAGTACATAGTATTAGACAGCCACAGTCAACGTGTTAATGTTATGCAATCTAGCAGGGTTGCTATGCAACAGACATAGGGTTAAGCTCAATTAAAAAAGTTAACATTTCCATTTATAAATTGTAATCAGACATGCAAACTTACTTACTTGGGAACTACCACTAGTAAAGTGGTCAAGTACTCTGAGTCCAGGATAAAATGTTCTTTTTTCACTAGATCAGCCAGATTTCTGGTTAGCAAGCTCCCTCTGGAATTAAAAAAAATTTGGTTTGGTTTGCATAACGGATTAATATCTTCTACCAGCACCAGACAAATAAAGGAACAGACATACATTTGATCAAAGTAAATATTCGGATCCTTTTTCCCTAATTTGTGTCAATTCTCCATCAATGTGTATCCTTGCAAAGTATTTTTTTTTCTTTTTTTTCTAGTTTCTAAACATCTGAAACTACTTGAAAGCTGGTCTAGTCACCAACTCAACAAAAAACAGCCAAATAGCATTTGGAAGGCAAGCTTTAGAAGTTCAAATAACCCAGGTGTACAAAAGGATCTGAATGTTAGATTCCTAGACCTGACATGGATGAAAACATACATGGACCTTATTTATTTTAAGAAGCCTATTTATTTCAATTGTTTATTTAATCTTCTAATGCACCATCTAAACTATATAACTCACTACCGAGAAAACTTAAGCACACAAACGGAATTCTCATACAAGAGCACAGAAAGGAGAACTCCTTAACTGATTCTTCCACATACTGAGGCTCCTCCAACGAACCTTTCAAGATTTGTGATGAGTTACCTCCTCAATCAGTCAGACTAACAATTAATACTACTTTTTATTCCGCAAGGTATTCTAATTTATTTAAATGTTTTAATACGTAAACTTAAGCTTTTTTATGTATTTTAATACATAAAATACACTTTCCAAAACTGTATCTTGGTGACCACATGGGCTACGCAGTTCACAACAGGCTAAGGTCGTTCACCTGACTGCACTGTCATCACTGTTGCCGAACCGTATGATCCGATCAGACCAATCACCAATCGCCATGCAAGCGCGTGGAGGCAGCCAGAAGGGTGATCTCTTTTAAATTTCAGGAAGTTTAAGTCTTAAGTTAAATTACCAAGTTATGTCTTGGCCGACTCTTGGCAGTGTAATTTAACACTTTGAAGCCTAGGCCGTATATACACCGTTTTCCATGGTTACCTAGGCATTTTTGTATTAAAATTGAAAAATTCTGCAATCTACTATACATATTTGATAACTGTGTTATATATCATTTTAAAGAGTAAAAAAAAACACCTTTTCAGAAATATATAGATATAACACATCCAAAAATATTGCAAGTGTTAAGTAGTGAAAAAATTGTATAAAATATGTAACAAACAAAAATAGCTACGTTCAGTTCAACTAAAATAATTTGCCTTGGTGTGATATAATTTTAAGCAATGTGGCATGCATTATGGTAGGATCTTTATCCTCCTCATCCAATCCCCCTCTAAGCCTAAGTCAAGAACCGGATCTTTAATGTTTTTATTTAATACAACAAAAAATTCAAGATTTACTTCACTGTCTAAATCATCGTCTAAGTTTGAATCATCACACATAATGTCACAAATTGAATCACTTCTAAGATCTCTCTTTACTATATACACATCTATATATATATATATATATTATATATAAGCAAAATACCACTCGCTCATCGACTGACTGATCACAAAATCTCAAAAACCACTTAACAGATTTCCACGAAATTTTAAAGGAAGTTAGCTTTAGTATCAAAGGGACCCACTAAGAAAGGATTTTTTGAAATGCCATTCCTAAGGGGTATAAACAGCTCCTCAAAATTTCCTTTTTTCCATAAGAATAACATTGAGTTGATTTTAGTAAATTACATTATCCTATTACTGCAATCAAAGTCGCATGCCGAAGGCCAAGGTGTATCGAGTGCAGCGAGGGTCGGGGTTAGCACGGGAAGCTTGCAGGGGTGTCCTTTAGTATTATATAAACAAAATAAATTCTAAATCATAAATACAATAGCACTTTTACAAACACTTGAAATAACTGAAAATAAAAACAGACTATTTTTATGTTATTATTTTCGATCGATAAAGAAACACAATACAAAACTGTAAAAAATACAAAATAAAAGTTTCAACTGTACAAACAAAAATAAAATACACAATATTCACACCTAACAACTATAATACAATGATTGATATATTGATATAGCCTTATCCCGTGAATATGTGAATGTGAATTATCCAGAAACCAATATTTAAGCATTTTAAGAACCATCTTTCGCCTAATCAGCATAGGTTTGTTCCAGCGTGCGGTCCATTAACACAAATTTACTATCTTTCACACATTACATCTCCTCGGGTTTGGATAAAAACAACCAGACGGATGCTGTATTCCTTGACCTGGCCAAGGCATTTGACAAAGTGGATCATTTAATTTTACTTCGGAAATTGCATTATTATGGGCTATCAGATAGCTTGATCTACTTTTTTAGGTCTTATTTAATAAATAGGAAGCAATATGTTTTATAAGGGGTATTTATCAGAAAAATTTACTGTCCAGTCAGGAGTCCCCAAGGATCGAATTTAGAACCTTGTTTGTTCACGATCATGATTAATGACTTCTGCCCTTGATTATATACACCTAGAATAGATAAACCATCTAATAGGTTTATTTGTAGCAGTAATTTTGTTAGTTAGTGAGGCCCACAACCACAGCTGGTTTAAACTGCATTACATTTACATGGGACTACACTAGCGCTCCACAATGGACCACAAAAACAGCTGATATTTTGAGACTCAAAATTTAACACTGGATAGGAAATCTATTTGTGTATAAAATCAATGCTTATGCAAACATGTGGTCCACTCGAAGCCATTATTATTTGCAGATGACTTGAAGTTATTTCATTATATAACAGACTACCATGATGCTGAGAGACTTCAAGAAGATCTTGTTAGCATTTATAAATAGGGGGAAAACAATAAAATGAAATTTAATTTATCTAAATGCCATGCTATTACCTTCAGTTGATCAGAAAATTGCATTAAAAGCAACTACTATTTAAATGGACAGTTGATTTGCAGAGTAAAATCAACCAAAGATCTGGGGTTAAATATGGATTGTAATTTGTCATTTGATCTCCATATAAGTAATTGTACATCATCCGCAAGCAGAATGATGGGGTTTATTATCAGGCAAGGTATAAATTTTCAAAATCTAACAACGCTAATATTTTTGTATAAGGCATTGGTCAGGTCAAGGCTGGAAAATGCTGTTATAGTATGGAATCCCATTCATTCATTTCAAAACGATGCAATTGAAAGAATCCAAAAAAGATTTTTAAGATATCTTTATTTCAAGTGTTTCAATGTTTATACTTATTTAGTTCCATAAAGTGAATTATTGAATCTGTTGGGTTTGAAAGTCTACGCCTGAAGAGGGATGTGATGGGGCAGATGTTTATGCATGGCCTGGTCCAGGGACGGGTAGATGACGCTGTCAGCCTGGAGATTCTCTCTTTTAGGATTCCTGCTTTTAACGGCAGAAATAGGCTTCTTTTTGACTTGCCACATGTTCGTATAGTTGCGCATGCGTTCCGCCTCTTCTTCGGATGATGAGGGATTACAACCTAATGCTTTCTGGTGGAGAGAATATTGACATTGGAGACATTCATAATGACATTGGAGAACATTCATGATATGGCTGGCATTTTCAAAAAGAAATGTAAGTTATTGTTAAAACGAGAAACATTTTATTTTCATATTGTTGTATAGTACGCGCGCTGAAGGTCCGGCCTCCTGGCTGGCCTACTAGTCATATAAAAACATCGACTCTGAGCGAGGTGGTCACAGACAGACGTAAAGGGTGATTGTTTACGCGTTTACGGAGTATTTGTATTTTGGTATCTTTTATAATTATACCAGTATTTAAAATAAAAACATCAAATAGGTTAAGAGTTTGAAAGTTAACAAATTAAAATGTATATCAATAACAATAATTAAATATATCATAAAAATTATAAATCAGTTAATAACTTTAATTGAAATTAAGTAACTAAAAAATATATACTTCTTACTGTCACTAAAAAAATATTTCTGTGATTTCCCGTATCGTTAAAATACATATAATTTTTATTTAAATTGGTTTAAAATAAAAATGACGAGTTGGGAGTGATTCGTCAGTTTTATAAAACTCATGGACGGTTTTTCTAACGACACATTTGTCGAAATCATCTAGTTCTGTAGCTGTTCTTTTTCTCTTGTATTTTTTGGGAGTTGTAAACGAACACTCTCCTTCCGCTGAAGTGTCCAATAAACACTTTTCACACCGAATTTCCTTTATAAGAGTTTTTGAAATGCTACATGCAACTGCAGTTCGTTCTAACGATTTTTTTACGGGGATTCGTTGTTCATCTCTCAATTTGGCATCATTCACCATGAACTCACTTACTCTCCAAATAATTTCCCTAGCCTGACTTCTAGTAGTTTTTCCTTGGGCTACTTTAGGAATAAAGCGAGCCATAGTTGAGGTAGGAACCACTAAAGGAATAAACTATTTAGGATTTACGTTCACTAATTTTACAACCTTAAGAGTCTGCAGAGCCTGTCGGCCATGTTGGTTTAAATCTCATTAGAACGATGTTTTTTTTTCGAATCAGACAAATGATCACGCGTGTCAAAATTTAACAGTTATTTTTAAACGGTTTTTTCCAAACAAATTGCATTTGATCAAGAGTGAAATTACTTGTTGAACTGCTTTGTGGATTCATAATTAGTTTAATAGAATAAATATAAAAATTATTTAGTTTGAAGTTTTTATTTTCACCTATTTTTCAAAACTAGGCGTATATATTCATAATATCAAAAGCAAACCCAATGCACAATATGATAGCATTTTAAATGACAACTCATACACAACGTTTGGTAAATAAATAATTATAAAAATATGGATTCAAAATAACGTTGTTTTATGAGAATTAAACCAGTATGGCTCTGCAGACTCCTAACACGCTTAACACGTTCACTGCTGAAATCGCCCAACATTGTGCATGCCCCAGGCTGAAATATAATAAATTTTTATTTAACTTATAAATAGTCCCATTGTAGCCAGAGTAGTGTCAGAAGGTGTCCAGGTATGGAATTAGGCCAATTCCATTGACGTCATTTCCGGTGCGTTGATCAACGTTGTCCGCCTGGGGCGCCGGTAAGCGTTACTCAGCTGGCAATTGTTGACAATTTTCTACAGTCCCATTATTGATAATTGCATAACAGAATAAATAAACAGTTTTACAACAACAAAAAAAACTTCTTCTGTCGAAAAAATAATGTTTAGTCACGATAATAATAAGTTCGCTCACAATGTTATCGAATGGCATGAGAATGTACAGTTAGTCCTAATAATGTATGGTAATATAAAAAATGGGTAATACTAAAAATAAAAAAACTATTTACAAAACTTCCCACCGCCATTGTTACACTATATTTCACTCATGAATGTCCTCGTGGAACTTGTCGAAAACTATCATCCATTGCACAAACATTACTTATAACAATCCTAAAAAACACTAAAACGTAGAACTGGTACCACAAACACAAAAATGGTGGTATCCAAAAACGAAGTACATCGAAATGTTCACAAAGACCGGCACAACAAGCGACGAGCGACACAACGTTCCCGGGCAATGGCTAACCTCACACGGAGTCAATATATTTCAAGGACTGTAGGATCATTGTACAACGCTGCCCGCCACACGCGCTACTGCGGCGCATCGTTGATCAACGTCGCCCGCATTCAACGTGTTAAGGGACACAACAAAAAAACACAAACTGACTTATTACACTACAGTAGTTAGATAAAAACAAACATATAACCAACTAAATAATTGTTTATCGTACACTTAAGTAAACATTCCTGACACGCTAAACCCCAGGCAAATATATCGCACGCAGTCTGGAAACGTACTGAATGTGCATCCGTAGGTAATAATTATCGTAACTTATTTTAGAAGCAAGCGTGGGAAAGTCTGACAGTAGCGAATGTTTCCAGGACGCAGGCATATTGGGCCCTCCACCCGTCTCCTCCCTATCACCGCTCGGCGGGCTCGAGGCCGGACCTTCGCCGCGCGGTCTATACCTTTGTTATTGCTTTTTATTATTACTGTTGCTCTTGTTTAATTTATATGTTTGTTTATTATATAATATTTTATCCTTGTTAATTATTCAAGGTTTATGTCATATATATATATATATATATTATTGTTCTCTTTTATTATTGGCATGATTTATGATTTAATATTTATATGGTAGAGTATTTATATTTCTTCATAAGTGAACTTGTCATTTAAAACAAACATTTATTGTCATATGGATGTTCCTTTTTGAGTGTTTTTGTTAATTGTACGTTTACAGACCTTGGACAGTTTTTGTATTTGAACATTTGTGTCATGGCAAGTCCCATTATATATTAATACAAGTTTATGTCTTTAACTGCTTTAATATAATTGGGTGTAAACCTGCATTAAAGCATGGAAATAAATAAATAAATGAAAAAATGAATACGCCAATATTATGAAAGTATTATATTAAATACGACCGCCCGTCATATTCACATGCTTAGGCAAGTCGGATAGTCGGCGGCGCCCATGCTATAGACGGGCTTAGGCTTCTAAGTGTTACTTAAGACTTGTTAGTTTGCCGTAGATGTAGATGAAAATTCACAAAAATAGAGAAGCAAATTATCAAGAGATAGACTACCAAATTGTATAGCAATATAAAATTGTGTAGCAAAGCCTTAACTAGGACTCTAAGAAACTAGAGCCTGCCCGATCTTAAATTTGGTAAACTATCCATTGTTAATAATATGCTAGATGGAACAAGGTACGACTAAGTAGCTGGCAAACAAATGAGTGATATCAGATAAACTTACGTTTGTTTCTTCTCCATGTTTTGGAGACTGCTCTTGAGATTGTTGTATGCAGAAGACTTGGTTTTGAGGTCAGCATCTATCTGCCCCACCTGTTTGCTGATGATGTCTGCAATGTTCCGCAGGGACTGTTTGATGGGATACTTAGCCATGTCCCACTGGAAACGTGTAATGTAGCTTGGTAAGTCAGCTGAAGCATAAAATTAGTTCATGAGATAGAATTTCTGTACAACTTTTCAAAATAAGGGTATATTGAGTTCATTTATTTATATTTATAAGACAGAATCACTTAGCAGTAACTCATGCTGGTAACCGGTCTTCCCTTATTTAATTCCATCTTAAAACAAAAGACATAAATCGGCACTTATCAAATTAATAACATTTAAGTACAGTCTGAACGGAGTTACACTTTTTATAACTTATTATTACTACCGTCTTCTTTTCTAGGTACCATGCCACAACGCACTTTTGTACTCATATGTTTCAAGTGGAAAGAACCTGCATATTTTGCAAAAGAAAATAAAGCAGGATTCACATGGAAACAGTAATCTTTTGGTTTATTTTAAATGTTGAATTTTAAAAAAAGCACATAGCCTATTCTAAAAGTATTCATTCTATTTGTTTTTGTCTAACAGCTGATGGTGTTATAAAAACTCCTTACATAATTAATCTAACTCATACCTTTAATCTAAAAACCCACTTTGATGTGTTTTCATTTTTTTTTTTTTTTTTTTTTTTTTTTTAACAGCTGATATGATTAATTAAATAAATAAAATAGCTTGATAAGAATCACATTGAAACTTTAAAGGCCAGTTTGGTGGAGCCCTAGTGTTGGAAGCGAATTACATTAAGCCAGAAACCTTCACGGGAGTGAACTCTACAACTTCCCAAAGTTTCATGACCATTCGATGAGTGGTTTAGTAACGAATAGTACACACACATATACAGTACATTCGCTTATATATGTATTTATATATATATATATATATATATATATATATATATATATATATATATATATATATATATAAAAGTCTGTTTTATAAACTTTATTTTTTATAAACGTGATCATATTAAAAGTCGTTTAAACAAACTAGAGTACTTTATATACCAACTGAATAAATAAATAGGTACATGATTCTCATCCAGGTGTGTGTGTGTGTATATATGTATTAATTATTAGGTGTGTGCAAGTAGCAATTTTAGGATTTGAGTCGAGTCAAGTTTTTAGACATAATTTCGAGTTTGAGTTTTTTTTTAGTGAGGTATTTAATTCTTAATTATCAAAAATGAAAACACTGAAATGAAGTAAGCAACACACTTTAACACTATTTATTTAGTTTGCTTAATAATTAATAAAGTTTAGATCAGCTCAAATACTTAACCTCGAAGCATCCTGATTGGTGTTGTAGGCCGTAGGTCTAAGTGATTTGACGTTCAAATCACGGTTGGAGTGAAAAAGAGCGGAATCACTGTTTGAAATCACAGGTCTTACAAGTGAGCAGGAATGGCCATCACTGTTCACTTTAGAGAACAGGTAATCCCATCACTAACTACGAAGGAAACAGGACTTTTGCATGTTAGTTACATTATCGATAACAGAAAAAACTTTGAGCGGTAACTCTGTAATGTCAAGCAAAGCCGCAACGACCGTAACTCATTATCGTAACGTAACATACAGCATTTACGTAACTTTGGTAACTTGGAACGTTATCTAGCCGTAACGAGGCTTCAAGCCGTTAAGTAACGTCAGGCCATAACAGAAACAGAATAACTGTCTGGAACGTCAACGCGTCGAGAGTAAGAGGTTACAAAAATAACAGATTATTATAACACATCACCAGAACATAATAGAATTACCTAACAGGTTATCGAAAAAGTAACTATAATTCCCATCTCTAGCGTAAACGTCAACAAAAACTCCAAACAAAATAAATAACATATCGAATCCACGGCTAGCAGTACATTTTATATTGGGAATCATCGAGTTGGCGATGTACTGGCAGTAGCTACATTAATCGTTATTTTATTAACAGTGCCGGAACAAAACTGTTCCTGGCATTCTATCTCAAATTATTAAAGCTTTTTAATTTCAATAGTTTACGTTCCATGCATAGATTCTGTTACAGATTGAACGTGATTTAATTAAATCTGCCTGAAATTGTCAGTCTTAGAATAGTTTTAGTCATGAACTTCTAAAGGATGGACCTGAAATAAATGCAACAGTTAATTTCAAATGTTGGTAAAAGTTATATAACGAAGTTTTGAAATGGTTCAATAACTGATTCTTTGTGATCAGTTATCACGTTTTATATGAATAACTAGTCACGGCTATTTGGAACAGCTTATTTGGACGTGCCTTCTTTATAAAGAACGGGAATACTTTTCACCGTAATCGCCATGGCCGTAAGATCGAGAGTTTGTGACTGGTGCGCGTGAATCACGAATCTGAAACATTGCGAGAACATCTCCTATTACAAATACGATATTTTGATCATATTTTCAATACAATTGCCTACATAAAATGCTTATCTTGATAATCTATTATACAAATGGGACTTTTGTCTTGATTATAGTGTTTTACATCAAAGATATGGCAAAACTCAATTCGATTTTTTCAAGCTTTTTTTAATCTCAAGTCGAGTTCAAGTTTTTTAAAAACTGAAAAAAAAATCAAATTTCAAACTACTCACACACCCCTAATATATATATATATATAAATACACTCTAGGTACAATAAAACCTCATTAAAACGAATTAACCCTTATACGCAGATATTTCTGTAACCCGTCAGAACCCTGCCGCGGATATTTTTTACCTACTCAGCCAGTGAAATGCAGACTTAGTACAAAAACTTTTATTCCGGTTATTTGTAGGTCAATTTAAATAAAACTTTAGCTAAAGTGCAAGAAAACTGTTTAATTTTAATATGTTACATATAAATAAATATATATTTTTAGCGGTATCCATCTGTCAATTTCACTTTGACGAGCTGCCATCACTATAAAAATACACAAATAAAAACTAAAACTGAAGTACACACCATAATAAACTATTCACAAATAAAATAACAACAACTATAATAGATAGAAAAGGATAACAGACAATGTAAACAACATACCAATTCCCGTAACAAATATTCCAGCCTAAAACAGCTTACTCAAAACACAATATACAACTCACGACGACAAAAAAATAAACATCAACACGGTTTTATTGCAGTAAATACTTGTAAATTGGTCTTCAATTGGAATCAACTTCAAATAGTTAGTAAAACCGCCGTTAGATACCAGCATCTGACAAAACATCGTGCGCCGTTCATATAATGTCATCCCGCCATTAGCGGTAATACTACGTACTATCATATGAAGGTCAGCTCACGCCTTAATATGGGTTGAAGATTGTCTGTTTCATGACATATACTTTTTACAGAGGTTATTGAACACAAATAAAAGAACAATCCTTCAGTAGGATATCCATATGTGGTATTTAATATTTATACTACGTAGAAGGTGAAATGGTAGACAATAACCCAACTGGCTACAAAAACATCAACGCCAGTTCAATGTCATGAACTAAACATCCTAGCCATCTCTTATAACTCCCCTTCCTCACTGTCTTGGAGGGAGATGGTGAGATCCCGTGTTTGCCTTGGCTAAGCGATTCAAAATTTAATTCTGTCCACGGACCGAAGGCAGCTGAAAGATTATGCAACCCTTCAGTCAAGCACACACAAATTGGTAGGTCCCTTACAATATCAGACTAAGTCATACAATTCTCTAAAATTAATAGCAAATGTAATCTTTTAAATTTGATTCTATAGTTTTATTTCATGTTTGGACTTATTTAAAAGAAAATAAAAAGTAAATTCTATGCAATAAACAAACATACTAAAATATTTGTTTTTTTTTTTTTTTTTTTTTTTCACGAAGTGTCTGTCACGAAATGTGCAGTCTGCTATAAAGAGGTATGTACTAAAGAGATATACAGTATATTATGTGCATATAAATTAAAATATGTGACACCTACCATTGTTAGCGGTAAGATTCTCATGTAGTTTGTCTCTATTATCTTCAAGTACTTCACCCAAATAGTTGGCTACTTTGTGTGTCACTGTGTCTACGAAGTTGTCCAGTTTCCCCAGATCATCTGACAATCCAACCAGTTGATCTAGAGTTCCCACCTGTACAGACACTTAATAGATTTAAACTAATAGGTTAGATTGAAAGATATTTACTTTACATTTACTCTTTTTTTCGTTGTAAATTCTGTCCTAATTGTGGTTTGATATTTGGATTTTTAGTAGTTCAATTATAAAACTATTAATTGCTTACTTTCTTTCGCTTGATAAAATTAATTGAAATTTACTGTAAAGTCTAAATATGGCCAAATAGCATTATGAGCAGACAAAATAACTAAATAATCTTTATTGTCATATTACATAAAACATTAAGATAGTCATACATACATGTAATAGACTTTTAGACTAATAGATACTCTCAACGATCGGCGTCTTAGAAATGAATAATAAATAATAATAAACTGAGTCAAAACAATATTTAAACCTTTTAGGACTGTACAAAAATATGGCTTTTTAGGAGTTACAACTTTTTTATATATGTGATATGAGAGTCTAGACTACTGAAAAAGACTGGCGTAAATTAGGGGTATTTTAAGCATTCACAACAAATATATTTAAAAAATAGTAATATCACCAAGTTTATGGTATTGTTTTTAAGGTTTATAAGTGGGCAATCAGAAAATAATGAAATATTATCCTTTTTTTATACATACAATTTACTTTTGCTATATATATGTAAAAAGATATAAAAAAGTTTATATTTTTGACATATTATAGAAAATAACTAAAAATATTTTAACTAAGAGAAACCACTTATTTTCTGTTTTGTCACAGTTGGCTGAGAAATATAGAAAAAATTGTAAAAATGTAAAGTTTAGCTTTATACTCATGCATAATTTATGTAAATTAATTGGTTGGTAGCGTAGTTGGTTAAATCCCAGTTTCTTGTGCTAAAGGTTCTCAGTTCGATCTTAATCAGAGTCAATACAATTTGAGAAGGATCAGCTGATAATCACCGGCTGTTCATTTGTCATTGGACTATTAATTAATGACACTTTCTAAGGAATAGTCGGCCTTAGTTTGTAACAATGACTACATTCGCTCATCTACACTCATCACACTCATTCGAAATCCATATTCGCCCATATCTTGACGATCGGCGTCTTATGAATAAATAAAATGTCATTATAAATGAAAACTAAATCTAACATGCTGTAAAATAATTAGACTTACTAAGTGAATAAATGAATTATTTTTCCAATCAATCATGATTACAACTTAATTACTTTTGGTTGGTTTGGAAAATGACTGGCCAATATTTCAAGTAATATGGCCAGTTTTATATATATAACACATTATAAACTTATAATATATTTGAGTCTAGCATTAGAATATTAAATAAAAATAAAAAATCGCCTATTGTAGTATGTATGACAAAGATCCTCCGAAAGATAAAATTTTGTATTTTACATCTTGAATGCAGGACATAGGCCTTAGTCAATTATTTAAAATTTTTAGTAGTATTTTAGTGGTGTATTCTATTCCAATTAATATTTGTTCCAACGCAATAAAAATATAGTTTAATTATTATACTATAAAAAATAAGATATAAAACAACACAAAACTATTTACAAACAACAATCCTTTCAACTAATAACATAAGTACAATAACCAAAACACATACATAAACAAACAACTCCTTCGTTTGGCTGGCACCTGAACTGAGATCGGCAGGAGAATATAGCTGTCTTGAAAACAGCTGATGAATAAATTTTATTTTATTGAATATTATCAACAGTCTTGGCTGTCTCACTTTGCTAATAATAATAAGTAAGAGAAACATATTTCATTTTCTCCAGTCATAATTAAAATAAATGAGCTTTGTAGGACTCAAAAAAATCAGGGCCTATCGTGATAAAATCTGTGCTTTTCCATGACATCCATGCCGTATCATGAAAATCAGGGCCTTTTTGGAGTTTTCCATAACATCAGGGCCCAGTAGACACCCTGTTTGATAAAGAGTACTTTTATCTACAATAAATAGATTTTGACAACCGTTCACATTAATTTTATTCTCATTAGTCATTTTTTTTTTTTTTTAATGATCTACAGTATTTGGTAGGAGATAAATGTACAACAGTACCACTTATCTTATAAACATTACTCACAAACTCTCTCTAGGCCTGTAAACCTATCAGATGTCTGTTTTGGTAGAGGGCACAAGGTGTAATCTGTATATTTAAAATATTTTAGCAGTATATTACCTTAAGATCAGGTATGTGAAACTTGTAATTAGTGGATAAATTGCTCTGCTTGCTGGTAACGTTGTTGAGGGTCTCCCAAGTCTGCTGACATGTCTTGTCTCCGGGTGCTGAGATTAGCCAATACTCAGTCATGGTGTCTAAAAATGAAACTGTATGTAATACATAAATCAAATCTAAAGTGAGTGATACAAGATTTTGGCACAAAATCAACTTTATTTTCATGTTCAGCATTAACTCTTTTAGGAATATGGAATAAATGCATGTAAACAGTAGTTACGTTCTAGACTGTTATGTCTAATATAGGCTAAAAGGAGTACGTCATATGTGGGTTTTTAATAAACTAATTTTATTGCTTTCGAACACTCATAATGGTCTCCGAAAATAAATAAATACTATTCTGGGAAGGGGAAAGTTGATTCCAGCGAGGACAATTCATACACTCAAGACCTGAGTGGGGCTTTGTCCATGGGAGAGATAAGCAATCAAGACAATTACTTGTGTGGGCTTTTAAGCCTTCCTGCTAAATCTCCAAGCAAGAGGGGATAACATTTCCCTAACAATAAACTGCCAAACACAGTTCTCGCAGAAAATATCACCTGGAACTAGAAATTAGTGCGTAAATCTATGGAAGGCATAACAGTCACATTCAGTTGCAACATGCGGCAATAAAAATCTGCTACTCCTGACTGCCTGGCATTTTCCCTGCCCATACAGAATCTTCAAGGTCAACTGCGGAAACCTCAAAAACTCTATAATAGACGCTAAAAAACAAAAAGACACAACATACGAGTGTCCTGACTGTAAAATAACAGTGACATTTTTAGTAACTAATAATACAACTTGGTAGAATTGAAAAAAAAATAATTACATTTTTAGTTTTTTACTCTTTAACATCATGTTTGGACTAAAAATATTTCTTCTCTAAGCTAATGATTTCATGACATAATGAATATGTTAAACACGTTAGTCATTACAAGAGAAATTTCCAGCCTTTTAAGCAGCCAAAAAATCAATGAAAATTATAAAAAATGTATAATTTTCTACAAAATTATTCAGTATGATAATATTGGGTAAAACCCCATGTTACTAATGTTTATTAAAACCGTGTTGAACATATAATGTTTTTTCTGTAGTATATTTCAAAACCTATATCCACCTTATGTTGCTTATTTCTAACCCTCATCTTGGCAGTAAACTATCCAATATGCCACACTATGAATTACAAGTCCTGTAATATTGGAAGAGGAGAGTTAGCAACAAATATTCCTTCATATAACATATTTTTATGCTGAACAGGAATATACAATTGGTTTTTAAGTAAAATTATGTTTTCAACCCCAAAAAATGCACTTTTTAAAGACCTAACCAAACATAACCTACCTTTACTGCCTATTTTCTCAAAAAAATTCATAATTTGTGTTAAATTCGGGTGCATGGCGGGAGTATTTTGTGGTTTATAGCCGTTGTATATAATGATCGAATAATAGTTGCTAATCGCGATTTGTCGCGAAATTAGTTTTTCGGTTATACCTCTGGTAATAACTGTTTAATTCTTATTCAGCAGAAAAAAATCACAGTATAAAAGGATGATTAAAATAAATTTAAATTAACGGAAAAAGGATAAAAATACTAAAAGTTGAGACATTGGTTTTTTTCAAAATTTTCTGTAAAATACTTGATTTCCGCAGAATAAAAGGCACATCTCATGAAAATAAAGCCAATTCTAGACCCATTTCAGGTAAAACTTCCAAATTTTGTTAGGTGGCAAGGAACTGCATGAATACCCAACTAACTTAACAACACAACTAACTTAACTAAAAAATGCTAGTTTCTTAGATAAAAAATTATTAGTTAATATTCCAAAATTATATCCTTTTTAAATATTGTAACTTAAACAGTAGGTAGCATAAATTATTTTACATAGTAAAATAGTCTATTTTCCATTGAAAATCATTCATGGACCTTTTGAAGTAATATTGAATCCAAAATCTGAATCATTAGGTTCACTTATATATTGCTCCCTCTTAGTTAAATAACAATAAATAATTTAAAGCACATGATTCGATTAAGTATAAATTGGTTATTAAGTAGGCCAAAATCAAAATACATTTATATTGATTTAAAACTTAATATTAATATTAAATTCAATTAAAAGTATAGTGGAACAGTCATCAGCACTATAGCCACAGCAGTCTTGGAGCAGTCAGCTCAAACGAATTGCCATAAAAGTGCTACCTATATCATTTTTAGGTGCCTGTATTCTAAGAATCGCCAAAAGTAACCACATCTGTTTCTTTGCATCAGTTGACCACCTGATGCAACAGGAAATGGATATTCCATACATCCTGCTCACCTGTTCTGCTTCTATTTGTATCGGACAACGCAACAGTCGGTTGATTTCCTGTTGAAAAATGAATACTGATGTGAGTTTTAAATAAATTAGCTTGTATTTGTCATTCAGTGAATACTCAAGACGACTTGCTCATTCATTTGGGTTGTTACAATTAGTCTCAACAGTAACAGAATGCTACTGACCACTTCCTGTTCCTTCGCATCAGTTAAATTAAACTGCTACGTGCTGGCAAATTGAACTGTTACATCAGTTAAGCAAAAGTAGCAGGTTGGCACATGCCTAGGTACTGTATTCTGAAATTTACAAGCTAACAAAGACACTATGAAACTAGTGTCCACAAATCATAAAATTGAATTGCCTTACCGCCAGAGATCTATTATCATTGATTTTATACACAAATAGATTTCCTACCCAATGTTAAATTTTGAGTCTCAAAATATCAGCTGTTTTGTGGGTCCAATGTGGAGCACTAGTGTAGTCCCATGTAAATGTAATGCAGTTTAAACCACCTGTAGTTGCGGGCCTCACTAACTAACAAAATTAAAGGCACAAATACTCCTATTACAGTCAGCTTTCAGTCCCGTACGTGTCAAAACACGATCTTATCTACTGTGTGTCTTCTGTCAAAGTTCCTAAGGCTGCTACTAAGTTCATCAGCTACAGAGATTTCAATAAATTGAATGAGGTTGCCTTCATGGCAGATGTTCTAAATAGCCCATGGCATGACATCGAAGCTTTTCTAAATGTTGAAGACATGGTTGAAGAATTCAATCGCATTATTCTATCATTATATAACAAACACGCACCTGTTGTCACAAAGCGAATCTCAAAAAAACACCCTGTGCCCTGGATCAACGCAGAAATACGCTGTCTTATGGCCCAACGTGATTCCTTGTTCAGAAAAGCAAAAAAATCTAACAATAATGACGTTATGACACAATATCGCCTTCTGAGAAATAGAGAGTCAAACAGCTTCTGAGAAATTCTCGTTTACAATTCACTTACAGACTTTTTCAAACACAAAAGCAATCCTCCCAAGATATGTGGCGTAAAATAAAAGGTCTTGGCTTAGGAAAACAGAGAGAATCTCATTCAGTTAATGTGCCATTAAATGATTTAAATAGGGTTTTCACTTCGTGTGATCAAACGAATAGCCAAAATGCAGTAGATAAACACATCCAAGAGTTTTCGTATGCTCCAAGAGTTATGCAAGCGGGGTTCTGTGAATTTACTTTCAAACCTGTTATTCAAATTGATGTTTTGAGAGCTATTCGTCGTATAACCAGTAATGCTGTAGGTTCAGATAGTATTCCCATCCGTTTTGTAAAAGATATCTTGTTTGTCACATTACCTATAATCACAACTATTTTTAATAGATCCCTCAAAAATTGCATTTTTCCTTGTCAGTGGAAGTCTGCCCTTGTTCGTCCTTTGCAAAAGACCTCAACTCCTTCCACCTGCCAAGACTTCAGGCCAATCAGTATCTTGCCCGCTTTATCTAAAGGTCTTGAAAGAGTAGTTCACTGTCAAATTATTGAATACTTAACAAACCAGAATATTTTTAATGATTTCCAGTCGGGCTTCCGCACTACTTACAGTACCAAAACAGCTCTTCTTCGAATTACTGATGACATACGTAAAGCGATGGATTCTAGTCAGGGAACTATTCTTACTCTCTTTGATTTCTCAAAAGCTTTCGATTGTGTAAATCATCAACTTCTTCTTTTAAAATTGAGGGCATTAGGGTTTTCTGACCAAGTAGTTTCCTGGCTAAGATCATATCTTTCCGGCAGGCGGCAGTGTATACAGATCGGTGACCAGACATCTGACTGGGAACATGTTACTTGTGGTGTGCCCCAAGGCTCTATACTGGGCCCTTTGTTGTTTGTCCTCTATGTCAATGACATAACTTCAAGCATCACTAATTGTAAATATCACATGTACGCCGACGATCTCCAGATATACCTGCATTTTTGTCCAAACATGGTAAACTACTCTATTCAGATGATGAATGCTGATATATCCAATATAGTTAAATGGGCGAAAAAGAATGGTCTTAATCTAAATAGCAGCAAGACGAAGCCAATTATCATAAGTCATTCCCGGCTCAGAAATGCAATCAACCATGATCCCCTACAAGAGATAAGTGTAAATAGACAAGCTGTTCCTTTTTGTAGCAAGGTAAAGAGTCTTGGGGTAACAATTAACACTACTCTTACTTGGAACGAAGCCGTTGTTGAAACATGCAACAGAGTATTTGCAGGAATGCACTCGCTAAAAAGACTTCAACACTTTCTACCTGCAGAAATCAAACTGATCCTAGTCAAATCACTCATATTTCCCTATTTTACTTACTGTAACTGAGTACTCAATGACATGACTGTATCACTTAGTGAAAGACTGCAAAGGACTCAAAATTACTGCCTCTGTTTCGCTTTTAACATAAAGAGAGATGAGCATATAACTCCATACTATATCCAGTCTAAAATTTTGAAACTATCTGATCAGAGGTCTATCAAAATTCTCTCTTTTACTCATTCTTTTATTACCAAAAAATCACCAAAATATTTTTCTAAAGATTTTGAGTACGTGGCAGAAGAAAGTTCAAGTGGATCAAGATCGGGATCTTCACTTTTGCGCATGCCCCATCACAGAACAGCTGCATACGACAAATCTTTCACAATAACGGCGTGTCGCATATGGAACTCCCTCCCGATAAATATTACCTCAATCCCTAGCCTTTCCCGGTTTGTGGTGTCTTTAAAACAACATTTCATGGAGCGGATGATTTCGGCCGGTTCGTCTTAGGGCTTGGGCTCTGCTGGGGTGGAGTTGGTAGCGAGCGGTATGAATGAGAGGATGTATGAATGGAAAAACATATTTAAAAATTTTGTAATGCTCTGTTTTACTAAAATTATTATTGTTGTACAGTATGTTCATGTTAAGTGTAATAATGTAAAATGTATGTTTTTAAAACTGTTCATGCTAAGTTAAGTAGTAAGCTTTTTTTTTCTTTAACCCTTTCCACTCCAATTACTGGGAACCCAGTTTCCCTATCAGCTCCATTTACTTTTAAACAAAGATTGCCTACTACATTTGTTCAGTGGGAAAAACATATATCTGATAGTTCCAAAAAGCTGATGTATTTTTTCTTTGTTTCTTCTATGACTAAAGTATAGATTAATATAAAATTAAACATATATTTTTATTTTCAAAATTTTTTAACTATATATATTTATTGGAACAAAATTGAATTTCTAACAAAAAAACGGATACAAGAAGAATTTTTGAAAAATTTTAAATAGGAAGAATAGTATTTGTTGTTTGTTTTTTGTTGTTTGTATCCTTACAAACAAACAAAAGTCATTTTCAAATATTTTGGACTAAATTATACATAAAAAAAATATATAATTATAAAACCGAATTTTTTTGAAAAACAACAATTTTACCAAAAAAATTATTTTCACTGCAACTAGTAAGCAATTGCTCCATACATTTTATTTTATTGCTTAGCAACAGTCAAAAGGTACATAATTTAGACCAAATTTGTAAGTAAAGCTTTTTTCAATAATTCAAAACATGTTATCAGCTAAAAATATAAACAGACAAAATCTAATAGCCTACTTGCAACGCTCTTTCATTTTCATACCGGTTACACATAGGCCTACGGTAAAAATACTTATGAACATACAGGAAATGTAAAAGATGAAAAGAAATGTTTTAGGCACATAACTAGTTGGATAATAAATCCTCGTCAAATAGTAAGCTGGTAATACCGTCATCACTGAGGTTCGAAATCGAAACTATTCTGTCGCCACTTCCATCATTTGGTAGAATACTACTGCCGTCGTCTTCACCCATTTTATTCGACAGGAATCATCGTCGTAAAAATAAAAATATTATGAATAAACAGTAAAACAACAATGATAACCTAGCAACAACAATGCGTTTTATAAGCTCATTACGAACGATAACATATGACGGAACAAAGTGAGTGCAGATAGCTGTTACAGTCAGCCAGCTGTTTACAGAGCAGCCACAGACGACAAACATTACATTTTCTGAGGTTTGTTTACCGATACTAAACTCAAACGGTTCCGAAAAAATTCTACAGATAGCAGCACATATCAAACAACAACCCAAGCGGTCAATAATGTAACTACGTCAGTCTAAATACAATCATAGAACGTTTTTATAGAGACGTCGGGCCCGGCCCGACATTGGAGTTAGTGCGGTAAGTTGCGTGGCGGGGCTGCCCCGCCACTTGAGTGGAAAGGGTTAAATGACTTATAGCTATTTAATATGGCATTTTCATTTCTTTGTTTAGTTATTATACTTTATTATTGTTTTACTTAAGGTTAAGTGTAAGAAAGGACCATGTGGCCCTAACTTCGCCTTTTTTGTAAATTAATTATATAATTAATTTTCAAAATAAATAAATTTCTATTCTATTCTATTCTATTCTATTACATGGAATATCTATTGTAGGTATATATACTCAAGGCTATTACACAATATGGACAAGCTTCTTTGATATCCATGATTTCAACAATAGTGTACTCCTAACAAATGATAAAACACAAACCAAATCCATGTCATAAACCACTGAAGGACAGATTCAAACTAGGCCTATCAAAATTTTTTCAAACAGAATTAATAGGTCCAATGTATAATGTTTCTGGAATAATATGATGACTTCAGGATTAGGCAATCTATGACAATTATATGGACCTAATTAACATCAATGCATTCTATGGCTCTCTAACAGCCCACCTCAAAATTAATCATACTAAAGAAATATATCGTAAGTACAAGCCCTACTATCTAAACATATGAAAATGAATTAATTAACCAACCAACTGAACACAAGCACACAATATCATCCACCATCAATTCACTTGATCAAAATCTATTGCTAATTTGGGACTAATATTAATAAAAGAGCTGACAATTATGCAGAGCAAAACAATACGAACCAATCTACTTTCACATAAACTTCAAGAGATTTAAAATCGATTGCATAAAATGTATGCTAGTATTCAAAGAACAAGGCATAAACTTGGTCTGCATGAATTGAGGGCTGATTGATCAATGCTTCATCAAATATGAAATACAGCATGTTAAGAACTAGCCTTTTTTTTATATATATAATGCGTTATCAGTGTAAATATTCTAGACAGTAAGGTGCTATAACTACAAAATTTATATAAACCTTACTACAAATAAAACAAACTATAATTTGTCAAAGTAGGTTAAGAATGATAATTTGTGAATGATAACAAGAACTTATCCCCTCAATACAAAACACGTTAACATACTTACAGATGTGCTAACTTTCTGGATTATAATATAGAGAAAATACAGGAGATATAGAAATATTTTAGAGAATTTCAATTCACTACTTATAACAAACTCAATAGGCCTAAGACCTTGCCATTAATTTCACGTGATTTGAAGAGCTGTCTGGTGTTGACTCCTTAAACTAATCAGCTGACTCCCAAAGTAACCTTATGAATAACTTTATAAGCCAGTTAATTTACTATATAAATTAACTGTATGATATATTTTCATACTACAAAAAAACCATAGAAGTAATTAACATTATTCAGCCCATTGTTATATAAAATAAAACCATATAAACTACCCCTCATGACTTACTTACTGAATATACTATATTCAGATGACTTGAAATGAAATGAATGAAATGAAAAACGTTTTATTTTCTGAGGCAAAGTTAGGACCATTAGGTCCTCTCTTACACTTAACCTCATAAAGAAAAATTAATACTTAACTAAAATGAGTATATCTAAAGAGTTCTTACGTGTTCACTGCTGCTGAGCACATTATTTATAAGTTAAACAACAATTTTAAAAAATCAGAGTTTCAAGATAATTAAAACTAAACAAATTAAGCATAAAGCATGAAAGAACATAAAACAAAGAAGAAAACAAAACTAATTACTTACATGAAAAAATAAATAAATAAACAAATAAATAATAAATAAAAAAAACATATAATGAATAAAATAATAATAAATAAAAAGTATTCCAAGTTCACAACAAACATACATCACACATACACTCAGTCCAGCATCGACAGCACGGCCAAGGCCTACAACCCCCATGAATCCGCCGACAACCACTCCCTTAGTGCCGCAACAAACCGAGCTCGACTATCAATATTTCGAGTTGAAGGATCAAGTTTATTCCACAGTCTGCAGGCAGTGACAGTAAAAGATCTATTGTAAAGTGCTGTTCGATGAGCTGGAATAGTTAACATTGAAGAACCCTGACGCGTGTCCCGATTACTTATGCTGAAGTTAAACACAAAATTTGAAGCTAAATAAGAAGGATTTTTGGATTGAAGAACATTGTGCAGTAAAGATAAAATTTTGACCTTTCTGTACTCAAGTAACTTTAGTAAATTTAGCCGTCTGAAGTAAGGAGTGATATGTTCATCTCGACGAAGATTGAAAATATAACGTAGACAGTAGTTCTGCGCTCGTTGAAGTTTATCAGAAAGATGGGTAGGCATGTCATTGATGACAATGTCGCAGTAGTCAAAGTGGGGAAATACAAGAGTTTTTACTAGCATAATCTTAACATCTAAAGGTAAACAGTTATAATATCTCTTAAGAGTGTGAATACCAGCAAAAACTCTATTACATGTTAAAGATACATGTAATCGTAAGGACTTGAGGTTTTACAGAGCAATGTCATCTCCCATAGATTTTGTAATTCTTCAAGAAAGTTTGAACACTGTTCTCCACTGGTTTGAGGATAATTTAATGGCCTTGAACGTTGAGAAGTGTGCCTCCATACCCTTCCATAGAAACCTATATTCTCTGCAGTATGTCTATATGGTGAATGGCACACCACTTTAACGGGTAAATGAAATTAAAATCCTTAGAGTAATGCTTCCAGTTGCCTCACTTGGTCCATCACCTGGAACGAGCAAACTCTTGCAGTCTACAACAGAGCTCTGCGTAGTTTGAGTTTAATTCATGACTTCACAAAACCCTTCATCGACTTGTTTGATTGATCTTGAACTCTCTGGAAACACTGTATTACGCATTGGCATTGATTATAATAGTCCACCCACATCTACAATACTGGACTGTGATTTGGTCTTTGCATCAAGATTATCTGAAAAACCATCTTAAGAGTGTCCAACGTCACTTCCTTCTCTTTATTAGAATCAGTATTGGCTATCGCAACTATGAAGTTCCTATTTATGTATTTATTCTTCTAACGGATACACCCATAACAAGGTTTTGAATATTTAAAAAATGCAAGGCACAAGATGGCATAAGAAATATCAACTAACTATCTGCAATATTCAATAATGCAAAATGAAAATATAAGTGAATAAAATCGTATCAATACTGATACAATAATAACTAAACAAACTGAATAATGATTATATATATAGCAATTTAAATAAACATTCCTAAGTATCAACAATTCTGTAGATCAACAGCAACAAAGATAATGTAAACAACATGCAGCAAAAACAAAAAATTAATTGGTTAACAAAACAATAACGCCTAATTATGCTTATTATTTATTGGATCTGTTGGCTTTATTGGAGCCAGCCCGAGCCGAGGGCGAACGCGACCAGGGTTGCTAATCTACGGGTATTTACCCAAAGTGTGTATATTTTCAGTGAGTGTGGGTGAAGTTGTGGGTAGTATAATGTTGTGGGTAAAAGTTGGTCATTTTCCATGAAATCTCAAAAGACTCTTGTGGTATGTTGATCAAGTTAGAAACGTCATTTAAAAATAAACTTTTATCAATTTAGAATTATCTTTTCTTTCCTTAATATATACTTTTATATAAAAAAATGATTTTGGTGTGTTTAATAATATTTAGCTATATTTTTATACAGAAGGTTCCAAAACCTGTCAGAAAACAGTTGTTTTACAAATGTTGTGAAAAACTCAAAAATTATCACAACCTAACTTTTGTATTTGTCAACAAATTATTTTAAAATTTCAACAGGTTATAAATAAATTTTCTCCACAGTAAAGTGACTGACTACTAGTAGAGCTCAGCTCAGGGCCGGATTTCCCAATAGGCCCAGTAGGCAAGAGAGAGGCCCTATTGGGGCCGCACGGCCGAGAGAGAAGGAAAACAAATAGCCATAACATATTTTTGTAATTGATTTTTTAAATCAGGCTTTGCGTCTCAGTGATGCCAAATAACTACAAATTCCTCCATGATTCCTCGTGATGCTGACTGTCCTTATTCTTTCAATAATTCTTCCAATTCATTCTCTCCGTGCTAACATAACTTCGAATTCCTCCGCGGAACGGAACGTTTATCGTTCATCCCTCAATATCAATATAAATGACGTTTTCCGGCGTTCAATTTTCCAATACATAGTTTAAATCATTTAAAAAAACACAAACAAACAAAAAACAAATCTTTGACTAATAATGTTTTTTAATAAGAATAAGAACGTTTATTAATCATTAAATACATGTTTGTGTAATAGATCTTGTCATAATCTATATTTATAAAAGAGGATGTTTGTATATATATAAATATATATGTTTGAAGTTAATGCGCTGCCAAACCATCCAACCGATCGCCATGAAACTTTAGGATGTTGTCATGTATACTCCCGAGATGGTTTCTGTGAAGTTTGATGCAGGTCCGTCCACAGGGTCCCGCCCCACGGGCTCCTAAAGATCCCATGTTATTCAAATGGAGAATCTGAATTGTTTACAAAAAACATATGACTATGTGGTTTAATGTAGTTTCACATGCCATAAGCAGATTGAAGTTCTCACAACAACAGTACTGTTTATGTTTTGATTTATTGTAGTTCTACATTTCACCTTGAGAGTGTAGCACTCACTACTTTTACTATATCAGGTGATCTGTATTTGGTGTTCACCTTTTTTCCTCGGTAATTACGTGTAAAAATTAGACTATAAATAGAGGCCAAATTAAGCGCAGTGAGCGAGCTACTGCAAATAGACTTATATCATGTGACTTTAAATGATACAGTTTAACTACTAATATTTGTACTTAAAAGTTACATGTCGAGGCCGAAGGCCGAGGTTTGACGAGCGCAGCAAGTGGCGGGGTTGGCACGCGAAGCGTGCAGGGGTGTCCCCTAGTACATTCTAAATTGAACAAGTAATAAGAATTAATAATGTAATGTGTCAATGTTATCAAAATACTTCATGTAACCTGTGTTTCTGAGATTAAACCTATTTTATTACAGATTTTTTTATTATTTATTTGCAAAAATGACTAAATTGAACAAAACCAAAGTTATTAACAGTCCTTTGTTAATACATAACAGTAATTTGTTAAGCCCAGAACCAAGTAAATTCCTTAACAAACTTGCAAAGATAACATTTCATCGTGGCGTGGTGTGTAAGCAATTATTATATAGGCATGATATAATTTTTCAATAAAGTTATTAAAACTTTAACCAAAATAGGGGGCGGAAAAAATGATTGGGCCTATGGGCCTAATGCTAAATCCGGCTATGGCCCAGTTATTGTTATCATGGTTATGATTTATATAATTGTTATTTATATTACTGATTAGAATGTATTTTAATATTACGTTACAGTAAATGTGAGATTGTGGGTAATTTATGGTAAATGTGGGTAATTTTATAGCTTCATGTGGGTGAATCAGTAAACTCTGATCAGCAACACTGAACACGACGCGAATAGCCGAGCCGAGCAGCCGACCAGAGTACGCGAGGGGTGACAATTTGAGGTTATGTTAGGATAATTCAGCCTTTTTTTTCATATTATTACATTCAAACATAGGATTTATACACACACTATTGTTCTATAATTTTATGAATAGGGATATTTGTCGTTTATCTATAATAATGAACAAATCCCTTCACATGACCATGCAATGCCGGCAGATACTTTCTCATCAAAGATCTACCCTACATTTAGCAGGTATTTATTTATTTTTTCATAACAGGTTTTTTCATTTTTTACCAGGAATTTAATTAAATCTGTGCTGCAGCAGCTAACAACTAAATAGCCTACAGTTTTACACTATGTCGAACTCTACATCTTAGTATCCTAAAGTATACTTTAAACAGTACAGGCAACAACATCATTATGATATAAAAAAATGACCAATGACAAACAAAATAACATCATTTCAGCTAATTATCAATTACATTATCAGTTGCAATAATATTACGTATGAGGAATAACAAACACCCTGGATCCTGAGGAATAACATAATTTATGTGGTTCACAATTTCTCTTCTGAAAGCGAGGAATGGCATAATTTATGCTGTTGCGTTAAAATCAATAAAATATATGTTTATCATCAAGCAAGGACAACAAAGCTGGTACCAATCGTCACAGATTGTTCTGTTCTAGGCCTATACATTTCAGATTTTTAATAATTTTTTATGCAATTTTAATAACGTAGGAAAACGCAGAAAAATTAAAACGTGCAACAAGAAACTTCTGCTCCGTTCCCACCTGGCGCAGAGGTCAGGAGTGGGAAAAATGGCCGATGTTTGTCGCATGACTGAAGAATAACCAGAAGACGGAATAAGGCATAGTAAATTTCAGTCTACAGATAATGAAATACTCTATCCAACTAAACAAATTACAATGTTTTAGCTGCATTGGCTATTTACACAAAATTTGTTTACCCTTTTTTGCGTGCTCTCCAAAAGTGAGCAATGGCATAATTTATGCTATTGATAAAAGTTGTTGTTCAAACAATATTTTTGGCTATAATCAAACAATTCCTGAATATTTATATTCAGAAATATGTCATCTGTCAAATTTTAGTACCTACAAAAATCTTAAAAATCATTTTATATTTTTTATTATGATATTAATGTGCACAATTTTCAAGTGCTATTTACACAATTTGAGCACACTGACTTATGGTGTTATATAAGTTTTTTACTTTTTGGAATATTTTCATATATTTTACATTTTCTTATAGCTAATAGATTGTACTAATAAAGAAGATGTAGAAAGAAAAAAATTATATATACCCCCTATTTTTGGATTGTTGTGTAATTTTTCAGAGAAAATTTCTGAAAAATTACACAACAATATATTTTCATTTTAATTTTCCTTAACAAACTAATAATATAAAAATTTGTTTATGGGACAATTTTTCCTAAACAACTTTTTCATGTTTATTCAATGGAGATTTGTTTGAATTTTTACATGTACTATTTGCTTACCTACAACAAGGGTTTTCAACCTGGGGGTCACGACCCCTAAGAGGGTCGTGAAAAACCATATCAGGGTCAGCGGAAAAGTTGTGGAAGCAAAAAAATATTAAGTCTTTTTCATAACATTCAAATGTCGTTAGAAAATAATATATATTTAAGTGTATTAGCTTTATCGGTTAATGTGTAGATTCAAGGCTAACTATAACATATACCAGTTTATCCTTGAGTCCATGGTGTTTGGTTTCAAGATTGGGCAAAATTTGTTATCGTTTCATGGACTCAGCGGACAATACTTCACCACACAAGACACACTGAGGCATATTTCCATGAGATGTAAACCCAAACTTCAAATACAATCTTTTGTATATCTGTCATTTTTTTAATATTTTTTTTGCTTAGTATCTTCCTCATAACTCATGGAAGCACTTCAATATTTATCCATTTCTATGTTGAACACACACAACATAAAGCAAGTAAACCCGCAACTGGACTTGAACAATACAAGACAACAAGTAATATTTTATCTACTATATCTTCAAATTCCGCTCATCGTGTCTATTATAATCATCTTTCTGTCTCTCTCCACCTCATTCTACCTAGATGCCGTCAGTATTAGTCATCGCAAAAAAATACATATTTTTCATTATATGACGATTTGATGATTCTCACGCCGACGAAATTATCAGACTCAATGATATTTGACATATGAATTTATGTCATAAAATATAGGAACCAAAAAATATAATATAGAAGCAAGGACTACATTCAAAGAAAGTATTATGAAAAACAAAAATTAAAACTGTCAGAGTGGTGGCCATATTTATTTAGTCATTCCGTGGCATTGGACCACCCTCAAATGCAGTTTTTACGGTCTGGGGTCGCCAAAACTTCAGATTCAAAATGAGGTTGGTAGGTTCAAAATGGTTGAGAACACCTGACCTACAATGATCATATACGGTACTGTAACTTTTTTTGCATATTTTTGCGTTTTATGTAAACAAAAAATTTAAAAAACCTAGTAGTTTATTTAAAATGTAACAACATATCATTATATAGTGCACTAGATAATAAACAATTTGGCTATCTTGGAATTATTTATTAAAATTGTTTAGTGCTCCTAAACAATTTTAATAAAATTAGGGTTGTAAGTGTTAATATTTTCACATTTTTTTCTTCAAAATAATTTACTAAATTTTTATGTGAGTTTTTGTGGTAATATGTGAATATACAGTTCTTGAGAAGAAAACCGAAATGATAAAATTTACATTTGGATAATATTCAGTATTTTTTATGATTTTTGCAAAAAGGGCTTGCGAAGAGCCGAAAAAAGAACCTATCAGTATAACATTGCTCACGGTCATTCATGATCTAGGGTTAAACTCTCAACAAATGAATTGTAACAATGGATTGTATTTCATTATAATAATATAAATAAACAAATTAACTTAACCATTTAAAATAAATATATTGTTCAAACTAAGCCAACATATAACAATAATGCAAATAGCCCTAACAATAACAAGAGCATTTCACTGTGTATGTTAAAATACATGCCATACATAATTGGTACAATTATTCGACATAGCACATAATGCATTTTTCAAGTTTTCAAAACACTTATATAGTGTAATAGGTTTACTTTGAAAGTACAGTACTAAACAATTTTTGGAGGAAAACATTTATCGTCAGCGAAAAGTTAAGTTTTACCAAGAGCAAAAATTTTTTAAATGTTTTTTATACTTATATTACATTGTAGGTACTCAAATTGTGTGGAATTTTGTCCTGATCAAGAATATTTAAAAGGGTTTTCAAACTTATTTAACATTTAATTAAACTTATTAAGAGTTTTAGCACTGGAAAAGAGTTTATTTGGATAAAGTTACTTTATGTTTGTATAGGTTAAGTTGGGTACTGTTTTTTAAGTCGACGTCCCGGGATTTGAAGGAAGGAACCAAGCATAACCAAAAAAGGACTCTTTAAGTAGGCCGCTGCACATTATACTGGATTCCAACATTGAACGACAAAACTAATGTATCATATCCCGACTCAACAAATTATAGTTTAAGAAAGTATGAATTCTGTTTAATTAATAATGTTATAATGATGGAACAATATTGTCTTTTTCAGGAGTCCGCCACTTATATACACAAGAAGCATTAGGAATTAATGGTTATATGCAAGTACGTGAGCGAATCAAGCAACAGTTTGATTCAATGGCTGACAGATTTAGGACAAAAATGAAAGATTTTGTCGCACCTAATTCTGTAAACATGGTCTTTACTGAAGACCTGAAACAAATGATTCATTTGGCTGAACCAAATGAGGATGATTTGGAGCTTATTGAGCAAATGATGGTGAAGTAAGTATCTTTTTAAAGGTACCTGTGAGAGGAAAAGGGCAGGCAAGCCGGTGGCCGAGCAGTCTCTAAGGCGTCAGGACATTGAGCTTGGGTTAGAGATAACGCTGGTTCGAATCCGGCCTAAACTGGTTATATTTATCAGTAATATTCACCTTGTACTGTACTGGTTCGCCTCCTTACTCTGTCTAAATAAGTTCCTCGCACAGATCAATAGTCTATAGACTTATAAGGAATGAGAAGAGTAAGGTTAAGAAGGAGATTGGCCTCTCCTTTTTTATAAAAAAAACGTTATGGTCTTAATACTAAATGGGCGTCATTCTGTTAGTTCAATTATAAAGGCTAAAAATTAAATAAACTTTTTTTGTTGGAACCATAAATAACTAAAAAGTTAACAAGCCAACGATACAAATTTAAGCAAAAACAGTGTTAAATATACTTGCTAGAAGACAATACCCTGAAATATAGGTTTTTTTTTATGAGAGGTCGATCCTCCTTCTTAAACCTTACTCTGCCCATTCCTCATAGACTATTGATCTGTGTGAGGAACTAATTCAGACAGAGTAAGGGGGCGAACAAGTACAGAAGAAGTTGAATATTACTGATAAATATTATCAGTTTAGGCCGGATTCGTATCAGCCCTATCTCTAATCCCAAGCTCAAAGTACTAACGCCCTAGACCGCTTGGCCACCGGTTCACCCAAATTATAAATTGTTAACCAAATTAATGCATTGTAAATTATAAAATTTGTATACAAAATAATAATAATATAAATATACTGTAATACGTAATGTCTAATTACTCAGAGTAGAAGGGCTGGCAATGGGAAGGACAAGAGGGTTTGCTTCACACATGCAAGAGATATTGAAGTCTCCTTGTGCAGTCTGGGAACCAAACAATAGACTGATAGGACTCCCATCTGTTCATCAGATATTGTGATTAAACTTCATTGAAATGCTGCAACGTATATGTAGTATTCCCAGCCAATGTACAGGTGAAATTCTCCCAGTATAGTTGTGAAGGAACATATTCAAACAACATACAAATGATCCTCCTTCACTGTGATATTAATAGTGACTAAATGTTTTTCTGGAGAGATTGTATATAGTTATAGGTAGGGAGTAAAACTCCTCCGGCTGTGTGAGGCATAAAGTGTCACAGCGTGTTTGATTTTTTGGGGTTTCCATGTTGTAAATTACAAAAATCACCTGATAAAATATAAAAACATGTGTATTGTGTGTTTGTAAAAAAATATAGAAATTTACGGTACTTCTATATTTTGTTGAAGCACTTACAAGAACCCGACTGGTTCAGTTGGCAATAGTGCTGTAATTCAGCTACTAGGGGATTAAGTGTTGTGGAGGTTGTAGACGATAAATTCTATGCCCGTCGATTTTTTAGTAAATAAAGCATATTATAAAGTCAGTGAGTTTTTAGATGAATTTTTTTAACTTTAATGCTTGTTTTTATCTCTTAGACCTGTTTCATATGTTTTAAGTTTGTTCATGACTATAAGTTTTAGTCCATAGTAGTAGGGTATTTCGTTGGTTCTTTTATTTTTTGTTCTTCTTAGATTGGCCATCTAAATTTTGTTATATAGCCATTTATGAGTTGTACTATTGACAATGTCATCTGTTGAGTAGCTGTGATATATACATGTAACAAAAATAATGTTTCCATAGGTTACAGCAGACTTAGCAAAACTCTTAATAGTCATATTATTTTATCTCTTAAAGTGTACAATAAATTAAGCCCTATTTTAGAAGGCAACCCTAGAAATAAATGGTTGTCTTAAGTTTTACTCCTGGCTTTTGGAAAATCCATTTTATTCATTGGAAGAATTTTTAACACTGATGTTAATTTTTAAATGTTTTATGACTGTAGTAAGCTAATCTATTTATCCACAATTTATTTATTTTATTTATTTAGTTTAGTTTATATGCTTAAGATGACTTGGCAATTTATGCTCAATTTGACTTTATTAATGCTTGTAAAGTTCTATAACAAATAAAAAATTTGAATTGAATTACTCTCAGGTTTGTGACAGTAAAGATTGATTTATTTACTGAAAACCACTCTATTTTCCCTTTTTTATTTGTGGGATCTAGTTTTTTCTTTTGTTTGTTAAATGTACACATTTTTTACAGTCTCTCCCCCCCTCTCCCTCTCTCTCTCTCTCTCTCTCTCTCTCTCTCTCTCTCTCTCTCTCTCTCTCTCTCTCTCTCTCTCTCTCTCTCTCTCTCTCTCTCTCTCTCTCTCTCTCTCTCTCTCTCTCTCTCTCTCTCTCTCTCTCTCTCTCTCTCTCTCTCTCTCTCTCTCTCTCTCTCTCTCTCTCTCTCTCTCTCTCTCTCTCTCTCTCTCTCTCTCTCTCTCTCTCTCTCTCTCTCTCTCTCTCTCTCTCTCTCTCTCTCTCTCTCTCTCTCTCTCTCTCTCTCTCTCTCTCTCTCTCTCTCTCTCTCTCTCTCTCTCTCTCTCTCTCTCTCTCTCTCTCTCTCTCTCTCTCTCTCTCTCTCTCTCTCTCTCTCTCTCTCTCTCTCTCTCTCTCTCTCTCTCTCTCTCTCTCTCTCTCTCTCTCTCTCTCTCTCTCTCTCTCTCTCTCTCTCTCTCTCTCTCTCTCTCTCTCTCTCTCTCTCTCTCTCTCTCTCTCTCTCTCTCTCTCTCTCTCTCTCCTCTCTCTCTCTCTCTCTCTCTCTCTCTCTCTCTCTCTCTCTCTCTCTCTCTCTCTCTCTCTCTCTCTCTCTCTCTCTCTCTCTCTCTCTCTCTCTCTCTCTCTCTCTCTCTCTCTCTCTCTCTCTCTCTCTCTCTCTCTCTCTCTCTCTCTCTCTCTCTCTCTCTCTCTCTCTCTCTCTCTCTCTCTCTCTCTCTCTCTCTCTCTCTCTCTCTCTCTCTCTCTCTCTCTCTCTCTCTCTCTCTCTCTCTCTCTCTCTCTCTCTCTCTCTCTCTCTCTCTCTCTCTCTCTCTCTCTCTCTCTCTCTCTCTCTCTCTCTCTCTCTCTCTCTCTCTCTCTCTCTCTCTCTCTCTCTCTCTCTCTCTCTCTCTCTCTCTCTCTCTCTCTCTCTCTCTCTCTCTCTCTCTCTCTCTCTCTCTCTCTCTCTCTCTCTCTCTCTCTCTCTCTCTCTCTCTCTCTCTCTCTCTCTCTCTCTCTCTCTCTCTCTCTCTCTCTCTCTCTCTCTCTCTCTCTCTCTCTCTCTCTCTCTCTCTCTCTCTCTCTCTCTCTCTCTCTCTCTCTCTCTCTCTCTCTCTCTCTCTCTCTCTCTCTCTCTCTCTCTCTCTCTCTCTCTCTCTCTCTCTCTCTCTCTCTCTCTCTCTCTCTCTCTCTCTCTCTCTCTCTCTCTCTCTCTCTCTCTCTCTCTCTCTCTCTCTCTCTCTCTCTCTCTCTCTCTCTCTCTCTCTCTCTCTCCTCTCTCTCTCTCTCTCTCTCTCTCTCTCTCTCTCTCTCTCTCTCTCTCTCTCTCTCTCTCTCTCTCTCTCTCTCTCTCTCTCTCTCTCTCTCTCTCTCTCTCTCTCTCTCCCCTCTCTCTCTCTCCCCCCCCTCTCTCTCTCACTCTCTCTCACTATCTCACTCTCTCTCTCTCTTTAATTCTTTTATGTAAAATTTCACGAAAACCGTTATAGCTATAAAAAAGTTAAAAAGTTTTGTAAAAAATGCATAATTAAGAGACAAATCAAACAACACCTTATTTACTGAAATCGAATAATAAATAACCCAGGTGTGAAATATTTTAACTGCAAATATGAGTCGCTGTGCATCATTAATTAGCTGTTTATTTTTAATTAATTTATAATTATTTATAAAATATAATGGCAAATATTTCCACAGAACAAATTTACAAAAGTTGCTCAAAATGATGGCCTATAACAAGATTGCACTGTCTCCAACATTGTACTACAGTTTGATGAACTTGTTCAAAAATATTTACATTCTCCTGAATTCATGCTGCAGCTTCTACAATTCTGCCAACTAAGTCCGTTTCACTCTCCACTGTTGTGCCTTGTACCAGTTCTTTCAAGTGCATCCACAGAATAAAGTCTAATGGTTTGAGGTCAGGGGATCTGGCAGGCCAATGTACAGGTCCACCACGTCCCATCCACCTCTGTTAAAATGTAATAATTAACGTAGTCTCTGACACTAATACCAAAATGAGCTGGAGCTCCATCATGTTGAGACCACATATCATATTGTCTGATACGAAGTGGCACATCTGCTAATAATTCATGGAAGATGACTCTGGGAAAAACAAGATACATAGGGGCATGAAATCTGTTAGGTAAAATGTAGGGTCCTATTAACAGACAGTTAAGCTTTTTTTTTTTTTTTTTTTTTTTTTTTTCAAATTCAAATAAGTTTATTATTCATTATTACATGGAAAGAATATTTACAATAATATCAGGAATAATATATTGCCCTGCCTAGACTATCCGTCTGTGTGCAAGGCAAGAGTTCTTTTACAAATCATAACAATTGTAAATACTGTACCCTTAAAATATACATACACAAATATTAACAAGAGAAATGCCAATTTTACAATCTTAATGAGATACTAACATTCTAGACATAAGTCGTAATTGTTATAGAAATAAACTAGCCAATAATGTTATAAGAGAAAATGTACTTAAGTAAAAAACAAAATAAAATTAAAAGAAAAAGAAAACAAAATGAAAAAAAATAATAAAAATCTAATACAATATAAGTATAACACCTAAATGTTACACACAAGAATTTACACATGAACCAAATCATTCACCAAAACACGAGTATATAAAGTAGTCTATGAAGAGTAAACAGTGACTACTCCATTAACTACCCCTCCACACCCCCATATAATAAGATATTTAAATAAGACATATCCATACAAATCCCAACAGGAATATATAAGGAAGAGCACAAGACTAAATATAATATGACCAAATCAATCTCTCAGTATCTTCTGGGCCAAGAGTAAGCAACCACTCCTCCACTCTCCGTTTAAAAGCCGCGACACCGCCACCCTCTTGAATTATGCCTTGAGGAAGGTTTTTATAAACAAAATGCGCAATAAAAAATGGATTGTGAGAATCCAAACTACTGGTAGGACGAGGGATTTGAATTCCAAAACCCACTCTATTTCTTGTTAGATAGGTATGTTTTAACGTTGTAAAAATGTCAACCTTATTATTCATAATAAATAAAATTAAATTTTTGACATTTAATTGACATTTTTTGACATAAAATTAAATTTTTGATTGCCATTAGCCAAGACATAAAAGTTCTATTTCATATGCAGTTCACAGTTTCCTCACTTGTATCATTATTCAGGTTTTTAATCAATATTATTAGCTGTTCAATTAAAAAAGCAATACTTCTGTATTAAAATAAATTGTTGACACCTAGAAGCTAATGCTTACTTTTCCTTCTATCAACAATGGGTTACAAATAAACAGCTGATACGTAGTTCAAATTAAATAGTTTATAGATCGCCAACTCATTGTTAATATGAAGTGGATATAAAACAGCTGATTAATGATACACAGCGCCTCATATTTGCAGTTAAAAGATGTTGTAGGTATGCATTGTTGTATTATGGAAATTACATTGATTTACAAAAATTGTCACACCTGGGTTATTTATTATTCGATTTAAGTAAATAAGATGTTGTTTGATTTGTCTCTTAATTATGCATTTTTTACAAAACTTGTAACTTTTTATAGCGTTAACGGTTTTCGTGAAATTCGATGAATTTAAAAGGCTGCCATTTTGAAATTAATTTAGTTACAGCATAGATATTTTACTCCCTTGTTTTAACTGTTAAGCTATACATGTATACTAAATTTGAAGTTTCTGTCTTAAATAGTTCTTGAGTTATAAAATAATTTGTAAAAACCATATATAGACAGACAATAAACTAGTCACCGTAGACCCATTATATTATAAAATAGGTTTGTCTTGACCTAAGGAAATATGTTTGCTGAAAAGTTCCAGAGAGTTCTGGGACACCCTGTATACATGATTTTTTTGTAATATATGTACTGAAACGGCTTAGCCCTTGTAAGGAAATAAAGAAAGAATATTTTCTACTCCCATGATTGTTGAAACTTGTTTAGTCTGTATATTTGTTTTGATTTTACTCTGCAATATCAGACTCCATCTATAGATAATGTGTTTGCACAAACATATTTCTTTTATAAATGTTTTACTCCTTTAGAGGCCCGTAGGACAGAGCATTGAGGCTGTTGAGGAAAGTCCTTTCATAGTATGTCTAGGGTCCAAGAAAATGTACCAAATTTAATATCTGTATCTTTTGTAGATATTGTTTGGAATATAATTAAAAAAAAAAAAAACACTATATACACATTGGTTGAAGTAACTCTTTAATTGGATAGCAATAAGACAAAACCTATCAAAATTATTCATGCTGAAAAATGCTACTAATTTTGAAATTTTTAATATTATATGGCGGTGACCAAACTCTTTATGTATTTAAAAAATTAATGTAATATTGTACGCCAGATTATGTGATCAGGATGTCCTGTAGGTTGGTTTTGGATCCTAGAGGTACATCGAATGATTGTTCAGGTCCAAATATTACAGTATTTTCTGTTGCAACTAGTGAGAGTTTCAATTGTTTAATTTTTGAAGAGCAAAAAAATGATGAAGGTACGCTGATGATGACCCTCCTAACCACCTTTTCATGTATGGTGATAATGATTGTATAACCTATATTTTTTTAAATAAAGTTTACAAATGATCCGTACATATTTAAATATATTCTTAAGGTTATTAACAACTAGTTCTTCCGGTGTCAACCGCGTCAAAGGACTATTTACAATATATACAGTTCCAGACGTTTCGCCCATGCTACGATGTGGCATCCTCAGTGGCAGTCTCAGCCTAACCACTGAGGATGCCACATCGTAGCATGGGCGAAACGTCTGGAACTGTATATATTGTAAATAGTCCTTTGACGCGGTTGACACCGGAAGAACTAGTTGTTAATAATGACTCCAGCCGCTTAAGCTTACGAAATAGGATATTCTTAAGGTCTTTAAAAAACAAAGTTTTCATATCAATATTCAATAAATATGTTTATCAATATATAATTAATGTATTACTTAGATACGTGTAACATTAGTAAGGAAGATTTTATACATAGATACCAAACTCTACCCAGATGGCTCACAGTATTAGGGAAAAGCGTGCACGCTGTTTAAGGAGTATCTAGGCAACACGCACTACACGACCGTGAATTTAGGATGCAACGTTGTCTCATTGAACAAGTATTAAATCTCAATTATTATTATCAGCTGATATTTGTTATTAATATGGTTAGTTGAATGAGTTCAATCTGGCAACGCCGCCCAGTTGACAGCCGATCGACACGCTTTAAAGCAGAAAGTTGACATACTACGAAAAAATTGTTAACATTCTTTAGCATAAGTATGAGCTATCTGGTTAGAATTATTAATTTGTGGTTTTATAGATATTTTAGTGTGACCATAATGATTTTTTTTTTTTCTTTAGAGCAGAATCATACAAAGATTCTTATATTTGGTTGAAATACCAGAGACGGAATGGGATCTGTGGATGATGCTCAATAAAACATTTGGCAAAGTTGCAAAAACTAATACCTACCTTCCAAAAAACTTCTCTTTTGCATACTTTCATGAGTTTTTATGCTGTCATCTTTCCTAATTAAAATTACTAGTAGTATTGTGATTACTAATTTTCATCAATCAATGTTAGTTATGTTAGTAATATTCTTTTGTTACATTATTATATTTATAATATTGTAATTGTATAACAATTTTATGTATAGTGTAATTGTTTAATGTTATATTTGTATAACATTTCATTGTATGAACAGACTTGTTCATTTTCTGTAATATTTCAGATTCAACAAGCAAAACAGAGACTTAAGATTTGGTACATTTGTATTTGGTCCTGTTGTGATGCGCATGTATCACTATTTAAACAAACCAAAAGAAGCCCTTCAGGTAAGGCTTTGTATTAACCCTATTCTCTGTATACACTAACTTGGCCGATGGACCCCAGCCTACCTGCGACCGGCCCGCCTGTCCTTTATTCACCCCCTCGCACATGTGTCCCAGTGATAAGTCATCTATTGCCGTTACCTCTGCACTGGTTAACTTTTTTGTGCGGCTTGGAATTTTTAACTTATTAAAGTATTCCTGAAAGTATAGAACAAATTCAAAAAAATTATACCAAACACGATGGTATTAACTATAATAACAATTTATTCAACTTCATAATTAGCTACAACTCCAACTTTTAATTTCTGTATTAGGACATTAATATAGGACCATTACACAGTTTTGTTTTCGATTTTTTAAAGAGCCATGGTTCACGACTGCCAAAATCGCACTCAACTTCACAACGAATAAGAGTGACTGCTGTGTATATAACAATATAGCCTTCACTTGATATAAATTTGAAAGAATGTATACTTAAATCAGTGAACAACTTGTAAATATGTCAATAGATTCACAATGTAGGAATAAATTTTGAATTATGTACAGTTAAATTTAGGATTTTAGAATATTAGAATTATTTCTTGTGCGTATAACATGTATAGTACGCGCGCTGAAGGTCCGGCCTCCTGGCTGGCCTACTAGTCATATAAAAACTTCGACTCTGAGCGAGGCGGTCACAGACAGATCGTAAAGGGTGATTGTTTACGGAGTATTGTATTTTGGTATCTCTTATAATTAGACCAGTATTTAAAATAAAAACATCAAATAGGTTAAGAGTTTGAAAGTTAACAAATTAAAACGAATATCAATAACAACAATTAAATATATCATAAAAAATTATAAATCAGTTAATAACTTTAATTGAAATTAAATAACTAAGAAATATATACTTTTTACTGTCACTAAGAAAAATATTTCTGTGATTTCCCGTATCGTTAAAATACATATAATTTTTATTTAAATTGGTTTAAAATAAAAATGACGAGTTGGGAATGACTCGTCAGTTTTATAAAACTCATGGACGGTTTCTATAACGGCACATTTGTCAAAATCGTCTAGTTCTGCCGCTGTTGTTTTTTATCTTGTATTTTTTGGGAGTTGTGAACGAACACTCTACTACTTCCACTGAAGTGTCCAATAAACACTTTTCACGCCGAATTTCCTTTAAAAGAGTTTTTGAAATACTACATGCAACTGCAGTTCGTTCTAACGATTTTTTTACGGGGATTCGTTGTTCATCTCTTAATTTGGCCTCATTCGCCATGAACTCACTTACTCTCCAAATAATTTCCCTAGCCTGACTTCTAGTAGTTTTTCCTTGGGCTACTTTAGGAATAAAGCGAGCCATAGTTGAGGTAAGAACCACTAAAGGAATAAACTATTTAGGATTTACGTTCACTAATTTTACAACCTTAAAAGTCTGCAGAGGCTGTCTGTAGGCCATATTGGTTTAAATCTCATTAGAACGTTGTTTTTTTTTCGAACCGGACAAATGATCACGCGTGTCAAAATTTAACTGTTATTTTTAAACGGTCTTTTCCAAACAAATTGCATTTGAACAAGAGTGAAATTACTCGTTGAACTGCTTTGTGGATTCATAATTAGTTTAATAGAATAAATATAAAAATTATTTAGTTTGAAGTTTTTATTTTCACCTATTTTTCAAAACTAGGCGTATGTATTCATAATATCAAAAGCAAACCCAATGCGCAATATGATAGCATTTTAAATGAAACCTCATACACAACGTTTGGTAAATAAATAATTATAAAAATATGGATTCAAAATAACGTTGTTTTTATGAGAATTAAACCAGTATGGCTCTGCAGACTCTTAACACAGTTAAGGGACAACAACAAAAAACACAAACTGACTTATTACACTACAGTAGTTAGATAAAAACAAACATATAACCAACTAAATAATTGTTTACCGTACACTTGAGTAAACATTCCTAACACGCTAAACCACAAGCAAATATATCGCACGCAGTCTGGAAACGTACTGAATGTGCATCCGTAGATAACAATTAACGTAACTTATTTTAGAAGCAAGCGTGGGAAAGTCTGACAGTAGCGAATGTTTCCGGGACTGCAGGCATATTGGGCCCTCCACCCGTCTCCTCCCTATCACCGCTCGGCGGGCTTGAGGCCGGACCTTCGCCGCGCGGTCTATACCAAGAGTAATTCTTATATAAGTTTTTTAGTTTGTTGCTTATTGTTTGTTTAGTTTTGTTTTAAGTAACTTGTATAAGTTTGTTAGGCATTTTACAAATGAAATAATTAGTACATGCTACACATAACTCTTTGTTTTGATTAATTTCCTTGTAGAAATTAGAGGGTAGGGTGATACCTAAGTATGAGGTTGCACAAGTCGTTTTTATAGTTAATACGACGAGTGTTTGGTACAATTTTTCAAATTTTTGTCTATACTTTTCAGGAATACTTTAATAAGTTAAAAATTCTGAGTCACACAAAATTTAACCAATGCAGAGGTAATGGCAATAGATGACTCATCACTTGAACAGCTGTGTGAAGGGGTGAGCGTTTAAAGGACAGGCGGGCCGGTCGCAGGTAGACAGGGGTCCATTGGCCAAGTTAGTATATACAGAGAATAGATTACAACTCTGTTGTAAAAATTTTTGAAAAAATTCAAGATCAACCAATCAACAAATGCTGGCGGATCGTCTGTCTCAGTACCTTCCTCATTTTGTTAGTAGAGACCAGTATTCCGTCAGCGCCGCTCAAAGTCATACCGCTTTCTCTGTATTTCACGTGTTGTTATTTTAAGAAAGAGTAGTGTTTACATTCAGTTTTTTGAAAATTTTCTTGATGTAGGTAAATAGTTTTTTTTCATGATACCTGAATGTTAATTCTATAGACTGTTTATTTTACTACGTAAATAAATGGTTAACAATGAAACTGAGCGAAAAATGAATTTTCAGTCATTTTTTCCTGAACCCTTACATTTGCTATAAAACACAAGAACATATTATAACAAAAAACATAAAAGAGCATTTAAAAATTATGTTAAAGAATAACTTGTTTTATATGAAATTAGAAACATGTAATTAATATTACGACAGTTTAAAATAACAAATTAATATGATAGTCCATGTACAAAAAAATAAGAAACATGAAGTAGGTATTCAAAAATTATGAATGAATAGTGAGGACTTGATACTAATTTAATAGTAGTAATTAAGGGTTAAGTTTTTGTTATCAGGAAAAGGACCAAACACTAATCAAGTTTCAAATATTGACTACTAACTAGGTTCAACAATTATTTATTTTATTATTTTTAGGAGAATCACAAGTGTTTCAGCCAAGGTGTAACTGTTTGTCCCTTGTTGTAATAGCAATTATTTTAGATATCTAACATTTTATCAATATATATATATATTGATAAAATGTGTTTATATATACAGCAATTCTTTCTCTTTATAAGTAATGAATCGAAGCTGTTATATTCTGTGTATATAAAGTAACCTTAGTTTTTATAAAAAATGCCAAGTTAATTTAGCTTTTCAATGTTTTATTGTAATATCAGGTTTTCCTAAATCCTGATCTAAATCACTTCTTCGACCAAATTGCCTCCTTCCAAGTCCTGATGGACTTGCTGTTCAAGAATGAGATGTATGACGAGGTGATGCAAGTGGCTGACATTGTCAGAGACAAACAACTACCAGATTCTCGCTTTCCAAAGAATGTCATTGTACTTGTAATGGCTGCAGCTTACAAAAAGGTAATAAAATACTATTAATAGTAATTGTATAGCTTTAATAGTAATTGTATAGCTTAGAACCGTTCATGTACATTTGTAATGGATGTTCAATTACGTTTTAAGATTTAGCTGGAGTCCACTGTTTGTTTCCAGGGAACATTGTACTATTATAAACCCTTACACTTTTTATTCAAGTTGGTGTAATAGATCCTTTACTCTTTTCCAGTTTAAGTCTAGTTGAAGCCCCAAGTCAGTGTTTTTCCTTAATTTAATATAGTCCATACTCTGCATCTAGCCAAGGATGTAAAAACAAACATAAATAAAATTAGATGTTCAATTAATTACATTTCGAAGGAATGTACACACGAAAGACTTATTTTATTTAAATAAAAGTATGGAAAAAAAGTAATCTTCAAAAACGGCTGTTCAATTAATTACATAGCCAGATTTTATGTATAAAACATTCAACAACTTGAGTTGTGACTTCCGGCCTTTAGCCTCCAGCCCCAACTTTAGTGGGGTGAAAACTAAAATATTTTTAACTGTAATTTGCATTTTAATCAAACTGTAAATAAAATTTAATCAAAATCGTTTGAATAAAGCTTCAAAAAATTGCATTTTTAAATGTTTTTGGCCATTACAAATGTTATAACTCAAAAACTATTAAATTAGGGACATGCGGTTATTAATAAAATATTTTAAATTGTAATTCACATCTTCCCTGAAAATTTAATTAAAATCATTGAAGCTGTTTTTGATCAAATTCCATCCGTTTTGTCTCCGGCGAAGTGCATAGACACACACATACGGATAGACATCAAAATCTTAAAAGAAAAAAAAAGAAAAACACTTGTGTTCAGAGGGCCCTAAAATGGAGTTTTATACCAATTTGTAACAAATTTTTTTTTTACGATCACAATACTTTCTCCATGCTAACGCATACGAGAGAAAGTAAAAAGTAATCAGGATTAAAATACCATTGTGTGTGTATGGGTTGGTGGGAGGGTGGGTCAATAACCTTATGCGTGTATGGATGGGTGGTGAGTCAATACCTGTGTGCGTTTATGGTGGGTGGGTGTGTCAATACCACTGTGTGTATATGGGTGGGTGAGTGGGTCAATATCACTGTGCGTGTATGGGTGGGTGCGTGGGTCAATATCACTGTGCGTGTAAGTACCTATGAGAAAGGTTGTATTAATTCATTAGACAGTTATTTTTTATACATAATAAATTAGTTTCTTTATTCTGATTGTAATGAAAGATATGGAAGTATGTCTTTGAAAGGTAACCAATAATACTGTATGTGGGTGGGTGGGCCAATCGCTGTTCGTGTATGGGTGGGCGGGTGGGTCAATACCACTGTACGTGTATGTCAGGCAATGTTTGGATGATAATAGTGCACAAAATTTAATTTATTATACAAAAATTCGTATGTTAGTCAGGAATATAGAATGTATGCTATAATTATGTGTGATTTGAAAGTGTACTTGTAAAAATGTACAAGTACCTTTTCCTGTCAAATCTCCTGATATATCTGGTATTTACCCTTCTTTATTTCCAAATATCTTTTATGGGCAATTATATTGCTAAGATTTTGTTGGTAAGGAATTTACGATACTAGCATTTTCATTTCATTCATCCATCCATTTTCACTTTTTTTATATAGAAACAGCACTTAATTAATTACCCAATTGATTATGATGACAAGAGATTTGTTAAAATTCTTTATAAAATATGGTAGTGGGAAATGATAGAACCTACAAAGGAATATATCAGAATATATTTCCTTATATCTTCAATCCCTATTTTAATCCTTCTTGAACTCTTTACCACTTCTAGGATTAAAACTCTCGTCTAATCTATTTCCTCTAATGCATGTTAAAACCAATCCAGAATCCCTCTCTTATCTGATTCTTTAAACGTTTTACCAATTAAACTTTTAACTACAGCAATATATGTTTTCTGTTACACATGTTTTTCGTATACTTTAAATGGTGTTTTAAAATTAGCTGTTTATTACCTACAATTATTCGTCAAATAATCTGTATTGTTTGTTGTTACAGAACACTCCAGAATCAATGGCGTACATGAAGGAACTATGGAAAGCTCTACAAGATTCCGGCCATGCACCTATGAGGAAAGCAGTTGCCTTTGCAACAGCCCTTGCGATCAACCAGCAAGCCCCTCACATAGCTTTAGAAATACTCTCAGTGGTTGGCAATCAAAATTATGTCAGTGTTCGCAACTTAAGGGTAAGAATGAGAATAATTTTTATTTATTCGTTTCACTCGGTGAACATGAATTGTATGTTGAAGCATACATAAAGTATTGTCTAGACATTAAATATTGCCTAACTTTATGTCTATCTTATTAAAAACCGTGAAGATGTGTTTTAGGGAACTATTGTCTATAAATTTATCTTTTAATGTGGGGTTTTTTAATGATCCTAACTTTTATTGATTAAATAATAATTTACTGTATTGTATGTGTTTTTTTTTTCATTTCAAATTGTTTTAATGTAAATTTGTTATATCCAGCTATTTACATGTCTTATAATGCACTTTGCATATTAAATACTTACTTACTTCCATGACCACTAATACTCAAGGTGGTATTTGGTCGGTAGCGTAGCTGGTTCAATCCCAGCTTCATAGGATAAAGGTTCTCAGTTCAGTCCCAATCAGAGTCATAACAAATTTTTAAAGGTATCAGCTGATAACCACTATCTGTTTATTTGTCATTGGGCTATTATTAATGCCACTTTGTAAGGACTAGTCGGCCTTAGTTTGTAACAATGACTACATTTGCTCATCAACACTCATTCGAAATCTATATTTGCCCAATCTTGACGATCTACATCTTACGAATAAATTTAAAAAATTTCGGCCTTGCCAACGATACCTCCACTTCTTACGATCTTCTTTATTCAACATCAACTTTTTCATGTTAACGACCACTTGATCCTTTTTTTTGACATCTTTTTTGTGTACGCAGGACGTCTTCTGTCTTCAGGGTTTTCTTTCCACACTTGCTTGATAAGAATTAAAAATAAATAGAAAAATATAGCTAATTTAAAACTAATTAGAAAAACCTGTCCTCCTCTTATGATAACTAAAAAGTAGCAAAACAGGTGTTCCACCATACAAATAAAATAGAAACACTGATCCTGTCAAGTTCCTGCCTTACACCACTGAGCCAAAGACCAGTGCTTCTACACAGTTGCACGGTAAAAAGTACCACCCCAAGCTCTGTACCTACCACAGGACAATACCTTAGACCACTTTTCCGTTCCAACACCAACGGTGACTCTGTATTATTACGTTAATCGACCATGACCTACCATCAAATCACGTAAAGAGTTAATCTACCCATTTACAAAGATGTTTCCCTAAAATATTATATTTTTACTAACAATAGCAAAGCTTGTTGTATCATAGGTACTCTGATGAGTCCATAATATGTCTAGACTATTTTCTGGAACTTGCCCATTTTCTGAAAATAGCTGTACTCAAACAGCTAGAACCTTGTAATTGTTTTGAGATTATTATCATTTTCATCATTACAAAAATGGTCAACCATATTTGGACTCTGCAATCTGAATCTAACATATATCAAGTGAACAAACCATATCTAAAACATAGCAAAGATACTTAGTCTATCATGCTTCACTTAATGACAAACCAGTAACACTGGTTTATCATTCAGTTAAAATATATAACATGAAAATGGAATCATTGTTAATAATAAAAACACTATAATGTTATACTCATTTCACAAAAAATTTTCGAGATCTGCATTTTTAATTTGCTCACTTCCTAAAATGAAAAACCCATAAAATTTACATGTGACATATGTTCCAAAAACATTACAAAAACCAATTCCTCTTTACAATGTCAGGGACTTGTAATAAATAGCATCATTTAAATTGTACAAGCATAGTTACTAACTGTATCTGCGATAAATGTAATAAAACAGCTAATCATGGGGGTAATAGTTCAATTAATCAAGAATATAAGATTAACATTCAGCAGACTGCCGAGGTGAATGAACCGGTATTAGAGACTATTGAAAACTTAAATGTAATGGTTGAAACTGTAAATAAGGATGTGGCTGAAGCTAACAACAAAGTCAAATCCTCTGGAAGTACAAAATTTAGACTTACTTGTAATTCAGAGAGAAGAGGAAATTTTGAGAATGAAAAACAACAGTAAAGATAGTTTTATTTCTGTCAGCGAAAAAACATGAAGCTCTGTTGTTAGACAGTTTATCATCAAGTATTTCAATCCCACTAAGAAACAATTTTGAGCCTCTTGCTAACATTTCAATAGATATCACTCACAAATAAAATAAGCTTTACCAGCCATCAGTAAAGCAAACAAATAAAGCTAAGAGGAAGAAAACTTCAAAATCCCCACATAGTGTCAACGATATTAAGAACTCTAGTGCAGTTAAAAATCAGATCACTATTGGCAAAATCATGTTGACTACACAAAAAAAGAAGAAGAGGAAGATCTTGATGATCGCAGGTATCCATGGAAATCAACTGTGTCCTAATCTGCAGGAAAAATGTAGGAGTGCAGTTGATGTCACTGTTGTGAGCAGCCCTGGAGGAACCTTCAACCATGTCTCCAAAAATGTTTATGAACAGGCCAGTGATCTTACTCAGGAAGACTACGCTCTCTTCTTGGCAGGAACCAATGATATTACCAACCCCAATAGTGACAATTTAGTAAATAATCTCGATTTACACCATATAACCAATGTTGCAGTTAAGTCTAATATAATTTTAAAAGGCATCCCTCATAGGCTAGATAGACCATCACTCAACAAAAACATGAGCAGATTAAGTAATTTATTGAAACAAAAAGCAACTGAAACTAAAAACTGCACTTTCTTACTTTAGTATTGGGACTGCTCAAGGACAAGATTGTGAATTGACATCTATATCATCTGATAACATACAAATTGTTGAGGATAATATGAAAGACATAATGATGCAATTTAAGAATGATACTAGTGTAGCCTTTGCACATTGTATATCAGGGACCAGTGAAAGTGAAACAAATACGGTCAGTTGTGTGTCATGTGCTTCGATGGGAACAGAATCAAATCTAGTAACTCAAAGTACCTCTATTTTGGAATTAACAAAGGAAAATTCTGAAGCCTCACCAAATGACAATAGTTTTTTAACAATCGCAGTAACTCTACAAAATCCGACCTAAACTTAGAATATAAATGTATTAAATGTCAAACAAATCATTTAAATAATCAAAGTTATACTAATTATTTTAAGTGGCCTTTATGTAGAGAGGCAATGACAGATTCAAATTATGAATGGGTTATGCATTATAATATTCAAGGGGGCTTAGCTAAAAAAATTGATCATTTAAATATTTTATTAAAAGATTCTAATATTATTATTGCTTGTTTCAATGAACATTGGCTTACAAAAAATACTATTAATTTATTTAATTCTATTCCTGGATATACGTTAGCTGCATTTTATTGCAGAGATACAATAATTCGTGGAGGTTCTTGCATATTAGTAAAAAGTGATGTTCACTATATTGATAGACAAGATTTATCTATTTTCAATGAGGATTCAACTTTTGAAATTTCGAGTATTGAAATAAAGTCATTGAACATTGTCATTGTCTCTATCTACAGAACACCATGTGAGGGTAACTTTAATGTATTTATAAATAGGCTAGAATCGTTTTTAAATTTAATAAAGAAAGAAATTAAAACAAAAATATTTTATTTAGCAGGCGATTTTAACATAGATATTTTGGATTCATGTAAATATCCTAAGCAAAAAGAAGTGTTTTTAAATTTATTGGAAGTGTATGGCCTGTCTGTAAATTTTAAATCGCCAACAAGAATTACCCCACAATCAAAGACCTGCATAGATAATATCATTACCAATCACTTTAAGACAGGCAATGTAATTCCTAAAATGAATTTAGAGTTAGGGCTTTCTGACCACAGATCACTTTTTTTATCAGTAAGACAAAATGACAGTGATGTAAAATCAAAGATTAGATTTAAGAGTAGAATATTTTCAATGAAAGAAGTTAATTTGTTTAATCAGAGTTTAAATCATGTTAAATGGTATGTGAATCCTAACAAAAATGTGAATAATAATTATGACTTATTTTTAAAAACTTATAAGGATATTTTTGAAAGCTGTTTTCCTTTAAAATTTCATTCAACTAATAATATTAACAATAAAAAGAAGAGCTGGATCACAACAGGCATAAAAATATCTAGTGCTAAGAAAAGACTCCTCAGTAAAATGGTTAAAAAGTCAGAGGATGTATGCTTTATTTCATATGTTAAAACATATAAGAAAATCTTTAAAGCTGTGTGCAAAAAATCAAAACTGTTGTATAACTGTGATATAATACGTAAATCAGATAATAAGACTAAAGCAGCCTGGTCAATTGTTAATAAAGAACTAGGAGTGAAAAAACATAACATAAATTTTCCAGATTTTGTTGTTGATAACAAAAGGGTGGTAAGTGGAGAAAAGATTGCAAATTTATTCAACGAAAGATTTTCGAATATTCCTCTTCTGTTAAATATATCTTCCTCTAAGCCTGAAGCAATGACATTAATACAGGAAAATAATCACTGCCATTCAGAATTTTCTTTCAATTTTATTTCATCAACCGAGGTTGCAAGAATAATTAATTCTTTTAAGAACAAGAAATGTGCAGGTTGGGATGAAATTCCTCAAACATTAATGAAATTTACTACTGCAGCAATCCGTAGACCACTAACTTTAATTATAAATCAATCATTTTATTGTGGAGAATTTCCAAATAAATTGAAATATGCAGAGGTTAAACCATTATATAAAAAGGGGGAAAAAGAAATTTTAAATAATTATCGACCCGTTTCAATATTACCATCTTTTTCCAAAATTTTTGAAAGAATTGCTTATAATCAGATTGTAAATTTTTTGGATGTAAATAATTTGTTTGTTGAGAACCAATTTGGTTTCCGAGCAGGACACAACACAATCTCTGCGGTAGCTCATTTTGTTGACCAGGTTGCATCTGCCTTGGATGAATCACAGAGCACTATGGGTGTGTTCTGTGATCTAACCAAGGCATTTGATTGTGTTGAACATGATATACTTTGCGAGAAACTTAAATATTTTAAATTTAGTGACTCAGCAGTGTCTTGGATAAAATCATATTTATCAGGCCGTTACCAACGAACTATAGTTATTAAGAACAATATTAAATATTATTCAGATTGGCAAAACGTAAGATTTTGTATTCCTCAAGGCTCAATATTAGGGCCTTTGCTATTCCTTTTATATATTAATGATTTACCTACAAGTGTATCTTCTAGTCTTATACTTTATGCAGATGATACCTCAGCGATATTAAAAGCAAATTCAACCAAAGACATTACATTAGTTTTTCAGAATTCACTTGAGGAACTTCAAAATTGGTTTTCAGTGAATGGTTTATTGCTTAATCACTCTAAAACAAAAATAGTTACATTCCAAACCCAACAAAATAGAGATTATATTGACAGTAATATTTTATTTCATGGTGACCCAATATCAATTAACTCTTCAGTTAACTTTTTAGGAATAGAAATTGATTCAAACCTTAATTGGAAAACTTTTGTCAGTAAAATATGTAAAAAATTAAATTCCTTATGTTTTCAAATGATAGTTCTTCGTGAAATTGTTGATTCTAAAACCAGGCTTATGATATATTATGGCCTTTTTTTACCAGTTATAACTTACGGTATTGAATTTTGGGGTACATCACCTCATGCAAGTAAAATATTTAAAATCCAAAAGAAATATATTAGAATCATGACATTTTCTTCTAGAAGAAAATCATGTAAACCATTTTTCAAACAGTTCGAACTACTGACCGTTCCATGCCTTTATATATTAAGATGCTTGATTTTAGTGAAAAATAATTTAGAGCAGTTAATGAAAGCACAACATAAACATCACTATGAAACGAGATTTCATCAAAATTTCCAGTATCCAAGACATCGATTGACATTAGTTCAAAAAACCCCTCAATATATGGGGAAAAAACTGTATAATAAACTCCCAAATAATTTAAAAGATAAAATTAAGGAAAACAGCTTTAAACATAAATTGAAAAGTTTCCTTACGGAGAAAATCTATTATTCAGTGGAAGGATTTTTGAATGATTAGGCTGTAGCACTGGGAAATAATTCCTTTCTGTTTTATTTAACACATTTGTCATTTTGATATATTCATTTTAGAATAATAATTTAGTTTTAAGGCAACTTGACAATGTCATATGTTCTGTACTAGCTATGCTAGTTGTAAAAGAATGTATTTATTATGACAATAAAGTTATTCTTATTCTTATTCTTAGACACTTTATGCTTACTGCTAGCACACTACACCAGACACGACATACACATAAACTTGATGGTAAAAATTGTATTGCAAAAACAATTGCTCAAATATTTATGACACTTCTCAAAACATCCTGACTGACTGCGTATGGCCACTGACGTTTTTCACTACTAATTAAATTGACTTGCTGGTAAATGTTGCAATAAACAAAACTACAAAGCAATTACTAATCTATTGGTGTTTGAATTTAGTGTATAGGAAACAGAATTATGTTGTAGAGCAGTTAATTGATGTAGAGTTAATATGGCTGGTTTTAACCTCAGTGCAGTATCATATTCAAATGACATCAAAGTTATCAATCACAGTAATGGATCATATTTTGATTTTTGTTTTGTTTGTTTTTTTTTTTTTTTTTTTTTTGTATTTATACCTAAAATGTATGTTGTACACTACTCACTTCTACTGCATTGCTTATTAACTAAGTAAATTATTAAATGGTTCATAGACTTTATTTGGTATGTGTTTATTGCCTCCATACATATTAAACAAACACAGGCATTACAGAATATTAAACTGTTTTCTCCAGTAAAAACAAACTTGTACATCTCAACAAAGAAATTGATTATGATGAACTGCACTTTTCTAATGTGAAATGCACTTATTTACAAGTTTTTAATGTGAAAACAAATATCTGTACTGATTCGAAGTGATAACAAAATATTTAACCTGGTTTAGTTTTAATAACATGGATCACGAATACATTGATAGCATGGAGTAAATCACCTTCAGACTTGTTTTAAGAGGCTGTCTCACTGTATTACACCTTTTTTAGAGCATGTCCCTTTCAAGGAACTTTTTTGACTTAATTTTGAATTTATTTATTGTGTTTGTTTGCAGGTATCAGCATTGGCAGACATCAACAGACCGGATGACGCTTTGCCTATTCTCAGGAGTGTTCTAGAAATCGATAGTCCTCAAGAAATCAAGCATACGTTCTGTATAGAAGTGGTAATTCACTTAAGATTTTATTCATAGTGGTTGTCAAGCATGGTAATTTTTTTAAGTTTTATTGCCAAGAGGCAATAATAATATATTATATGACCGCCAACAAAAAGAAGTCTCTACACATCAGTCATGCGTAGTAAGAGAAAATAATATCAGGTGATAAAATATTTAACAGCAAATATTAACTTCATGACCTTGAATCACTTGTTCGAAATGCATCTAGTTTTAATGAACTCACAATGGATGTTATCCCATGAGGGGCTATTTAAAGTGTTCCTATAAATAACTTTGGTTTGTTTTATGTTTGATAAACCCACGATAAATGGCATACTGACAGTGCATGCTCAACAGATTCTATCTACGACCATGCATAGTCACCTTATGGTGTATAGTTCCTGTCAGCACTCCAACTCTCTTTCCATATATGTTGCCGAGATTATTGTTAGATCTGCTATTGTGTTGTTAAATTGATTTAATTTGTTGATTTGTCGTTCTAGTTTAGTTAGAAAACGAAATTTATTAAAAACTTATTTATGTATTTAATTAATTATAGTATAAAGGTGAACAATATCTATACATTTTGCACTAATAATAGTATCTGATATAATTAATGTTATAGTGCGTTGCAAACCATTTTAATAATATTATTTATTTTCAGTACTGTTCATGATAAACACAAAATATAAACTATACAAAAAGAACTCTCCATAATTTTGTACAGCAATTGCAACTTTTAATGAAAGTTAAATATGAATTAGAGCTAATAATAGTCCATTAATAGGCTAATTACAGACTTGCCTGTACCTTTCTGCTGGTACAGTCAAGTCTGTAGAAAGATGCACAGTTCTGGCAATGTGGTATTTTATTCGTGGTTTAACTAACTTAAAAAACAATTTTAGGCGTTATATATTAATAAGTTAAAATAATTTTCATCATTACAGTAAATCTCCAATTGTAATAATGAAAAATTAAACAATACTTTTTGGAAAATGTGTTGGTAAATCACAAAAACTTCTAAGTCCAATAATTGAGATCAATCACTCACTCACTGACATAAATGATTACCTACTTCCATCTATGTCCTACAAACAAATTATAAAACTGTCATACAATTTTATAATTTGAACTGTTGATCCGAGAAAAATTTAAATATTTTCAATAAATGTCCAAAATTTTAAAAATCCCACTATGAATAGCATTGTAAACTCTGTTGTACACAAATAGCTTTGTTCCAATGTCCATTTAACCGAAAAAATTAAATTTAATGTACACATAATGGCATATCGTTTTTACAGGAAAAAATGATGTCAGGGTAACAAAAATTATTACATAAAAGTTGTTTTCTAGGTTAGATTAAATGGCACTAGGGCAGGAATTAGTATATGGAGAGATAGGACATCAGCAAACTTACCTTAGAAGACAAGTTTACTAACACCAGAGTAGTAGTAACATATACAAAAGAATTTTCCATAATCACATGAATTTTCAGTACCACTGGCACTTTCTTCGGGTGACGGAAGAGAGGGAGAGAGTATGGGGAGGGAGAGGGAGGGAAAGATAGAGACTGACATGGCTTCCACTATTGCTGGGTAGGTGGTAATGATAGGGGTTGTACATCCATAGAGCAACACTCAGGTATTAATGCAGTTTTTTTCAGTTGGTATAGAAGTTGTAATCCTTAGTAAGTGTATATGTGAAAACTTTATTTTAATTCATCAAAAAAAATAGTGACTTGAAATGTTCAAGCTGCGAGGAACTTTTTATTTTTGTGTTGTGTAAGTTTGTGCAGGGTAAACAGGTTTTTGGTATTAATTCGAGTAATCAAATCAAATCAAATTTATTGCCATTAATCAATGTACATACATGAAATAGGCCACGTCAAGTACAACAGTACCATAAATACAATAAAAACTAAAACACTTAACTTAAGTACTGCAGAAGAAATTAAATCTAAAAATCAATATTAATAACATTAGGGTATATCATTACAAAATACTTGTTACCCACATTACATAGATTCAATGTGTACATTGATTTTCCACTATACTAGAAGTGCACTGAAAACCAGTCACTCTAAAATATATCTATTTTTTTTTATCAAAAAATTCACTAATGCTATAAAAGGGATTATTGACAAGTCAATTGTTTATTTTAGATTTGAATTGATTTTGAGATAAATTTTGAACTGATTGAGGCAATTTATTGTAAAATTTTACACAATTCAAAGTGAACGAATTACTTGTAACTGCCAATCTATGTCGTGGTATATCAATTTTGTGTTTGTTCCTTGTGTTATACTGATGTACTTCTTCTCTGGTAGTAAATTGTTCACAATTAGTTTTACTGTATAGTAAAATATGCAAAATGTACAGTGCATATTTTACTATACTTATACTATTACTATACTATACTGACAGTGAGAATTTTTAATCTTTTAAATAGTGGCCTGTAAAGCTCAATAGGCCCAACCCTACAAATTGTTCGAATAACTTTCTTTTGTATCAATAATAGTTTATGAACGTGAGTTGAGTGTCCCCAGATGATTTGTGCGAGAGTAATTTGTGAATCAACAAGAAAAGAAATCTTTTATAAATTATGTGTTTTTTTTTTACAATAGGGCTTAGTTGTTGAAACTTTGCATTCCATTTACTCATGAAGTAAGCCAAGTTTCTTGAATTTTTATCTTTCAGGCTCATCTAATTTGTATTTTGAAGTCAAAGATTATAAAGCATGAAGGCCTCTCACACCAAAGTAGCCTTAGTATTATAAGTTTTCGGCCGTATTAATACCTCGGCTACGTCTTTCGTGCTCCGTTTACACTGAAAGCTATGTGAAAGACGATTCTCACTATTAATAAGGTTACTATGCAGGGTGTGGGAATGAAAAATTTGTGGAATGAGATTGGCTTTTTTGCGCATGCACCAGTTGTAATATGCAAGCGATGCAGAGCTAGCCGAAGTATTTTCCCAATCCAAATTAATACTTCAGCGACGTCACAAACGTATTAATACTCGGTGTGAACGTACCCATTGAATATCATTACGAGATACGTTGAAGATGTCTTAACAGCAAAGTCGTCGAAGTATCAATACGTTTGGTGTGAAGAGGCCTTAAGCTCCCCTCTAACTTTCAAACTCAAAGGAGTTTTTACCTATTATTTTTAACTGCGTTTGTGGGTTATTTCACATATTTTACAATTGTAAATTTTTAGGCTAGCCACTTTTTGTCCTGAAGTTGTACATATTTTAACTATAAGATTCTGCTAGAATGTTACATCTCTTATAGTTTTTCTCAAAAACATTTTGAAAAGTGGTATTAAAGTCCTTATATTCTCATACAGGCGGTTGAATGGCTTTGTCCTTGTTTAGACAAGATGTCTGAGCCACCTCAAGGCAGACAGGTGGGGTGGCTGGCTAAATAGCTTAGCTTTCGTTACAGCACACAACATAGTTTTGTATTCATACAACACCTCTAAATTTCACTCTTGCTGTGTACCTATTCTAGTTTCAGTTGTTTTCTTTGTTATTTTCATAATATATTTTATTGTTGGTATGGATGATTTATATTAAATTAATGATAATTTATCGTACTTGTAAAAATGATAGTAATATGTATCTTTTAAGTTATTTATAGTAATTATTTTCGTGTTTTATTGATGATATAGATTTTTTAATAATGTTATCTTTTCTTGTTTCATTAATAATAAAACAGTTTTGATAATGCACATAAAACAGCACATTTTTAAAGTATAGAATCAACAAAAAGGTCTTATCAAAAATAGTACGACTTGATATGTCTCCACCTTCAATAAATGGTTCACCACTAATGCTGTTCCATACTTTCTTATCAGTTATCACTATCATCTTTTACCTGATAAAAACACCTGGTCAACATTTCAAAGTATAATTTGGTCATGCATTATTCTATATGCAAAGAAATAAGAATTGCTGGCTATCATAAATTTCTTATAAAGTAGTTCATAATTTTTTACAAGAAGGGTTAATGGACAATGTTAGGAATCATATTGAGGTATCGATTTATAAGATTGTGGACAGTTATTCAATGACAATTATTGCAGATATTGCTACAGACTTATTTAAATTGAAATGGTACTATGAGTTCCCTTCGAAACATATTATAAATCATAATATTGTATGTAAGTATTGCATCCAAGATATACAGGGTTAGCCAAAAGTTGAGAAACACCCTGATTACTTTTTAATGTGTTAAGGTGCATTTACACTGCACACGCCGCGATTGAAAACGATTGGAAACATTTGCAAATAGATGTACGCAAACAGCATTTGCAAATCGACCCAATTTCAACTGCCTAGTGCGGTCAAACATTCATTGTTTACGAGCATTCGTAGTGAATTAAGTTTACCACGGCACCCGCATTATCGAAGTTAGCCATGTGTGCAGCTTCAACTGTGTTTTTATCTGAACTGGAAAAGAAAAAACTGTGTCTTCATTTCTCAGTCAAAGAAATTGTAATTTTTCTTAAGTTTATTATAATGAAACTTGTGATCCGGTTGCCACAATTCAGGTTTTATCTTCATACAAAGAAATTAGTTATAGGCACTTCTCACTTCATATTGACTTTCCCACTCCATATCGATTAAAAAAAAACCACATACGAAATAATAACAATAATAACAAAAACAATACTGTAACAGTAAATAAAAACACCCGTATTAATATGTATGAAAAGTATTATAGTAAAAAGTAACTCTGTAAAAAATAAAAAGCAAATGAAAACAAGCTGTCAGTGAGGGTACATCAAACTGGACTGGATATAGTTGCAAACACAAATGCCTGTCTAGACAGGATATGCCGTGAACACAAATCCTTTTGTTGATTCGTTGAAAAACCGACAGTGATCAGATCGCCTCCACACACACACGAGCAGTGGTTGCAAACAGTGTTTGGCGCAGGTGAATAGAGGTTCGCAAACGCTGTTTGCAGTCTTGGCATGTGCAGTGTAAATGTACATTTATGTACAACAACCAAACTCATAACTAGGCAAAATATTTTTTTATGCCTAGGGCAATTTTTTAATGCAAATCCCCATCATGTTACCCCTTGTTTTGGTAGAAAAAAGAACAGAGAAAATTTGAGGCCTCAACCTCATGCTCAACACTCATGAAATCAACAACTTGAAAAATGTTGTCATTTTTCTTCGTACTCGTCATTTTAAAGGTATAAATGAAAGAGAATTGAGAATGCTGGCAGGGATTGTTCATCAACAGGTAACTGTGGGTGGTATCCATCACACACACACACACTGTCCGCATTCCATTCACTGTGGGTTTATCTTTACCTCAAACTATATATCTCTAATTGGATCAGCTTTTGGCCACAAGAAGGTTAAAATTTGCTTAAGCGTTATAGTTATTGTTAGTTAAGTCAAGTGCCAAAATGAAGATGTTTCTAATGTTATATTCCCATTAAAGGCTTACAGGTATGTAAATGGTTTTTTTTCTGTTACAGATAGAAAAGATAAGAGATGCTGTAGATAAAAGCACCAACAAGGAAGTAAAACAAGAGTTTCAAAGGATTCATGACCAGTTGAGACAGTTAGGACACATAAGTGATACAGTAAGTGACATTTCATTTCCAATTCACTTGTATTAATAACTAGCTGTTACTTGTGCCTTGCTATGGGATTAACAAATAAAGAGTAATGTTTTAGTTTATTTGTGGTAGCTTTGCGTGCCAACCCCGTCACTCGCTATGCTCATGAGGGAAGCTCGGCCTACGGCCTTGCCTGGGATCCTCTACCTTTAACTCCTTTGTGCAACTCGACCTTCGGCCTCACCAGGATACTTGGACTGTATCACAAAGAATTATGATACAGGGCAGTGGAGCCCATAAACATAGTCTTTTCTAAAATCTGACGGTATATTAGGAATCGAGAGAAAAATACCTTTAACCTGATACCCCACGTGTGGGTTTCAAAAGTTTTCATTTCATTTGTTTTTTAACTTTTAACAGCTGACGAATAGTTAAATAAGAATAATATTAATGGCCAGTGGGGTGGGGCCCTAGAGTCGGTAGTGAATGTCATCATACAAGAAACTTTTCCGGGAGTGAACTCTTCAACTTCCCCAAGTATCATGGCGATCCGATAAGCGGTTTAGTAACGCATAAAGAACACACACACACACATTTATGTATATATATATACTAGGGAACACCCTTGCACGCTTTGCGTGCCAACCCTGCGATACACCTTGACTTTCTTTTTAATAATTTTTTTTTAAAGTTGAACATCTGGATTTATTTTTCTGTTACATGTGTGATGGAAGCAAGCCTGTTGCAGTTTATTTTATATTGAGTAAACTATTACTTCATATATAAAATGAGAATGGAGGGTTAGATTTTTACAATTAATTAAATTCCTTTTCGCATGGTGTTGTTACGGATCACAGCATTCACCATCAGCACTGCCTAGGTCATTGCGCCCTCTCACTGTGTGAGTAACTTCCCACAGAGTCAATACAGGTCTTCCAGGAAGGACTAGAATGGCAGATACTTCACCAGTAGGTGAATCGAGGTCCTTCCTGCATTGGATTCAAGAAGTTCTAGAACACCCTTCCATGATCACCATCGCCAGTTCCAGAATCTTCTGGGCTTCCACCTCTGGGTCATATAAAAACACCTATAGACCGACCCAACAGTCAGTAAGAGTCAGTGAGTGAGTGACAGATTCAGCCTCCAGTGGATGTGACAGTGACAGTGTTAAATTGTGACAGGCTAGTTGACAGTGCAGTGACCAGTATACCTAGCAGTGTGTCCGATACTGCTAGGTATACAGGTGAACAGTATGACAAGTAATATAAATTGTTGAAAATATTAGTGATTAATTTAAGTGTCTATATAGTGTCAAAGTAATAATATAAGTTTGTAAATATTTCATAGTATGTAATTTAGTGATTTAGAACGTGTAATAAAAAGAGCAATTATTAGCCAGAAGTGGAATCGCCTTATTTATTTAGAGCCCTGTTGGATTGTAACAATATCATGGGTTGTAATTTTGAAATGCATTAATAGCATTTTTTTTAGTTGCAAAATAAAACCCAAAGCAATATAGAATATTTTATGAAGCTTTCTATTAGGTTAAACTAAACTAATTAAGACAACATTAAGTTATTAATAAAAACTAAATTTCTTAAAACAAAAACGTTAGAATATAATGTAGATGCCAACATCTACATGTACATGATCTGTCCAATCAAGACCATCATCTAATCTCACTCCTAAATGATCTAAACTCTAAGACTCGTTCAAAAAGTCATCATTAAGGTAAATTAATATTAGTCCTCATCATACTTCTTTCTCTTTTGGGCCATTGGAAGAAACATGCAATATGTTTTCAATTAAACATGTTACAGCTGTATTATTTTTCAAAATTATTCCACTTGAAATATTCTGCAGTTCAAATCTTCCCAATAAACTTTCAAAGGGAGGAAAATGGTGATATTCTGTGATAAGATACTGAAAACATTAAAGAAAAATTATAAATATAGGGTGAATCCATTAGGGTTATTTTGTCTGTAGTCAATATTTTAAGTGTAATAATTTTACCTAAAAATTAATTGTTTTGACTACTGTATTGAATTTAATAAGCATTATGTCCATCAGATGATCCAAAATGTATTTTCTAAGAACACAAGAGTTCTATGATAACATTTGTTGGACTATCTGACGAAGGTAAGGCCTATTTAAGCTAATCTTATCTTTTTCAAATAATCTCTGGCCACATATAAATTATTTCTGGTCTAATCTGTTAATTAAATGACAATAATGTGTATTTCAATTTGAGTTTGAATGCATCTATCTATATTTTCAGACATTGGACTCAGTTCTCTGTGCAGAGATAGACAAAGTAATCTTTGATCCACAACGGAGAGATCAACGAGTGTTATCAGCAAAGTTTGATCCAAGTAATAACAGACAAAGAGGGGGTTATAATAGAAGAAATCGACCTGGCCTTCAAGAAATTGAATAGCGATAATTTTGTTCTATATAGGCAGACATTCAATTAGATATAATAAAGTAATAATAGATATTTGTTAATAATTAACAATTGTATTTATTATATCCTTTATTTACTTCGAGTACATTTCATAAATAAATATGAATATACATACTTAACAGTCCATTTGGTGGTTCAAAGTATCATGACCATATATGAGGTCTGTTTGAAATAAATGTTGAGTTAGGCAAACTCTTCTAGTAATCATTTTAAGGTGATCCAAATACTAATTAATACAATACTGACTTTGTTATATAATTATAAATTACTGCTAGATATTCTACAATAGAAGAGGCTCTTGCAGCTCTCCTTCACTGCGTTTCACATGCTAAGAAACCGTTTTAAACGCTCGGTCACAGTTACAATGGCCCTTGAACCATTGGAATGGTTCACAAGTAATGAACTTTTGTGTAATAATGATAAAACCCAAAAGCTTATTTTAAATCTCTCAAACAATGAGGAAGTTGATTCTGTTAAAATGCTAGGGATAAAAATTGATAGTAAACTGAATTGGATTTCACACATTGATTATGTTGCCACTAAAATCAGTAGGGTGTCATATTTATTTTGGAAATTGAGAGATTTAGTATCATTTAAGTATTTAAGGATGTCCTACTTTGGTCTCTTTCAATCGCATTTAGCATATGGGTTGATCATCTGGGGACACTCAAATCACATTCATAAACTATTATTGATACAAAAGAAAGTTATTCGAACAATTTGTAGGGTTGGGCCTATTGAGCATTGCAGGCCACTATTTAAAAGATTAAATATTCTTACTGTCATAAATCTGTACATTTTGCATATTTTACTATACAGTAAAACTAATTGTGAACAATTTACTACCAGAGAAGAAGTACATCAGTATAACACAAGGAACAAACACAAAATTGATATACCACGACATAGATTGGCAGTAATAAGTAATTCGTTCACTTTGAATTGTGTAAAATTTTACAACAAATTGCCTCAATCAGTTCAAAATTTATCTCAAAATCAATTCAAATCTAAAATAAACAATTGTCTTGTCAATAATCCCTTTTATAGCATTAGTGAATTTTTTGATAAAAAAATAGATATATTTTAGAGTGACTGGTTTTTAGAATACTTCTAGTACAGTGGAAAATCAATTTACACATTGAATCTATGTACTGTGGGTAACAAGTACAATGGTACTGACCCACCCGCCCGCCCACACACGTACAGTGATACACACGTACAAAATTTTGTAATGAGATACCCTAATGTTATTAATATTGATTTTTAGATTTAATTTCTTCTGCTGTACTTAAGTTGTGTTTTAGTTTTTATTGTATTTATGGTACTGTTGTACTTGACGTGGCCTATTTCATGTATGTACATTGATTAACCCTTTTAGTGCTACAGCATCGCTGTCAACGATTCCACAGTTTAGTCTTAAAGTGCGAGAATCGCTGCCAGCGACTATCCGTATTTCGTATATTATGCCGTATGAAATTAATGTTACTGGCTGCTACGATCGTAGTTGTGTTCCAAAAGCTTCAAGGTATTGCTTTTTCACTGTTTCTTTGTCTTTGGGATGGTTATAACTATTGCTTTGGAGAAGAATAATGCTTGACCAGATTGTTTGTTTACGTTTTCAAGCTAGTCTGCTGCTAGTATGCTAGTGCTATGTTAGAAGTATTGTTTTGCCGTGTAATATAATTTGTATTACTGTTTTATAATTAGTATTGTGTTTTATCAGTTTTATATTATATCTTAGTGTTTATAATTAAGTTTTTGTCTTGTAAATAAACATGAATCGCTATGGTTACCATGATTTTCGATAGCTACAAAAAGAAGGTAAACCACTTTATTATATATTTAGTGTTATTTTATTCATAAGCATGTTGTATAGCATTTTATTATTTACATGTAATACTGTGACATATTTACATTGTTATTAGGTCCAACAAAAACTGGGATAGATGAATCTTTTCTAAAATGTGTATTGTATATGATTTACTAAGAATGTACATTTTTCACAACATTTGTCGTCATGGTAGTGATTGGCTATTCTTAATTTTTCTGGCTTGTTTTTTGATTTAAATAAACTTTTTTTACTTTTTTTGTAGCTGTTTTATTGTTGTTTGCTAGCATCAAACTCAAAAAAAGTTAACAAAAATTTTTTTGTTTTTCTTTTTTGTTTTTCAGTTATAACAATTTTTATTTCGGCCAAACATTGGGTACATATTTATTCTCCAACTTATCCTGAACAATATAAAAAAAAAAATGTATAAAGATATCTGTTCAAATAAGTATGGTATGATTTTTTTTCTGAACTTCTGCATTTTTGGCTAAATTTGGCTAGCATTTTTGGGTATGTGCGTGAGTAATAAGCCATAGCACCAAAAGGGTTAATGGCAATAAATTTGATTTGATTTACCGGAGGGTTCAGACATTATTATAAGATTACGGCGTCGAGCAACATTGAGCATGGTGGCTCTTCCTTGAACAGGTGTCCAGTGAGAGATCCTGGCCTTTTATGCAGCTTGCCTGCCCAGTCAGTGGTGGTGGTTTAGAAGTCACCCTTGAGTGTTGGTCCTCAGGTTAAGAGTTAGAGAGGGCTTCATAGCCCTCACTTCGCCTGGTAAAAAGAAGACATCCTATATAACTTTATCACCTTTTTCATTCTTACTTTCTTATCGTTTTTCTTTTGTAACTTAGACTTGTGTTGTTTAGTATTGCTAATATGCCAATCGTTATCATTTACTGGTAAGCTAGTAAAGGTTGAAGCTAGGAAAATAGTTTTTGTTAGTAAACACTTAATATTGGTGCAAATAGAGTAAGGCATAAATTTTGATAGAGGAAACAGTCGAACCTACTGATTGAGTCAGGTCTGTCTAATTCTATTTTTCATTCTCTGATTTGCTGCGGCAGTGTGCAAACTCCACATTCTCTATTTATCTGACACAAGTGTCAAAAATAGGTGGTTACGGTTGTCTATACAAATCCATAAGCCAAATCATATAATGAAAATGGCTTTATTCGCAAGTTTTCATCAAAGTACATCTTTAGTTTTCATATCTTGCTAACTAATATACCTTTGACTTGGCTGTTCTATTACTTGCATTTCAATCATGTAATCTGTAAGAACAATGATTTGGCCTTGCAACAATCTCATGATTGGTCAGAATGATCTTGCGCCACTTTGAGCGATCAATCAGAGCACAGATTTTGACTTGCAGAGCAAGCAGTTAAAGCAACTTAAGACATTCATTTTCTGTGATCGTCATCTATCCTTTCAGAATTTGGCTTTACTGTATCATCTCTTGTCTTTAATTTATGACTTGAGAAAGTTCATATTATTTATACTCACTAACAGCACCCTCCATTGCTGTTACACTATCTAAATGTAACTATCCAGTTTGTGTGTGTAAGGTTTGAAATAGCTTAAATAATCTCTTATTATTATTTATTATAAAATGGAGTCACCTTCTATCAAAGCATAAATGTTCTGTGTATTAATAAACAATAATAATGTTTAATTTTCTTTCTCAGCTATTACATATAGTTAAACAAAATAACTTAATGCTACTAACAATGTTGTTAACTGTATTGGTTGTCAAAATGAACCTTTTGCGCTCCATAGGCGAACTGAGTCCGACATCGCTATTTTTCCGTTCCACTCCATAGGTGGACTCAGTCCGACATCGGTTATCAAACTTTTATTTCATTTCCAGTTTGTTCCAGATATTGTTTAAAGTGACTATAGTTGCCATGGTAATATTTACTTGTCTTTTGAGTCACTCAGTGTTTGATTAGAACTTTATAGTATTTATTATTTATTTTTTTTTTTTAACCAATCAGCTTTAGTCAGCTCCAGCTGTCGTCTTCACACTGAACGTTCACTGTTACGTAATTAGGTTGTGTTTGTAAACAATATTTACATTGTTTTTGTATTTGTTACTATTATTAATGTTTAGAATATATCAAAGTGCATACAGTGTACATTTTTGTACTATTTTTGTGTACAGCTAGTATTATGGCGTCTACGTAGATTGTTTAGATGACACAAACATTGAAGTTATGTTTAACGAAAGTGATGTGAAAAATATAATGTTTTAGAAACGTGTAGTTGATTTTAATGCTTTTTTTAATCATGTTCATGTCAAATTAAAAAAAAAATTTATGCTAAAACATAATCAAAATATAAGAAGTGTTTATATTTATAATTTTATGTCTGGGTAAAAGGTACATAAATTACATAAAAATGTTCATCAGATTATACTGAATAATTTGTTATATAGCATTTAGTACCTGCTTACATAATAGGTCATTTTAACTATATATAAGAAGCATATGTACAATTGAAAAAAAATCAAATGGATCTGGCAGGGCACCGTGTGGCAAATAAATGGAGTTCAAAAGGTTTAATTAATATTGCCATGACACTTGTTTCTATGAAACCTTAGAAAAAAAGGGTTTTTTGGTCCTGTCGGATTACCAGTATTACTACCATTCTACTGAAGATTTGTCTTCTTTAAGATTTTCAGAAAAATTCTTGGAACTCAAAGGCAACAGAAGAATATTTTTTCAATATGAAGACAACAAAATTCGAAAATTGAAAAAAATCAAAATGCTACCATGTTAAAGCCTGAACTGAATATAAAACACTGAAGTTTAAAGAAAATACTTTCTTTAAAATGGAATGAGCTGTTTTATATTTTACCTGATTAACTAATTTTATTAATAATCAATAAAATTATTGGTAATACTATACTATAATAGAAATTTTGTACTCCCATAAATTGAGTTTATAGTAAATTGTTGGTATGGCTTTGAAACTACTGTAACAGAGATTTGAAGTGCTGTGTACAGTAAACCCTCTCATATCCGGACTAATGTGGCGCCGGCCGATCCGGATAACAAAAAATCCGGATATGAGAGAAACATTTTTTTTTTAATAAGAAAACAAATTAATACTGTACAACAACTACGGTACTCAATTTTAGTAAGCCTTAAATACAGAAACGTTTGTTTATTAAATAAAACAACAGTATTTTGGTACTAATAACACTTTAATACAGTACGTAACATCAAAACTCAAAAAATATTACGTAATACAGTACAGTGGAGTACAGTACATAGAGTAATATAATTTTATCCTACAGCTTTAGCATAAACAAATGAAATAAAAATAAGGAAAAGTACAGTAATGAACAAAAATACAGTACTGTATATAGAGTAAAATAAAATTAAACCACAAGAACAGCTCTTACTTTGTACTCACAGTTAGTTTTTGGACAAAAACGATGTTATTGTGGCTTGTTTGGCTCGATGAACTCGCTTCTTTGACGTAATATCTCTCCACCTACGAAAAAGCAGAAGATCGGCTCCCGTTGCTTCCTCTTGTTTCTCGATATACTCGATCAGCTGTTCGATGGCCTGGAAAGCCTCACTGTGCGTCATGGTTGTTTTCTGGTCTTCTTCTTCCTCGTCGTCAGGAGCGGGGTCTGTGTTCACTAAGTCAATGATGTCACTGTCAGTAAACTCCTGGATTTCGTCTTCCTTCTCCCACTCACTCACTGCGTCACTGTCTATGTCGTCACAACCGGGAACGTTTCTAAGAAGTTGAACGATTTCTTCACCTGTTTTGTCATTGCAGTTTTCTTCTTCTTTTCCTTCTTCTTTGCTATAATCTTGGTCTACTTTGTGATCTAACAGCTTTTTCCAAGATTTAACCAACGTTATCGGTTTGAGCTCTTCCCAAGCGCTAGAAATCCACAAGGCAACATCCAGCATGTCAGTGTCTTTAAGGCACTCAGAAACACTCTTTCCCACATCCATGCCCTCAAAAATGATTGTCAGTAGCTTACGTCGATACAAACGCTTAAGTGTTTCAAGGACCCCCTGATCCATTGGCTGACACAAAGAGGTAACGTTTGGTGGCAAAAACACGCACTTTATTTCTCCACTTCTCAGTTCATCTGCAGACGGGTGTGAAGGGGCGTTGTCAAGCAATAAAAGAGCCTTCCTTGGCAACTTGTTTTTTTCAGCATACTTTTCCACAGACGGGACGAACTGATTGTTAAACCATTCTTTGAAGATCGCAGAGTTCATCCAAGCGCTTTTTTGTCCTCTGTACCACACCGGTAATGTCGACTGATCTTTGAAGTTTTTAAACGCCCTTGGTTTATTTGATTTTCCAATCATGCAAAGTTTGAGTTTATTGTTTCCTGTGACGTTGCTGCAGGCCATTATTGTAACCCTCTCCTTTTTCTTCTTATAACCTGGAGCGCTACTTTCTTCCTTGGAAGCCAGAGTGCAGCTAGGTAGCATTTTAAAGTTCAAACCACTTTCGTCACAGTTGTATAACTGGTCCCCGCTGATTCCTTCCTCGTCAAGCAGCTTGTGTAAAAACATTTTAAACTCCCACAGCGTTTTCATTTGCTGACAACTTTTCTCCGCTTATTTGAAGCTTTCTTACCCCATGTCGATTCTTCCACTTTTCCAACCACCCCTCACTGGCTTTGAAATTGGGATCACTTCCGATTTTCTTATTAAATTGAAGCGCCTTTTCTTGCAAAATGGGTCCAGACACGGGCAGTCTTTTTTTCTACATTGAATAAACCACAAAAACAATGCTTCGTTCACTTTGTTATTCACAGCTGTTTTCATCATTTTACACTTTTTTATTCCTGAACTTGATGCCTGGTTAGAACACCATTTTTCTATTTTTTCACGGGATTTTTTCCAGTCACTCACTGTACTAGTCCCCACTCCCATCTCACTCGCTATCTTTTTTGCACTTTCACCCGCTTGCAAACGTTTTAACGCGTTAAGTTTTTCCTCCATCGTAATGACAATCTTTTTTCGGCCATAACAACTTATTCGCCTCTAGCACTCTTCCTTCCCGAAACTAAAACGAACAGTACAAACAAAGACAATGTCACTCGGGCACAACAAAGACAGCACTGACTTCTGACGCAGGTGTAGCGTAGTCACCACGCAGTGGGGTGTTGGGGTGGGTTGGGTCGGATGGGAGGGGGGGAGTTCTATTACAGTATTGTTTCGCGAGTCAGTGACCTTGCTCGCGCACGTGCACATCGCACAACCCTCCCGTCCACTTTCTTGGAATCCGGCGCCTACTAACCAGCCTACAAACATCGATCGCGACTACATACAGTACTTGGTCAACAAACATTGGCCTCCTAGAGTGTTTTTTGAATTTTTGCATTTTTCAAAATCGCGTCCGGATATCGGAGGGTCCGGATATGGGAGATCCGGATAAGAGAGGGGTTACTGTATATTCATTAAAGATAAAATTTTATCTACGAGGGGTATCCAAAAAGTAAGTTTCCATTAATTATGAAAAAGTTAAAAAGACTCAAAAAATAACTGAAACACATTTATTCAACTTTTTACATCATACCTTATTTTTCTACATAGTTACCATCCCTTTCTAAACACTCTTGGTATCTAGGAAGTAGTTTTTTTATTCCAGCATCACAAAATTCACCCGCCAAATTTTTAAGCCAAGTATCCACCTCATTTTGAAGGTCATCGCTGTTGGCAAATCGCCGACCGCCAAGGTGTCTTTTGAGCTCCGGAAACAGATGAAAATCGCTAGGCGCAAGATCTGGTGAGTATGGAGGATGACCAAAAACATCCCACTTAAATTTCCTCAAAAGTTCCATTGTTGCACGAGCAGCGTGTGGTCGGGCGTTATCGTGAATAAGCAGAACCGTGCGCGACAAAAGTCCGCGCCGTTTATTCTGTATTGCCCGCCGAAGTCTGGTGAGAACTTCACAATACCTTTCTGCATTTATGGTTTCGCCACGAGGAAGATAGTCAATCAATAACACTCCACGGCAGTCCCAAAAAACTGTAGCCATTACCTTTCCTGCTGACTCAAAAACTTTGGCTTTTTGAGGAGCTGCCTCTCCTTTTTTTTGCCACACCATACTCTGGCGTTTGGTTTCTGGAGTTGAGTGGTGAATCCATGTTTCATCACCAGTGACTATTCTACTGAAAAGGTTTTCATCTTCATCGTCAAACAATCGCAAGAAAGACTGGGCAGCAGCCATTCGTTGTTGTTTATGGGCATCGCTCAATAAGCGAGGCACCCATCTTGCACACACTTTTGCAAGCTGAAGATCTTCTGTCATGATATTGTGCACAGATGACCGGCTAACTTCAAAACTTGACGGCAGTTTACCCATAATTTCATCGAGAGTCACTCGCTTATCATTGTCAATAACTGCTCGTACAGCATTAATGACGTCTGGTTGCCGAGAACTGGCCGGTCGGCCATTACGCTCATCGTCATGAACATTTTCTCTTCCTTCCAAAAACATTGCACGCCAACGACGGACCATCTGAACGGACATAACATGTTCACCATACACTTGACACAACTGACGATGAATTTCAACGGCAGTTACGTTTTTGGCGGTCAAGAAACGAATAACACTACGGACTTCGCAACTGGCGGCAGAACGCAGTGGAGTCTCCATAATGTTTGGGCAGCACCTGACTGAGCAGCGTGACAATGCGCCAGTGACCTGCGCACCTGTTGCCAACCGAACCGCGCTAAATATCCCCGCCCACAGCTGCACGCTGTGTTACGCACGCGTCTTTTTACAGGACAGGGAAACTTACTTTTTGGATACCCCTCGTATTTTATAAAGCTACTTCTTCAGAAATATCTGACAAGCTTATTTATTTATTTACAAATAAGACATAATGATGATCTAGTTATTGGTCCAAATTTTGGCACAGTATTTTGCAAGTAATAAACTAATTTAGCTGCTTGCATAAAAGATATTTCAATTTGACTTTTTATCCAATTAATCAAAAAACAAGTATTGTAGATATGAACAAGTACAACATTGGAGACTGTGTATTTGCTAAGATCAAGGGGTTTTCTCATTGGCCTGCCATCATTGATGCTATTGATATTAAAAGCAAAATATGCAAATACAATGTAACTTTTTATGGGACTAAAGAAGTTGGACTCGCTGTGAAGGAAATAGATATCTGTCCGTTTCTTGAAAACAAGAGTAAATATGGCTCATCAAAAGCGAAAAATTTTCTTAAAGCTTTGAAAGAAGCTGAAAAAAGTTTAAACAACAGTTGTAACTCAAGCAAAAGTCAGGTGAATTTAACTGACTCAACCTCAACAGCACAAATTACTATAACAACACCCTTAAAAGATTTCCCAGATGCAAGTAGTACTCCTCAGAAAACTGAGTTTGAAAATTGTAATCAGTCAAACAAAATAATAAAATATAATCAAATCTCCACACACCCCAATACTAAAATATTGTGTAAAGAAGTTGCTGTAAACACCACAATAGAACTTGATAGAGATTTCCAACTGCAGGCAGTAACAGAACAATGCATTTCTCTAGAGGTGGCTCTGATGGAACTGAAAACAAAAAATAATAGTGATTACCAGACACAGATTTTAAAAGAGCAATTGGACAAATTTAAAACAGAAAATTTAAATCTTCTCGTAGTAATTGAAACACTTGAAAACGATAAAAAAATACTAGAAGAAAAGATTACCAAATTGGAATCGTCACCAAAAATGCTTAAATTGTTATCCTCCTTTAAAAAATTCCCTAATGGCCTCGACCTGGCAAGCAGCATTGGCATTACCCGACAATGAACTAGTCATAAATGAGCTAAACGAGAAAAATGAGCATCTTGAAAGTCTTAAACAGTCTTATGTTGACACACTTAATGAGAAGGAAAAAGAAATTGAAACTAAAAATACTATTATTGAGGAACTTAAAGTCTCATTGGAAGTTGTTGAGAGTGCATGGAAAGTTGACAAAGATGAACTGGAAAATCGTATGTCCAAACAATTAAATGAATTGGAAGGGTTTTATCAACCAGGGGATGTAGCATTTCGAGGTTCTAATACTAAGATTACCACTACTAATTATTTTGGCTGCTTAGACACTTGTGAAGAAACATCGTTTGTCCCCCAGAGTCAACCAAAAGCCATAGTCAAAATGCCCGGCTTGATCAAGGCAAATGATAAACGTAAGAGTCCTAAGCCAATGCCTAGCAAGAATAGAAAAAGTCTTCCTAGAATATCCATCGAGGCAGACAGTCAAGCTAAAGATGTAGCATGGTATTTGGATAAAACCATGGGAGACAAATTTGATGTGTTTGGCCATATTCAGAGCGGGCCTCCACTTGAAGGTATCGTAAACTCTTTGGAGAATAGTAATGTTTATAAATCTTATGATAAGAATGACTTTCTAGTGTGGATTGCAGGAACCAACAACGTAGCTAATAACCAGTTCAAAGGACAGCAGTTGGCAATAAATGCAATGATGGAGTTTTTAGAAGAAAAAGCATGCAATTATCTCCATACAAATTTGATTTTGACAACAATCCCGGAACGTTTTGATGTGCAGAAATACTCAAGAGAGAATAAAATGATTGATGAACTAAATCAGTTTATACGTATCCTTGTCAGCAGATACCCACATCTAAGGCTCCTGGATCTTCACCTCATACTACAGAGAAAGCACCACACAACACACGGACTACACATTTCTAGAAGGGGAAAAAGATTTGTTGCATCTCTGTTACGGGATATTATTCTTCCAAGAACCATCAGAGAAGAAGTAAACCCTCAAGAAGAACTTACTTCACAAGCCACTCAGAAGTGTGTGGATGGGACATTGGCTACACCAAAGACCTCCAACTTCTATGGTGAAATGTCTCCAAGATCCCTATTGTTCAGTGATGTTACCAGACTGACGCCAGGTACCGAACTTGGTGAGAATAGTATACACTGTGTTCCTCACCCTGGCCTTGTATCTATAAACCAAGGGTCAGCGACTAGTACTGGTCCTCCTTCTGCATCTGGGAATCCGTCTCTGTCACAGCACTCCACATGTCACTCTTTCACATCCAGGGACTTCCCGCCTTTGCCACAACATTTCCCAGTAATCTCTCCACAAAGATCGCAGCGGGGTGAATTAAATTCTAGTGTCAGTGGGTGTCAAGTGAAAAAAGTCAATTTTTTAGGAAGCAATCTAGCACCTGTACAAGTCCTCAAAGTGTAATTGAGGAAAAGTCTTTCAATGTTATAAAATGTATGGTTATAAATTGTCAGTCAATAAGAAATAAGCTGGATGAATTATCAGAAGCTTTAGAAGATTTTAAGTGCAACATAGTGTTTTTAAGTGAGCATTGGCTCAACAAGGAGGAAATGTCTTTATATGTTCCAAAATATTTTAAACTAGGATCCTTTTACTGTAGACCCTTAGATCCTCATGGAGGATCAGCCATTTTTATCAATCAAAATATAAATTTTGATATAATTGATGTATCAAACTTAGTACAAGCTGAGATACTTGAAGCTTCTTGTATTTTTATACAGGATCTTAATATTGTATTGATATCTGTATATAGGACTCCTGGTTCAAATGGTAACATGTTTTGTACAGCTCTCGATAAGCTTTTAAATATCATCTCTTATAAAAAGTCAAACTGTACAATTTTAATTGGCGGTGATTTTAATGTAAATATTTTAAAAAAGGATGCACTAACTGATTTGTTTCTGAATATTTTAAAATCTTATGATTTATATTGTGTAAATAAAAAACCCACAAGGGGCAAAAGTTGTCTTGACAACATTGCAACAAATATCAACCAATACTACTATAGAGAAATGTTGTGGAACTACAAAATTTCTGATCATGAAATATTGTGTTTTGAGTTTCTTACGGCTAAGTCAATATGCTATAAGTTTAATGTAGTATCTTCTAGGAAATTAGATGAAAATAGCCTTTTGAGTTTGTCATATAATCTTTTTCATGTTCAGTGGGGTTCACTTTATAGTATTTCTAGTGTAGATGATGCTTTTGAATATTTTCTAAAAACCTTTTTAGATGTTTACAATCAGTGTTGCCCCAGTCGGACAAAGAGAGTTAGTGAAAGATTGAAAAGAAAGGGTGCTCCTTGGTTTGATAATGCACTTCAAAATAAAAAGAATACTCTCATACTTATGAAAGATGTTTTAAAAATACCATTGTATAACAATAATCCTAATGGAAAGTTAATATTAAATAACTATAGGAAAATGTACAGGGCTAGTATAAAACATGCAAAAGTAAAATATAATGAAGAATTTATTAAAAACTCAAAAAACAAATGCTCGGCGGCTTGGCGTGTAATAAAATCAGAATCTGGTATGTTGAAGTACAAAAAGGATCCACCACCACCTTTTACAGCTGATCAATTCAATGATTGGAACTCAGACTTTGGGGAGCAACTGTTAACTAAATTTTCCAACCAGTATTCCAATGGTAAATTCACCAAATTCATGGAATGTCTGGGTAGTTTTCCCAATGTTCTGGATTTTGAGCCCTTTTCAGTTCCAAGTTTGTATAAGATCATAAAGGCACTGTCCTCCTCAAAAAGTGAGGATATTTACGGTGTATCAAATCATGTTTTGAAGTGTATAGCTTCTGCAGTCCTAGAACCCTTGTTTTATATGGTAAATCTCTCACTGAGTCAAGGTTATTTTCCAGATTGCCTTAAGGTTTCTAAAATGATTCCGTTGCATAAAAAAGGAGATAGAAATGGCATTTCCAATTACCGACCCATTTCTATGGTTCCAGTGTTTTCGAAGGTATTGGAATTATGTGCAAGATCTCAGCTTTTTCAGCATTTTGACAAGTATGGTATTTTAACTAAAAATCAGTTTAGCTTTATTCCTCAATCCTCTACGATCAAAGCTCTTGAGTGTATTGTAACAGAGATTTTGACATCTTTTGAGGCCGGTGAGCATCTAGGATTGGCCATGGTTGATTTGAAGAAGGCCTTTGACAGTGTTCCTCATAAGATTCTCTTGGAAAAACTGAGCTACTATGGAGTTCAAAATAAAGCTCTTAAGTTTTTTGAAACTTACATTTGTGGAAGGCAGCAAATCGTAGTATTAGATAGTCAAACGTCAAATGCCAGGGAAGTATACACTGGAATCCCTCAAGGGTCAGTTTTGGGACCCTTTCCTCTCGTCATATTCATAAATGATCTGTCCAAAAATATGATCTGTAAAACTATTCTGTATGCAGATGACACCTCTTTTATAATTTCAGGTAAACATTTTGAAACAGTTTCAGTAGGTATTGAGAGAGCAATTAGGAATTCTGCATTATGGTTTGAGGCCAATTGTTTAGAAGTTAATGAAGATAAAACTGAAATCATAAATTTCACCTTAAGTAGGACCTCACGAGATCATCAGAATCCAATTCGACTATTAGGTATTTACCTAGAATCAACATTATCATGGGAATTCCATACTGGATCCGTAGTCTCTAAATTATCCCGTACTTGCTATTTGCTTCGAAAATTGAAGGGCTCTGTTTCTCAAAAAATGTTAGTTATGAGCTTCAGCTTCTTCCATTGTCACCTGCTGTATGGAAATATGTTTTGGGGAAATAGTACTGGTGCGGCCCAGGTTCTTCTATGGCAAAAAAAGCATTGCGTATTATGGCAGGTGTTTCACAAAGAGAGAGCTGTAAGCCCTTATTCAGACATTTTTCTATTTTGACAGTTAAAAGCATTTTTATCTTTCAAAACATTTTATATGTTAAAGAAAATCTAAATGAATTCTCTTCCAGAAGCGCCATTCATGATTATGCAACCAGACAGTCACAAGACCTTGTCATTACTAGACCTAGATTACAAAAGTTTGCTAACAGTCATAAATAAATACCTGCAGATCAAAATGTTTAACAAATTGCCTGAGCATTTTCGTAATTTAGATATTAATATTTTTAAACGACAACTAAATAGTATTTTAGTATTTTGGTTGACAACGCTTTTTAATCATTGGATGAATTTTTAAAATTTAGATTTATTTAGATATAGTAATGTAGTAGAATTATCATGTTGCATTTTATAGGAATATGTCTCTTGATTCATTTACACTGTAAAGAAATATAGTATAGAATATTGACGATGTCTATTATACATTGTAATATGTTTTGAATGACAAATAAACGTATTTCTATTTCTAAGTTGTCTAGGTATTTTTGCATTATATAGTCCATGAGGTAATATCATCCCAAACTACTCTAAAGGGTTAATGTAATGAAAATTTTTTTAATCAACAAAATTCGCACTATATTTCATTATAATTTATTTACTAAATAATATTGGTAGAACTCGAGATTTTTCTGGAATCTCACATTTTAGTTCAAATTAACAAAATTTTCATACATCATAAAACCTGTAGGATTAAGAAGCCAATAAAATATTGGGAAGGTGTTATCAAATCTAAACTGAATTTCTTTTTGCATATATTAGTTTATTTATAAACTTTTTATAATAAGATCATGACACAACAATTAATACACTATACTAATATTATGAACAATAGATTTGGCAAGCAATATTTAAACAATGGTCATATATATATCATTAACAAAATAATGTATAGTAATTTTAGTTTACTTAAAAACTACTGATAGTAAATCTCCTTACAATAAAAAGCTAATTTTTCTCTTCAAAATGATTTTTAAAAAACATCACAAATGAGTATTTTAAATTTAGCTGTACAATTTCAAAATAATTCATAAAATTAATACAAACCATGGTGAACTTTAAATTTAAAACACAGTGATGAGCATTGTACGAGGGAAGCCGCTGCAGGAAGAGGTGCTTGTCACTCACTGACATTGTGTATCAACATTAACAACAATTTAATTCCGTTCAACAATGGACAATCTTCTTACTTGGTGATAAGAAACATGATGAGCCTGCAAGAACCAAAAGAGAGCATTACAGAAAATATTGGTAACATGATAATAGAAACACTAATATTAATCAAATATAACATGGTTACAATAAATTCAACGATACAATTTTTATCAAAGACCTTGATTTCAGATAAAATGTCTCTTACTTTCTCCCATATGTGCTAGCGTAGAGAAATTATTGTGATCGTCCAAATAATTTGATTACAAGTTGGTCTAAAAATCCATTTTAGGGTCATCCGTCATCCTAACCCTGTACACAAAAAAGTACAGGGTTTTTTCCTTTTCCTAGTATTTCCTTTTTTGTGTACCTAATCCTATACACAAAAAAGTGGTTTTTTCAAAAATAAGTTTGGTGTATGTGCAATTCGCTGGAGACCAAACGGATGGATCAATTTTTATGAAATTTGGTATGTAGGTGTATTCAGCCAATATCTCCAAACCATTTTTTCACTTTTTTGAATTTTTTTATTGACAAAAGCATACAAAAATACAATTTTCTCAAAAGAGGCTAACAATTTTGATTAAATTTAAACTGCATTTCTCTAACTGTTTTGGTTTTTGATTAATGGCAAAAAACATATTTTGGAATCAAACTAGTTATTTTCAAATTTTTCATTTTTTTTAATGTTTAATATGGGGGAAAGTATGTGCCAATTCTTTGGAACCGTTTATTTTGTTATGTGTCTATTGTTTAACTTATATAAAAGCACTCTGTCTATAAATTACATGACTAAGAATTGGTAAACAATTGAACTTATACTACAGATCATAAAAGCAAGAAAAAACTATTTTGAGTAGCAAGAAAAAAAATATAGAGTAAAAGATAAATAAGTAACCTTAATGTTTTCAGGAACCATACTAAAACAATGAAATGGAATTTAACCCTAGACCTGGGCAATCGACGTGCCATACGTTGGTAGAATTTTTCCTTTATCCGGGCAATCAACGTGCCACACGTTGATTGATTAAAATTGTTGATTGATGAAATTAGTACTATTCAATGCAGAATTTAATAATCTTTACATGTCATTAATGTTTATGATATCAAACATCATATATTATGATATATGATATGATATGTTATGATATCAAGTTGCTTATACCTACATCAAACTACTTGTATGAAACATATACTAGTAGTTTGATCAAGTTTTTTTCTTGATTAAACTACTAGTATCAAGTAGTTTTTACTTGATACTAAAAACTAATTCTTTTTAGTAAAGACTAAAAATATAACTTGGTTATAAAAAAAATTAATGGATCTATAATATGGTTTGTATTTATAGAACCATATTAATAAGGATGTGTAATATAAGTATTTGTACTTCCTTTTAATGAACTTTATTTTAAATTAATACAGTTAAATGTTATATACAAACAACGGTAATATAGTTAAATGTTATATACAAACAACTGTATTAATTGTATATAACATTTAAATAACTATATACAATTATTTAAATGTTATATAATTCAAAGATGTATCATTTAAAGCACTAATGAATATGGCATCTGACTTTAGAAAAACCAGTCTAGAGTCAGATGCGTTATATCTTGCATTTGTCTTTGTCTAATGAGGTTTGTGTTTCGCTTATCCCTATCCAATCCAAATCACCATACAGAATGAAAACTTGAGTGATAGCAGGGCCGACCAGAGGGGGGGGGGTGCAAGAGGGGCAGATTGCCGCAGGGCCACAAAAACTTAATTCAGAGGGGCCACATTTCATGCAACAAAAAATAAAATAATTAATATACTAGATAAGACATTATTCAGGCCTGTATCAAAATATTATTACTGTAAAATTAGGCCTGATATTATCCAGTTGAAGTTTTAAAATGTTTTAACTAAACCATTGGTTTTATAGCACCTAGGGAGTCTTTGGTGCAAGTTAAAACACTGGTCTTTGAAGATTGTAGCGCGCTACAGTGGCGGGACTTCTCTCATACACTGTGGTTGGTAAGCAACTGCAACTGTACCCATCACCGGTTGTCTTGTTTGCGAACAAGGGTAAAATCGCCCAGCTTGTGAAGACACCAACATATCTTTCCAGTTACGAACATATGAATATGTTTGAATGGTGTGGACCCCAATGACATGTTCTGTTTTTGTATACTATTTGAATAAAACCTGTTGAAAGATTAACCAACTTTTCATTTGTATTACTCAAAACTCCGTTTTTGGACTGCATTCATATTTTCTGTATGTTTTAATTTTAATTTCAAAAGTCTACTATTTCAAACAAAATGGTTATAATTTTCCGAAATTCAAATCTATCTTGGCTTTTAGTGGTAGGAAAATCAATTGTTTGGATATATTGTAAACCCTACACAACCAGTACCTATGATGTATTACTATTATAAACTTAAGATAATACAGTGATTGTGAAATTATCTATTTGTATTGGTTTATGATTACGCTTTAAAGTGCATTTTAACCTTATTTTTGTACATTTTCACCAATTATGTTAGTTTGAGTAAATAAATAATTTTGATTTAGTGTTTCAAAAATCCCTTGACTCATTGTAGCAAAATTATAACTCTATTTAATGTGAAAACGAGTGACCAGTACCTGCGACCTAAAGTGTGTAAATGAATAAATTGTAATAAAAAAGTAAAAGCCTAAGAACAATACAATTAAATAATTAAACAAAATTAATGTAATTTTAATGTATTTTAAATCTGCCATTAAATGGTCGAATCCTTATGAGAAAAGGTTCTTACAAACTTGGGTTTCAAAGCCGGTAGTAGGCGGCAGCACTCCGTTCAAACGTGGTAATGTTGCACCATTTCCCGGCACTGATCAGCTAATTTTTCAATATATGCACTACATTTAAGAAATAGTAGTCATATTTCAGTAGTCTATGTGTTTTGCACCCAAAAAACCTACAGGCAAAATATGTAATGTTGCAACATTGTGGCTGGACGTCCATAGCCATATTCACCTATTCCAAATAAATTATCAACAATCCCGATATTACCTTAGAGACCTTAATATTTTAAAGTCACAAAAAAACAAGTTTCTTTGAAGGGTACCTCCTTTACACTGACATTCAGTTGTACAATGCGTTAACACTATCTATTAAGACTTGTGATGGTGGCTCTTTGGAAAGAAGTTGAGGAATTTTTTATCAGAGTACTTATTGGGGAATTCCTGAATTTTCAGACGTAATATTATCTGATTAAAATATTGTAACTCATTATTACGTTATCATAATATGATATCATTGAAATGTACATTAATTTTATCTACGAATAAGTACGTAATTTAACTTTATTTTGTTCCATTGACACTATTGTTAAGATTTTCTGTGTATCAATAAAGGATTTTTTTACTTATAATTGGTGAGGAAGGCTTCTCAATCGGCAATCGAAGCGCTGTTGCGCCCAACTATGCAACTGACTGTGGCAGTGGCTAATTCTTTATTATTCATTTAGGGTTAAAAAATAGCAGCTGTGTTAAAATATATTGCGTTTATTGTAGCGGTTATACTTAAAACGTAGATATCAAATAGAGCAAAACGTTTCCAGAGCTTCGCAGTTAGCTCTGACAAAACGTCCACAAACAGAAATTTCACTTTTTCTAAACACTTGTTACAATAGTAAACTCTAATGAAAGAGATGGTAAGAATATTGTTGAATGCACTACTTTGCCCTGGGCCACCAAGTCTCTGGGCGGCCCTGAGTGATAGTAGCATTATGTAAGAAGCATCTATATTTCAATTGATTATGCACATAATTGAATAGATTTTTGTATGCGTTTTGATGCATCACTCACTCCTAACACAAAGAGACGTCTATGAAGATGTTTTAACCCTTTTAGTGCCATGCATTTTTCACATTTCCTATGCGAAAAGTGCAGGGCCATTTTTCCAAAAATGTAAGGTTCTAGGTAAATTGATGTAGCATCTACTTTTTGTCATATTTTATTAACTATTTTTTCAATTGTAGGAAAATAAAAGTTGTTCATTAACATATAAAAATATGACATCTAATTCTTTTTTTCTTTTTTGTTGTTGTTCATATGCAAAAATATATGGATAAGAACAATTTTTCTTTTTTTTCAACTTTGAAGGTGCATATTTTATTCAGGAATGTTTTATAGAATTTTGCTTTTGATACCATTTTATAGAACATTTAAAACTGAACTGTTATATATCATTTTATTTATCTCACTAACAAAATTATATTTAAAAAAAATAATATAACTAAAGTGATACATATTTTTATTTCTCTAAAATAACTATTAATGTCAAACACTAATGAATTGATCATTCTGGTTTGTATTTTAACACGTAATGTGTAATAATTTTAGATTGTTTTCACAGAAAAACTATTCAGCTATCCTGACAATTTTACTAAAATTCTAAAACATATTGTAGGGGTAGTGAATATTTCCCTACCTGAAATTGATTGCCTTTGCTGCCAGCAGACGGTTGCACTCAGCTGTGTCTGGCAAAGGCAAGGCAACATAAGGGCTCTCATTGTCTGTGTCAGTGAAGTCAAACTTGTGGATCTTAGGATTCACTTTCATGTCACCGAACGGCCCTCGCAAAGTAAGATAGTGAACACTCAACGGCAGCGTCGTCTTGGTCTTTAAGATCAGCTGTTTAAAAAGATAAAATTTTTATTAGAAGTTAGATGTTACATGAGATTAAGTAGTAAATTTCTTTTAATCAAGGGACTTTGTTTCAATCTTTTTTCTTTCTTTTATAACTCATGAATATATAGCAAATGTTGCTATCTAATAATTGACATTACATAAAATGCTATACCAAATATAATATCTGTTTTGTATCCATTTAATTTAACTAAAGAAAATACTTGTAATTGCATTTACTGTATTACTTATTGACTTTTGAAGAAGGGGTATATATTTGACATTGAAAATTTGAAGATAATAAAAACACACCACAAAGGCAACTCAACCTGAGTATTCTCACAAAACTGAGTTGCCATTGAGGCTGATTACCTAGGTTACTCGTAGATGAAGAAGCCTGCAAAAATCCAATCAATACATTATCAGTAAAAAAATACAAGTGCAATTAAACAACTATTGATAATTTGACTAAAGGAAACTTCAAATATAAAAGAAATATTTTTTTCTCAACATTAAAAAATAATGTTGTTTAAAGCAGGTTATGTTTTAATTTGAAAATAATTGGGTACAATACCTGATTTTCAATACAAACCTCTCCTGGGCTTCTTTTCTTCAGGGATGCTGCTCTTCGCTGAACCTAGCTGTGAAGAAAGGGAGGTGACAATCATTAAACGCTACTTACCTCTTTCGTAGTTAGTCCCCTGGCTACCCCAGGGCTAACTTTACCTGATAGGTCATGTCTCGCTCCGAGCTGAGCGTAGGGTCGCGCTGGCTATTGTTGATACGAGCTTTCACCACCCACTGATTGTTGAATGCGGAGAACCGACTGGTCTCATAAAAAAGTTTGTGTACAAACTCATCTGTTCTGTATGGCTTCATCTGCAAATCTGTAACAAGCATACATAATACCATTAATGGCTGAATCAGTTAACCGACCACTCAGCCAACAAACAAGTACGGTATATTTTACTATTAATGACATATATATCCAACCAAGAAACGAATATGATTTATGGAAGAAAGCAAATTATGTCATCAGTTTAAACTAATTTCCTAAAAGATAAAAAGAAAACTATTTAGACATAAATACAACTTTCCTTAACCCTCCAAGTGCCGACCATCTCCATCGAGACGAATTTAACAGTATTTCCAGTGCCAGCGTCTCTATCAAGACGAATAAAACATCACGTCACTATTTATTTTATAACTTCGCTGATTGTGGTTGTATCACGATGTATTTTATATAATACTACTCCCAGTGAATCGAGGCATCGAATGAGCATAGTTTCGATATACCGAACGATCGATTACTAACAGTATTGAAGTGAATGCAACAGGTGATGTGTCGTCTGTGTTGTGATTCATCTTGCATTGTTGTCATAGTTACAAACGTTATTGTCATTTTTACATTTTGAAACAAACTAACACTGTTTGGTATCATAGGAATCAAAATTATATTGAGAACATTTTGGCTATCTCCAAATTTGCATTCTGATGTATAGAAAGCACTCTGCCAAGGCGCTAATTTCGATATTGAAAACCAAAAAAATTATTCTTCATAAGTTGTGTACAAGAAAATTTGACTGAATAAATGTAAATAAATAATAGTTTTTCTATTTTATTATATGTGTTTTCTATCTATATACTATAAAGTTCGATGTAATAACTCACTCACTGACTGACACTAAATGTTGAGGCACTTCCCCTAAAAATGCTCCAATGTATTTCTAATGGGAAAATCACTAAAAAGTAGTTTTTAATACCCAAGTTGAGAAAATCTTGAGTAGAATTTTCAAACCTTCACAGTTCTAAACACGTAACAAATGCGCAGCTTATTTATGAATTTCAGCTCAATAACTAAAAAATGTAGGGTATCGGGGGCCTAAAAACTGAAATATTTGAAAATGTAAAAACGTTTAAAACTGATCTTATCTACTCAAGTTGGGTATCAATTTAAAGCTATTTCTCTCCTAAATCCAAATATAGCATCAGATTTTGAACAGGGTAAATACTAAGGGGTATATGCCTCTAAAACAAAAACAAAAAAAAACTCCTAAAACCAGTAAAATGGTAGTACTAAAATAAAACTTCCAAGTGGTTGTCACACGAAGCGTGCAGGGGTGTCTCCTAGTATACTTTAAAGCTCGATGTAGTGACTGACTGACACTAAATGTTGAGGCACTTCCCGGTGTTCTACCCCTTACATATGCATACTTAAATTGAAGCTCTCTGAAACCTATAGGAAAATTCACAAAAGTTTACTTTTTTCACTCATAAACACTTAAAATATTGGGGTATCGGGGGTCAAAAAAACTTTTAATACTGATGCTAACCAAGTGGGGTATCAAATTAAATTTTGTTCAGTTGTGAATCCAAATATACCATTAGATTTCGGAAAGGGTAAATAATAAGGGGTGTATGCCCCCAAAACAAAAAATCTCCTAAAACAAAAAAAAGTGTAATACTAAAATAAAAATGCCCAAGTGGGGTATCAAACTACAGGTATTTATCTCTTAAATAACGTAATACCATTGTATTTTGGGAGAGACAATGTTTAAGGCCTTACCCCCAAACAAAAAATATGCTCAAAAACCCAAAATTGGGTAATGTTTAACTAATACACCCAAGTGTGGTATCTAATTAACAGCATTCTTCTCTTAATTAATAATATACCATCAGATTTGAGAAAAGACTATGTTTATGGGCTCCACTGCCCCCAAAACCAAAATTCATGGAATACTGCTTAAGCATCCTGGTGAGGTCGTAGGCCGATCTTTCTTACGAGGCGACATGCCGATCCACAAATTGGACTGTAGCAGAATTATCCAATTTGTTAAACTCCCTTTGTTGTGAGGCCGTAGGCCGAGTTTAACAAAGGGGCCTGCAGCAGGGCATTTTGGCGAGGCCGTAGGCCAAGCTCCACCACAAGACCGCAGGCCAAGTTCCACAAAAGGCCTAAAGGTAGAGAGTTCCCAGGCAGTGCCGCAGGCCGACCTTACATCACGAGCTTAGCGAGTGATTTCGGGGTTGGCACACAAAGCGTGCAGGGGTGTTCCCTAGTTCTGAATAAAATGATATATATAAGGCTTGGTATGTATGATACCATCACATACAAAAATATTAACAATTAATCACGCCGCGCTTAGCAAAATTAGCCTGGCACTAGTACATTTTTTGCTGGCACTCAGAGGGTTAAGAAAGAGATAGCATGAGTTATATAAAATAAAATATCACAAACAAAATAAACACCTTCTGTAATGAGCACAGATTTAAATTAAACTTAGTACAGTCCATGTTCAAAGTTTGTCATACTAACAAAACTTTAAAAAGTATAGCAACTATTGATTCAAAGTATCTAACACCATATCTCAGCAATAAAAGCCTCAAGCCCACAATATAACTTATTGCAAACAAAGGCTCAGGAGTTACACTGTTCTCCTCTTGTTTAATGTCCTATGATTTTTGTATCAGATAATAATTTGTATATTGTTACAAATTAAAAATGAGATTCAAATAAACAATAGATAGTTTATGTAAAGGGTTTACATCGTATAAAGTATATTTTGTAGATGTTTTCTTAGGAAGGTCTAACTTAGTCTAATCAATCTTAATTTAAGTTCATATTATTCAATCAAGATAGTTATGTTAACTCTTATAACCTATTTAAAGCTGCCTGCTCTTTAATTTACCCTTTCATTTGTGTTTCTTATAGCCCGTACATTTAGCTACACGGACCAGCAGTTTGACGGCATTTGGAATAGTAACAAACCAGCAAATTAAAACAAGCTTAACAACAGTGTCTATTACAGCCATTGGCTTTGAAAGAAATTAACCACGGGTGTCTATTAAGGCCATCAGCTTTCAAAGGGCTGATGGTCTTAGTAGAAGAATCAGGAAATAGAAATCATTGGGATCATCCAATGAAGAAATTTCTCATCACTTGATATGTTGTATTATCAAATTTAAAAATATGTATAGCCTACCCACTTAGTCGGTACAAAATACGCTATTGAAACATACCTTCCATCACTAAACGAGTTTCACGCTACAAAGTATTGACTGGTTTATCAGATAATTTTGCTTCATAATTCATTACTAACACGCCGATTGTAGAGATATGGGTGAATATGAGAAACAAATGAAAGTGATAAGTGTAGATGAACAAGTGTAGTCAATGTTACTGAGTTCAACTTAGCTAAGAAAGGACCATTTATTAATAGCCCAATAGCCAGGACAACTAAAGGACCTACAGCTTTACGTGGAATCTAAACTACGTAGTATTGGTAAGATTTTCAGCTAATTGACAAGCTTTATACACACTTTTCTTCCCTACACAACATCTAGACACTGACTGCTACCCAACATGGATACATAGACTAGTAGTATCCACGTCGATGGCAACCAATGCTTTGGTGTAGCAAAAGAAATGCATAAACAAAGAAATATAAAAAAACACTCACCATTGAATGTTATCTTTTCATAGGACAGCAGGTCAAATACACTGTCATACAACTTCTTCTCTTCCTCGTTCCTCAAGTCAATGACCTGTAGAGCTTCCATGACCTCTGCTCCAGTACGGTGTGGATGGGGACAGGTTGATTCATGTGAGAGGGACTCATGATGAGGACCACGCCACGGACAACCAATACGGCTATATGGGCAGCTTGTGATTCTGAAAAGTGTACAACTCCTGTTCCTATTATCATCGTCCAATGTTTTAATAGAACACTAGACTAAAATTATTGGTTTAAACAAGTTTATATAGTAGCAGGCTTCCACTACAAGACATTTGCATAGTTCAATATTAATTTACATTTGCTTTATGTTCGACATGTGCCTTGAACGGAAGAGGCTGTAAATTGGTATTACGTTTCTAGCACCTAATAAAAACATATTTGAACACACTAATATTTTATCTGATCATTTTAAGAAAATTAAGCAACATAGAAAAAACTTAAAATAACACCGATGAGGTAAGTTTATTTTAACTTGAAGCTAATTGGCAGATGGTTGAACTATTTTCAATAGTTCCAACTGTCCAGAAAGACTTTCTAGCACTTACTGTTGGTTGTGTCTGATAAATAAATTAATGTTGTTTTATTGCTTTTGTATGTTTATAATAATATGTTCTAAAATAAGAACGGCTGTAAGAAGTTAAACAATGCTTATAATATTTTAGAAAAATTGCATAATCTAAACTCTGGAGTAACAGCTAAATATATGGTTTAAAAACTAAAACCATAAATGAATGGGATATCAACCAGCCTGCAGATTTGGGAGGACTCAGAAATAATGATATCTTAAAATTTAAGCCTATGCGGTTAGTATAAATCTCCTGTACATTAAATGGTATGCTCTTTACAATTGAGTTATCAGAACATACTTCTATATGTGGCATTTTAATCAAAAAGCAATATCTCAAGACAAACAATAATTTGTTTGAATATACAATCAATTTCAAACTGAGAGTCAGCTACCTCAGGCAGTGGCTAGTTACACTTAAAAACTTATAGGCCTAATTCACGATTTTCAAAAACGTGATATCGTTAGATTTGTTATACAATATTAAATAAAACATTACATTTATAACAACTTTAACCAATTGCCAGTTTGGAAAAAGTAATAAACAAACGAAATTACCCAGCAGGCTATAAATTGACTAAACTCAACTATAATTTCTTGGTTTAGGGAGTTCTGTCTGGGCTCCGGAGGATGTAAAAGTACATTGTGATAAATAATTCTGTACACACGACGACCATCTGAAACTAAAAACACCATAGGGTTCATCCATGTGTTCTCTACTAGAAATCGCTGAGTTCTGCCCATCAAGTAATCCCCCTACCTCACAGAAAATAAGGTACACAAGACCTCCAAATATGCACAATCTAAATTCTTCTCTTACCAAAGAAAACTGGAATTTTCTGAACTCCACAGATGCCTTGGAAAAACAATTTCAAGCATTTGAAAAAATGTTGAACTTTTATTTGGACAGGTCCTGCCCAATAAGAGAAATCAAAATCAGAAATAATAGTAAACTCTGTTTATTGATTACCAAAGGTATCCTGATTTCAAGGGAAAGATTAACATTGTACTGTGAAATAGCAAAGTCTTCAAACGGACCAAATTTCGACCAGTTTTTGAAATCACAACCCCCGTAAGTATTTAAAACTGCCGCCACTTTGAAAGTTATAACTGTATCAAATCATTTTTTTATTTTACTAGGTCATCATCACAGCAATTATTCTTGTCGTTAATTTTTGTTCAATTGATTCTAAACAAATTGAAATTTTTTGGTCAAACCATTTTTAGAAAGATAATTTTTTAAGAAAACAACGAAATGGTGGCTAGCTGGTTACAAAGGGTTTTTGGACCTATGTTTACAGCAAATTTGTTACTTATTTTAATACAAGGAACTGTATCCTTATCCCGGCAAGACTCACTTTGATTTGAAACGTGATGGCTCACTCAATGTCTTTTTGACCAGGTTTAATAAAGACAATGTATTTTTTTAACAAATTGCTGAAAACATAATTTCAATCCATAAAATATTTTTATTCAAATTAACAATTCTGAAAAAACATAATTTTTGTGGTTATTTTACGTCACATGGTATTAGATAAGACACCACTTGAAAATACGTAAAAGCCCTCTGCTAATAAGACTATAAACTCTAATTCCATTATATACGACATAAAATATGTCACAGTTGTACGCTTATAAAATTTGCAAAAAATTATAAAACAAGTCATTATAAAAATAATTGTTGATAATTTTGAGAAACAGTGTAATATATAGAACAATAGTGCAAGTAATAAAATAAAACTGCATATAGAATGGGTGGATTACAAACACAATAAAATATGTAATATTTAGAAATAGAAATAAAAGGGTCATTCCATGTCCAATCAACACACTAAAAATAAAAATTTTTCATCGCTATTTTGCTAAAATTTGGTATACTTACTGTGGGTAATAAGACTAAGAAAAATACCAAATTTTAAATTTTTATCTCAAACCGTTTACGATTTACAGCTATGTAGTTTTCAAAAACTCCCTAAAAAAACGCGAACAGACTTTTTTGAAACTGCTCTATAAGAGCTGCCCTAGTTGAGCTAGAGAGCTGGGAGAGGTGTCATTTTACAGCCTTTTTTATGCTCTTTCCAGTGATATACAACAAAGTATACACTGTCATAAATTGTTTTTTCAGATTTCAAATTCATAATTTTAATTTACTCAAAAAGTGTGTCCCCAAAAGTTTTCGAAAAAATCCTGTAAATAGTTTGTACTTATGTTAAGAAGTAGTAAAAGTTTAAAAGTGGTGTGACCATGGGTTCATAGTAAAATATGATCTAGAAACTTGCATGTTTCGCATAAACAACACTCTTTATGCAGTACCGTATGTATAATACCTTTAGCCTAGATACATTGTACATTTCTGTGAATCTCCCAAGTCCCAAGTCCTATTATTAGTATATTAGAGAGATAGGACATCAGCAAACTTACCTTAAAAGACAAGTTCACTAACATCAGAGTAGTAGTCACAAACACAAAATCTCACAAATTTTCAACACCACTGGCATTTTGATCAGTGTTACACCACTAAGGTAGTCAGATCCCTTCCTTCCCATGCCAATAGTTCCCAACTCCGAAGGATGGAATTAGCACACCAATGGATAACAAAATCCCGTGACCCACCTAATCTGAACATAAGATAGACCACTTCACTTCAACCCCTTCCCCATCAGCAAACTTCATATATATTTATATATATATATATATATATATATATATATATATATACATACTAACTGAAATACTACATCTACACCTGAGTGTTGCTCTATGGATGTACACCCCCCACCACAGCCACCTACCCAGCAATAGTGGAAGTCATTTCAGTGTCTCTCTCTCTCTCTCTCTCTCCCTCTACTCACCTGAAGAAAATGCCAGTGGTGTTGAAAATTTGTGAGATTTTGTGTTTGTGACTACTACTCTGATGTTAGTGAACTTGTCTTTTAAGGTAAGTTTGCTGATGTCCTATCTCTCTAATATACTAATTCCTGGCCTAGTGCCCTTTAACCTAACCTAAAATTATTCTATTATTATTAAGCTTATTAATTATTTATATTAAGCTTTAAAGTTACTTACCACTACTATAGTGAAATGTCAGTTTAAGGAGGTTTGTAGAGCCTGTGTAGTTTGCATCATCTCATCAGTAGTTACAACGTAAATTCTTCCAGTAGGAGTTGTAGGATCAACTTTGCAGAGGACGCCTGTTAATGATATCCACAGCACATCTGGTTTCCTCGGATATGAAAACGATGGTGAAGGGCCAGAAGGATGGAGGAATGTTACTTTTAATTCATCATCTTCTTTCTTCTCCAAAACATATGCGAGCCACCATTTTTTATCATATACAGTAATATAGCCATTTACTTCTGACACATTTGCATTTTGTCTGGGGATTTTTGAATGATCACTGTTTCTCCATTTATTTCTTCAGAGAACACTTTTACACAAATCTTTGATGAGCTTGACGGTACAGGTATGTAGGCATGATACTGCTGAGTACCCTTTAACTGTTATGGCCTGGCTGAATCGCTCTTTCAAAAATGCTTCAGACTCATTATTTTGTCATTAATAAATGAAGATTGCAGCTTTGCCACGAAATCATGTTTGATCAGATGAGTTAGTTTACCACAAAACATACTGATAAAATCTTCAGAAGATTTTTGAAATGTTTCAAGGCCGCAACAACCTGCAGAGACCCATTGCCGAAAAGTGACATTTTCTATTAGGTTTTCTTCAAAAGCTTCTTCAAGGATTCTTTTTATTGGAGCATCACCAGGGCATACCTCGCATTCTCCCATGATACAAGCGACATTTGGTGGGTTGCACAACATTTTTGCTAAACAGAGTTTGTATGTATTACATTCACCATTAGTCAGAGTACCTAGTTTTGAATTTTCAATCATTAACTTGACATTTTGATGATTTGTACACACACACGGCATGAGTACCACTTTTGCCTGCCAAAATACAATGCTTCGGCCGAAGTTTAGCAAATTTGGAAAAGCTTATTTTTATGTTAGGGAATTTTGCCTTGAAAAATGTATAAGATTACATAAGATTAATCGCTTTGACATCTTGGTTTACATTCCATTTGAGTCACGTACTGTCACACAATCTTTTATACCTGGCTATGGTCTGCTGACCGTCGTCGTTTTCATAAAACAAACGAACATTATTTACAATATCAGCTGAAAGATTTTTACCAGGTTTTGAATTGGGGTTCTCCAAAATACCTTTTTCTAGCAAAATTTGTTTTGCCTGTCTCACCATGTAATTTGGTGCATTGAATTCCGTCATGATTTTCCTAATACCCCATGTTTTTGGTAGACAGGTAAGAATCATTAACTTTTGAACTCTATTTGTACTGTTTGAAAATTTTTCTTTGAGGTTTTGTAAAACAGGCTCGTCATGATCATCATCATGGCTGGAAGATGAATGTTCTGCTGCTTTAAAAAGTTTTCGCTTCATAGCAGAATTGATTTTTTTACTTTGGTTGTTGCATACTGCTTGGACTGAATTTTTCTTTTGTCAAGTGGTGAATCTTCAAGCTCCAAAAGAGAAGTATTCAATTTATCAACTACAATATCTGGTTGTGGGGGAAAGTTTGGATCCTTAACTGTATCTTGAGCTGTATCTATATCTGAACTGGACTCTTCACAAAGATTAACCCTAGCAGTACTGCCACTTTTAACCTGAATCCGTCACTACTTATAAGCAGTTTGCTTGTGTTTTGGACAAATATCACTAAGCCTACATACAGAAGGGTTTATAGGTCATGTTATATATCATTATTTTTGGAATAAGATTTCCAATCATAATATACTATTTATTAGTCTGTATCTTTATTTATTTTTTTTAATTTTTGTATATACTGCAGAGTACAAAATGTTTTTATAAAGAAAATTAACTTCTGCCCAATATACACTACAATAAATGTTGTGTTTCCATAGTAAGAATGTATGTTTTATGTTCATAATTTTATTGCCTTCAAAATGATATATAAATATATCATATTATATAAGAATTAAACCTAAAACTTCAATAACAATAAAAGGATGCGTTTTTGTGGAATTTCTCATTTCATGCATATGCATATATAAAAATTAATTCTCATAACAAAAAGGTAAAAATTTATTATTACAATACAAGTATATCTTAATAAATTAGGTTGCATGCTTAGGACATAAATTGTACTCACTGAATGCTGATTCAAAAATTTTTCATGGCATTTTGAATGTTTTGAAAAGTTTTTGGTAGATAAAAAAATTTAAAATAAACTAAGTAAACACACACTTGAAACTATTTTACACTATATACAACAGTACTAAACTACTCTAATCATCCTCTTCATTTTCTTCATTCTCAATTCGCCTCTTTTTACTATGTAGAGGCCTCCAAAAATGCTCCAACATAGAATAGCACTGTGGATGTACCCCGCAGTTACATCCAGGACACCACCACACAGCTCGTTTTCCACATACAGGACAGACTTTCATTTGTTTTTTGCCAGGTAAATGGGTTAGTGCATGTTGGTTTCCAGGAACAGTTGGTAAATTTTGTTGTGTTGGGTCTCCTCTGGCTAACTCTTCTAATATTTCTGTAATATAATTGGTTCTAGAACATGGTTTGTCTGTGTTTTGTGAGTAAAGAATATATGAATTGAACATACATGAGTCTAAGAGGTTATAGAAAATCTTCTTCCAGTATTTTTGAGTGGCTCTTGAACATGACAAGTGGTATAAGGATTTATCTTTGACATCAACCCCACCCATGTAGAGGTTGTACTCATTTATCAACAACGGTTTTTTAGCCTCTAAACCTCTCCTACTTCTGATGATTTTGTCTTCTGCATGAACTCCTGTAGATAATAAATAAACTGGCTTGTTTCTTTTTCTCTGCTTGTAACCAACTAATAAGATAGCATTTTTCCTAAAATAGACACTTTCTTGCTCATTTAGTTTAGTCTTGAGAACACTTTTTGACAGATCCTTAGTATTTTTGTTTACCGTTCCAGTTATGTATGTATGTTGTGAAATTAGTTCCTCTGCCAATGGTAACTTAGTATAAAAATTATCTGTGAATAAATGATAACCTTTATTGAGTAAATTTGTCTTCATAAGGAGATTCATTACAACTTGTTGTGTGAACGGACTATTCGGGTTTGGTAAAAAGTCTTTGCCGTTATACAGGTCAATATGCATTATATATCCTGTTACTGAGTCACACAGTTCAAACTTTTTGATGCCAAATCTGGCATGCCGCTTATTGGGCATGTATTGCAGGAAAACGGTTCTGTTTTTCATGCCAATCATGCTTTCATCGATGCAAATATTTTGGGATGGTGTAAAATACATCTTGAAAGCATGATTGACAGCGTCTAATAATTTACGAACTTTCTGCCAGGCATCATACCCCGGTTGTCCTCTGGCAATATATGGATCAGATGTAATATGCAGCATAGCTGTGATTTGAAAAAATCTATCTCTTGACATTGTATTATGGAACCAATTTAGTTTTTTTGATTCACGAGTGCTCCAGTAATCTTTGATATTTTTCATACGGATTATTCCCATATTTAGCAGCACTCCTACGTACTTCTTTAGGTCAGAGACTGTAATGTCAACCCATTTCCTATACAACGATCTAGGAGGTAAATCCCCTGAGTTTGTTTTTTCAAGAATAGTTTTTCTGGCATAATCATTAGTGGCGTTTACGAGCATTACCCATACTGCTTGTGTAAAAAATAAATAAAAATACTGAATCATTGGTGAATTTCTTGGCGGGCAGTTTTTTATGCCTGCATTTCTTACTCTAAAATTCTGTGCCAAGTCAATTTTATTTTCAGGAGCATATACCCTAACCCAACTTGTAATAGCACTTGTAGGAGGAGTAACAGGCCTAGGTGTAGGAGGAGTAACAGGCCTAGGTGTAAGAGGAGTAACAGGCCTAGGTGTAAGAGGAGTAACAGGCCTAGGTGTAGGAGGAGTAACAGGCCTAGGTATAGGTGGAGTTGCAGAAGAATCATCACTAGAGTCTAATTCTGAATTGTGTGGAGAATATAGTTCATCACTACCTGACGAATAGTCTAATATATTAGAAAGAGAAATATCAGAGTCAATATCCTCACCTAACCCGTCCATGACTTCATCATCAGATAATTCATCACTCTTCAGTAATATGTCCCTAATTTCACTAGACCTACAATTGCCATCCATTGTACAAATAATTCACTATAACTAATAACAATAAATAATTCACTAATAACTGTAACAATAAGAAATAACCACTTTCAAAATCGTAAACAAACACAGACTGTAAACAACGGCGCGAGAACCAAAACAACAACTCAGTACCCACTAGACTGAATCGAACAGCTGGTTAGAATGCTCAAAAAAAAATCACAACCAATCAAATCAGTTACAAAGAGTACAAAACAGATAGAAAATATAATGGGCTTGGATATTTATTAAAGTATTGACCTTTGGGACGTCTTATATAGGAATGGTGGCCAATAAACTAAACCTATGTTTATCGACGTCTGAGACGTCGGCCGGGATTCGCGGTACGGAGCGGCCGACGTCTCAGACGTCGATCGGACTAGTAGGGTTAAGGAAAGGGCAAGGTTAATTGTGATCAATTTTTGTCTGTAAACCTGCAATTTCTTTTCTACATGTATCACAGATTTTAGTTTCGTTGAGTAGTTCAGGGAATAAACTACACATCCATTTTGTAACATTTCTCAATTTCTTTTTGTCCCTAATAGTATGATTTACTTTGTTTAAAGGATTAAAACACTGCAATTTTACAAATACTACTTTTTCTCCCATTTTGCATTTGTAATTTTTTTTATAGATTAATAGTTTTTTATTTCATAAAATAATAACTAAAAACCAGTATTTACTTTAACTTGTTTAGTCCTATGCCTTTATATAATCGTAGATTTACTTACAAAAATTAGTGAGAACTTACTTTGCATTAAGCTACACCAATTATAACACAAAAATTCTTTACAAAAAAAGACAATATTCAATCACTGGATAGGTATTTAAGTTAAAAAAACATTTTTCTATCAACAAAATAATCACAACAACTGAACTAAAAGACAGTCAAGGGCTGACATGTAACTCGTATAAACTCCCAACTCAAACTGAATGATACTGCATTCAAGAGAGGCAGCTGGTTTAGTGCCTGTTCTAACTTGTCTCTGAGAACAGTGATAATGAGGACTTGCAGCAACCTGCACCATCAGGGTGTCTACCAGTGGGCTGATAAAAAAATCGGGGACTTTTTGGTGACTTTTGGTGACCAATTTTCTGAAATTCGGTGACTTAACAAATTTTAGGTGGTTTCAACGTTCAGACATTTGATACGGACATATGATATATTTTGCTTCCTCTGCATGTAATTAAGTAAAATATTTACAAATATTTATTGAATAATAATAACATTAAGAAACAAAACACTTAAAAATGCATAGTATAAACAGTAAAATAAACCATGTATTGGAACTTTGCCTTAAAAATATGAGTTTTCAACTTTTTTCCAAAATAAATAAGTTTGGTAAATTCCGAAAATAAATTTTTTACAATCAAGCTTGAAAGTCTGGACATGAACTTCTTCAATATTTCTAAGAGCAGATCTTGCGCCAATATCAATGTTATCCAGAGTTTGAAAATTTTCAAACTTGTCTAGATCTATTTGTTTTAATTTATAAGCTGTGGTGGCCGTTGCAATAACTTTATTTTTGATTATTTTACTGGCCAGGCCTCTCATTAGAGAAAGCACTTCCTGGTGTAAAAAAGGAAGCAGAGGATCATTCTTTTCAAAATATGTCAAAAATACTTCTAACTCCTCTGCAATCATGGCTGAGAAATGAAGTTTAGCCTCCAGAGTTTTGTCATCATGCAAGAAAGACTTAACTATGTTAAAGTTTTTTGTTGCAGGGGGTTCAACAATGGTGTTACAATATTGCTTTAAAGAAGGAAGAATGTCTAAGCACCTTCTTATAACACTGGAGTTTTCTGTCCATCTCACTGCACAGAATTTTTTTTGGAAAACCTTAGACCCAGTCAACTGGCAGTATATAGACCTTCTGGAAGTGTAGTTTTTAAAACGCCTATACAAAGCCCTCAAAACTGCTTTAATTTCCAGCCAACTTTACTATGTGCAGTTTTGTAAGCATTGTTAACGATGTGCAATGCTCAAGTGCCAACATCTATAATCTCCATATTATTAACAAGGGACTCTTTCATGTGAGTTTTCAGGTCAAAAATAAGCTTAAGATTGACGTTAGGTCCGTCAGTAGACAGCTGAGTTCACTTATTCAGTGGCAAGTTGAATTCCCCTAAAGTAGTAGTCAATTTATATCAACAGCAGAAGACCTTTCTAAAAATGTTGAAGTCAGGTACCTTGTGCTAACCATGTTTTTTTCTGAACACCAATAATTTATCATAATGTCCATCTGCTGCTTTTGGCAAATGTCATTTTTAAAAGCTTTCATCAATAGAAAGTGCAAAAAACGGACTCCTTTTGGCTTCTGTTGCTACGATATTAGAAAAATAGGGACCTAGCCCATAAGTGACACTATAGGCTATCTTATCTTTGTGCATCTGAAATTTTTGAGCTATTGCACTGTCAGGGAACATGATAGGAAATAATACACTTGCCGCTTCACCCGAACGTGAAGAAGTGTTTGTCAAAGTACACTGACATGCCCATAAAATTTCAGCTTTAGTGACACTGTCAGACATAAGTAAACTAGTCAGGACTGGAGTAGGGCTGTTTTTGTTTTTCAGCCAAAGACGAAAAATCTGATTGTTGGCTAACCTCAATTAATGAAGTTTTTGAAGTAGAAGGCAGTGTTAAAATTGCTTCATTACTTCCTTGCTGGTTTAAGGAACTATCTACAGTACTACTGGCTGCAGTACTGGAACTACAAATGTTAGGCCTAAAGGTAATTATGCACTTTCTTGCCACCTCTGAAAATATAGTTTCATGTTAAAAAAGTGGTGAAAAATGAGTTTATATCTCTTGAGGAGTTTGATTTCATCCGCGGAAAACTCGTTTTTTACCGAAAAATCGAAAAATAAGTTTTTTATCTAATAATGAAAAAACCAACTTCTTTAAAAATCGTTATTTTTCGACAAATTTTTTTTCCATTTCTCGTATTTTTGTATGCTGAACACAAATATATAACTGGTTTTGTAGTAAAATTATTTTTTCAGCTCGAAAAATCCACTTTTTACGACATAACCAAACATAACCTAACTTATCCTAATTGTATATTTTCTCAACAAAAATTCGTAATTTGCGTTAAATTCGAGCGTTTGGCCTCCGTGACGGCCTGCCGGCCGTCACTCCGGCGGAAATATAGGTGAATTTGGTTTTTGTGATAAATAGTTGTTGTATATAATGATCGCGTAATGGCTGCTAATCGCGATCTGCCGCGATAGTAGTTTTTCCGTTATTTCTCGAGAAATATTTGTAATAGACCAAAATAGTTTTCAAATTTGTATTCAGCGCAATAAAACACATCAAAATAAAAAAAAGATGATTAAAATACCATTTAAATTAACGGAAATATGACAAAAATACTAAAAGTTCGGACACTGGTTTTTTCGAATTTTTCGGTAAAATACGTTATTTCCGCGGAATGAAAAGCATATCACGTGAAAATACAGCCAATTCTAAACCCATTTCAAGCAAAATTCACTGGTTGAATACCGGTATGGTCTGAGAGGTTGGACCTCTCACAAAAGGAACAAGGAAAAGAATGGCAAACAAAACAAACTCACGAAAACAGGTGTTTGAAAGTACGGCGCATAGCAAATAGTAGAACACATTTCCGAGTCTCTGCGCATGCGCTCGTGACGAAATTACGTTGCCAAGACAACAGCCAATCGCGTCGAACTTTCTTATGCATTTCTCCATTCCATCTAAAAACATTCTTATTTCTTCCATGTGCACTGCCTTCCTTATGTTTTCTGTATTCTACTCTACACAATATTACGCTCAACGTATACACGCATCGATGTATCACTGTTGACGTTGACGAACGATCAATAGTGAATCAAAACGCTTAAAAAACCATCATTGAGCGAAAAAAATCAAAATAATAATAGAAAAAGTTGTCCATATTTCGGTGACCTATGAATAAAAATTCGTGACTTTTGGTGACTTCCGTGACCCTTCATACAAATACGGGACTTTTCGGGGACTTCCGTGACTTCCGTGACCGGTAGACACCCTGACCATTCACAGCTATTACCAAAGTGATTTATTGCTGACAGGCCCTTATTGTCTTTGAGGTTTTCAGTAAAACTGTACATTGCATAATTTAATAAAATGTATATTAAATAATATACTCGAGCTATTTTTAGATCAGTACCTACATTAAAAATAATTATTACAATGAAAATTATAAATTAGTTATGATTATTTTATTTTTTGACAATTATTTTTTATTAAAATTATATTTAAGGAATAAATATGGTAAATTAATAGTAACAGCTATATAGTGAACGTAATGGTCAAATTAATATATTTAATACTACTGGTTATGCAAAACACACTAGTTTGAAGATCGTATTTAACTATGAACCCATGGTCATCCCATTTTTAAACTTTTACTACTACTTATTAACATAAATACAAACTATTTACAGGATTTTTTTGAAAATTTTTAGGGACGCACTTTTGGAGTAAATTAAAATTTTGAATTTGAAATCTGAAAAAAATTTATGACAGTGTATACTTTGTTGTATATCACTGGAAAGAGCATAAAAAAAGACTGAAAAATGACACCTCTCCCAGCTCTCTAGCTTAATTAGGGTTGCTCCTAGAGCAGTTTAAAATAAGTCAGTTCGCGTCTTTTTGGGGAGTTTTTGAAAACTTTACATAGCTGTAAATCGTAAACGATCTGTGGTAAAAACTTTAAATTTGGTATTTTTCTTAGTCTTATCACCCACAATGAGTATACCAAATTTTAGCAAAATCTGAGATGGTCATGTAAATTGAGTGTGTTGATTTGACATGGAATGACCCAAAACTAAAAAAGATCATATGACGAAAAATTGCTAATGAATGTAATGTAGGTGGATTCAATGCATATATGATCTTCAAAAATGTAATAATTCCCTGGACTTCAATAAATTTCATTTTAACACATAACTAAAATAAAAATTAATAAATTGTTAAAATACAAATACAAAAGAAAACTTGTTACAAAGAAGTTTTCAGCTCCACAAAACTCATCCAGGTCAAACAAGCCGTCAAAACTATCACGCAAGAGATACTCACTCACAGGTCAACAAAAACAACTACCACATTATTAGGATGGAATTGATGAGTATAGTTTATGGTCAAGATCATTTCTAGAAAGACAGAGGTGGTGTACACTGACAACCCTGTGTGATTCCTCAAGGATTAAGTTTGGGAACAATGATTTTAGACATTAATTAAAAATATATTCAGAATAAGTTTTATTATTTAGCGAAGAGAAGCTTATTTAACTTTAATGCTTATTAAGGTTAAGAATATCGGCCACTAAGGCAAGGAAAACTACATTTGCTTATTTCGACCAACAATATTTGTATGCTTTTAAACTTTCTAATTTTTGACCAACAATATTTGTATGCTTTTAAACTTTCTAATTTTTTATACAATGGAGGGGAAAACTAAACTAGAAGTTTGATAAGCTAATGAAATTCGAATATTTTTAAATGTTCAATGGGAAATAAAGAACTTTGATTTGACGTGAATGAATACCCCAATAAATTGTTAACTGAAATTGATCATTATTAACATCTAATAATACGTCCTTACCTCTCCTCACAAAGAGATTGTTCATGACGCTCGAGAGTGTTTCTAGGAAATTCTTTGTTGCAATATTGGCATTCTGCAGGTAGCTCGCTTACAGCTTTCTCCACTGCAAGATTGCGTGATGCAGAGCTTTTACTTATCTCAATGCGACAGTTCGGACAGGTTGCCATTTCATCACGCAGCCGTGCATCAGCCAGGACATGTGTGAAGCAGCCAGCACACATTAAGTGTCCATTAGTGCACTAAAAAGCCAAAATAATGTATTTAAAGTATTTTATATGAATTAAAGATTGAAACAGATGTAATAATTTGATTTTTTTTTTAATAAAAAACATGCTATGATACAGGTCTTTTAACTAAACTAAAATACATTTTTGTTTATATGTTCAAAGTAAACTCTTACGTGTAATAAATGAAACAAAAAATATCTTTATTGTATATACAAATGGCAATGTTAGGACTACATATTCATCTCTTACACCTAACCATTAATATACTGTTTTAACACTTTTTGATTGACAGCTATACCTGGTATGACTTTTAAATTATTATAAGTAACATTATTTTAACAGTATATTTTCAGCTGATCGATAGTACTTTACGCCATAATTCTGCCAGCTGTTATCTGTCATTACTGCTGCAAATAGTATTTTTTGTTGTACAAAAACAAAAGTAGAGGAACAATCCAACAACTATAGATGGCAATTGTTCAAGTTTAAAATAGTTGTTTTATGGTTATAAGGGATAGTCCCAACTGCATAACTTTTTATTATTTGTAGGCTTACAGTACGATTTTATTGTAAGCCTACCACTTATACACTCTCATATACACAACTGGCTGAGTTCATATTTAAGCGATAGGGAACAATTCGTCCAAATTACTAACTATAGCAACAATTATAAAATTCAATATAACTCCCCTCTTACAAAAATCAAATACGGAGTCCCACAAGGATCAATCCTTGGACCTCTTCTATTTTTATGTTACCTTACAGATTTACCAAAGCTACAAATTTCAAACAATCTATGTCTTTATGCAGACGATGCTAATCTTAAAGTTTCTGCTGAATCAGTTGATGAACTTCAAACAAACGCAAGTATCGATTTACAATCTTTTTCAAATTTTCTTCGCCAGAATAATTTACTTCTAAATTTACAAAAGACTAACTTTATAACCTTTCAAACATATCAATCAAAGCCAACATTAGAAATCAAATTAAATGTAGAAGACAAGATAATCAATCAGGTATTTGAAACAAATTTTCTTGGTTTGACAATCGACAGGCATTTTAATTGGAACTCTCATGTTCAAAAAGTCCTTTCAAAAACAGCATCAGGAGTGTATGCCCTAAGTAGATTAAAAAAGTTATGTGATCTAAAAACTATGCGAATGGTATATTTTTCTTATATACATTCCGTTATATTTTTTGGTATAGCTCTATATGGCTCAACATCCCAAGAAAATTTACAAGCAATATTAAAAACACAAAAAAAGTGTATTAGAATTATGTTACATCTTGAATACTCAGAATCAGTCAAAAAACATTTCACTACCCAAAAGATTTTAACGGTGTTTGGTATGTACATTTTTGAAACAATATTATTAGTTAAACAAAATTTTGATTCATTGCAACTTAACGGACATAATCATAATTACAATACTAGACACCGAGAAGATCTTGCTATAGCACCACATAATCTCAATTTCTTCTGCAAAAAACCTAAATATCAGGGCTCAAAATTTTTTAATCAGCTTCCTCCAGAAATAAAGAATGAAATAAAATTAACCAAATTTAAATCCAAATTAAAAGACTTCTTAATTCAAATGGCTCCTTATAGTTTCTCTGAATTTTTTGAAGGTATGTAATATTTCGCAATTTGTGAAATATTATATATATTCTTTTTTATTTTTAAGTTGATTTTATATGTAGTAAATTTTGCCGTTTTATGTATAATAACATGTATTTAGAATAGTTTTAATGTATAATAACCATGTACTTAGCTGTAATGACACCATTCATTTGTATTTTATGTACAATATTGAATAAAGAGATTTTGACTTGACTTGACTTATACATTATATGCAAATAAAGATAATTTGAGTTTAATCTTTGTTTTTAATGTCATCTTATCATTGAGTAAGTTCCCCCCAACACTAATCCTGGGTATGCCCCTGGTACTGTATCAAAATCAGAATATTTTATTTTGTTAATAACATGAGTTACATGAAATAAGTCAAACTTTACAAACAAACTTAAAATTATAAAATATTTGTTCCAACATCCTAACCAGCACACCCTGACAGGAATTCATCTACTGAGTATGGGCACTTTTCAATCAAAAAAGATTTAAGTTTAAGGATGAATGCTTTTGTGCTGTCAATGGATTTTAGTTTTTGAGGTAGGGAACTAAACAATCGTAAAACAGAATAATGGAGACCCTTCTCTTTAAGTCTAAGTCTGTGAATGGGATACATCATATTGCTTCTGTTCCGAGTGTTGTACAAGTGACCAGCTTTGTTCTCTATGAATAAGTGACTATTCGTTTTAAAGAAAGACAACACTTCAAGGATATGAATGCCCGTTAGTGTCAGAGTATTTAGTTCTTGAAAAAGAGGCTTGCAGTGGTGTAAATTTGGTGGTTTTTGTCTTATATTCATTTAAATCAGATCATTCGCCTGAAACCACTTGTTTAAACTGATGTACGTCTCATTCATTCTAACTTCAAGGGCATTTATATCAGGATCAGAAAAAATGGCAGTAGTGTCATTCGCATAACAAACTATATTAAAATCAACATTCAAAGGTAAGTCGTTTAAGTATACGAGAAAAAGAGAAAAGGTCCTAATATGGAGCCGTGAGGAACTTCCGAAAATATCTGCAGCCAATCCCCATGAGGCCACCCACCACCCATTAAAGCGACAGTCTGCTTTCTACCCAATAGATGTGAAGTAATCAAAGACAAGGCATTATCTCTCAATCCATACTTTCGAAGCTTCTCCAATAGAATAGAATGACTCACACAGTCGAAAGCACTGGACAGATCACAGTAAATCGCCTCAGCAAACTGCGATCGGTCCAAGGCCTCCAAATCCGCCTGGATAACACTATATACACATTGGATGTTGAGCAGCTCCTCTTGAAGCTATACTGTGTGTTAGATAAAAGATTGTTTGAATAAAAGAAATGCTCAAGTCTTGAAAGAATGATAATCTCAAACACCTTGGAGATAGTCGGCAAAAGTGAAATTGGTCTGTAGTTAGACTTATCTGTTCTCTGTACTTATTTATAGATATAGGACGCATGACAGAGAGCTTCAGATGTTCCGGAAAGGTCCCCTCAGCAAAAGATATATTTATCATGTGAAGCAGGGGTGATGCAATAGCACTGACACATCGTTTGAGAATATCTGAAGTAATACCATCGCAACCACTGGACTTTGATGTTATTAATTTGTTAAGAGCATAGAGAACCTCTTCGATTGTGGCAGGCATAAAGTAATCCAAGGAAACTCCCCCACCCTGGCAAAATTCTTGGAAATTCATCCGATAGTTCTCTTGCCTAAGTAAGCAGTTCAAGGTACCAATCATCTCATTTTTCACAATTCTAAACGAATAATGAAAGGCCGGATCATTTATTGGGCCAAATGATCAGAGAGTCCTGTTTCAAAAACAAAAGATTTTGTCTGATGACCCTTAATCACAGTGATAATGTTGTCAATGCAAGTTGCAGAGCCCCGGGAAGAAATTCTGGTTGGAGAGGTAATGTTTAACTTACCCTTAACCGAGTCAATCACATCAAGATATAATTTTTTCACTATTCTGCCTCAGAATGTCGATATTGAAATCCCCACAGACCAAGAAATGGTTTTTAACCTGTGCCAGACCATCCATGAGTGACTCAAAAATGTTTAGAAGCAGGGAATCGATACACAGCTGCTACAGTGATAGGTTTAAACAAGGCTAAACTTATAGTGACAACACAACACTCAAAAACAAGAGGTATCCTTCGGTCAACGAAACTACTCTCACACTTATGCTTAATTCCCATTCTTACAAGTATGCAAGATCCACCCCTAGACATCTGCTCATGACTATAGAAACCTACCAGCTCATAACCAGAAATATTGTTTAGGTAATTTTTGTTACTTTCGGTTAACCAATGCTCAGTAAGGCAAATAACGGTAGGGTAGAATTTTAATTTTTGAAAAGTATCACCAAGTTCGTCAATCTTGTGTAGACATCCTTGAATATTGAAAAATAGTAAATTTATCAGTTGAATTAAAATAATGTTCTTTACAAATGTTTTCTATTGTTGTATTTAAAGTAACACCAAAAATCATATAAATGTTTTAATTTGATTAATAATCTTATTTTGTACATAATTATGTCACAGTGATCTAAAGTTTTTAGTTGCAATATGACTGTACTCTTACAGTTACATAAATGGCAAGGTTAATATAGTAGGCTATAAGTTAGTATAGGCATACTAAATATAATGCTATTCTTTATTTATGTTCAAGAATGAATAGATAAGATTGAATTCTATTGTAAGAAGTACAGAATTATCTAAGAGCATAAAATATGACAATTGCCATTTCAATGTATTCGATCAATGGCAGTATTTGATTTGATTTAAAGTCCAAACCCATAAAAAACTGTTAGGTGTTCCGTGCATAGTAATTTGAACCCGCGACCCTCTGCATATGATTCAGAAGTACTAACCACTACACTTGCAAGAGCCCTTGTAGTATTTGTGACATATATCCGGTATTGGGAACGATTACTGATCATCTTTTTTATCAATTTGATCGTTTTTAACATTAAATATGAATTTTAAAAGTATTTTGGTCTATGACAATTATTTCTTGAAATATACTAATAAACTGCGGGGAATCGTCATAACAGCAACTAGCCTAACCACAACAAATAATAATTTAAAAAAAAGAGGATTAATTTTTTATTCTATTGTAAAAATTTAGTTTGCTGATTTCCCCCTGAAAAATGAGTCTTCCACACGATGAAATTATTTCTCCTGATAATCTAACAATTTCAACCACCTTAGTAATCTTTAGTTAACCTATTAAAAAAAATTAGCACTACTTTTATAATTATAGTTCTTGATTGTAATGTCCTAAGTAATTTATTTCTTTTTCTCACTCAACAATCAAAATAGTTCTTTTAAGTTAAGTTAATAAAGAATGTATCTTGTTATCATAAGTTGTTCTCCAATAGAATTTTAACAACAACAAATTTTGACACAGACTACAGAATTTATAATAAGACTCAATGGACATAAGCATTCAATATATTTTTAATGAGTAATATAAACCATAACAAATGTTTTCAGGTTGGTCTGTACCCAGGGCTCTTCCTGAAGCGCCCGCCACTAGCAATGCTAAAGGGAGCATCTGCAATTGCAATTGGGAGGGTATCTGCAAATGTAATAGGAGTGTCTAGGCACCGCTCGCCAGGCTGCTGGGTTTGGCATGTCTGAAGAATCAGCTGTTTGGTACGGCAGTAGACAATGTGCGTGGTTTGACTTTTGCTCGTATTTTATCGATGATTTTATTAGTTATTAGGTATGTGTTGATATTGATTGCGATATATTTGCAAAATTTTAATTATACTTAAATACTTTATTATTAAGTAGCAGGAAAGCCGATCTCCGATCGGGTTCATATCATCTAATCGCTGACTTCCAATACCGAATTTAAATGAATCCCAAGATACTGAAACATGCTAGAAGCTGAAATTGAAAATACAGATCTTGATTCAAACAATGAAACAAATCTTATGACTTGTAATAATACTTTGCAAACAACTTCTACAAATAATTCTGGAAATACCTTACAAACTTCTAGCAACTTTCTTAATTACGATTTGCCATCAACCTCGGGGGTGAATTATTTGTAGAAGTTGTTTGCAAAGTATTATTATTACAAGTTATAAGATTTGTTTCATTGTTTGAATCAAGCTCTGTATTTTCAATTTCAGCTTCATAGCATGTTTCAGTATCTTGGGATTCATTTAAATTCGGTATTGGTGGCTCATTTTTATTAAAATTAAACTTGCGTCGTTTTGGAGGACGTCCGCCTAGCATCTAAGAAAAAGTTAAAATACACTGAACTGAAGTTATCAATGAACTGTAAATTTATCTTACTTGCTGTAATCCGGCTCGAAGGACCATAAATATGCGTTGCGTTGAAATTATAATAAAAATGAAATAAAGTTCGAAAATAACTAAATTGTGTATATTAGACATAGGTAAGAAAAATACAATAATATTTGGTTTGTTTACATTGTAACAGATTCAGAAACACATGTGTTATTTAAAAAAATAAATTAAAATCATAACTCACATGTTGAAATAGTAAATAGTAAACATTAAACAGTGGTATTGACCCACCCGCCCACCCATTTACTTTTGGAATCGTGAAAACTCATAGAAAATGAGTTTTCTCAAAATTGTCACCAAATCCATTGGATTCCTCAGGTAGAAAACCTTTTTATAGACAAAGTACGAAGAAAATCGGTAAAGCCGTTTTTGAAATAAAATGACTGGAAATAGGTACATATATACATACAATTCCTTGCTCGTTTTATAGTATAAGATTAAATACTTCAAATTGTAATATTTTTAGAGTTAGCAAAACACTTGAATTTTGTTTATAATTTGTTACGGGGGAGGACCACTGGGCCCTCGACCTTCCTTAGAAGATATTTCATGCCCCCCCAAAGCCCCGGTCATGCCGCCCCTCTGCAATTGCAGTCCACCAGCTGCACTGTTATATTGTTGTCTTGTGCATGTTGATAATTGTTAGTATTGATTGCTTTTGACTTTACTTAGGACAAGTACTATTTCTGTTATTCTATGCATTACTTTTATTGTTATTGTTGCCGTTGAAGTTGCAATCGATTTTGTTAATGTTTCTATCTATAGCAAGTTTTAATAAGTTCCTGACCTTTATCAATGTCACCAAGATTACTGTGCAATACTTTTTTCATAAAGTATCTTACCTTGTAGTATTAAATAACTCAAAATAATAGTTCCTAAATAATCCATAGGTATGATCATATGATGCTTATGCTAATTTTTTCAGTCTTTGCACGTCTGCCATCATAATTCTTCTACTTCTTAATTGCTATGACTGCATTTCCTTTGTTATACATTGTGTGAAATGGTTTATACCGTGAATAAATAAATAAATCAGGTTGCAAGACACAGCATCATAGACTCGGTATATTTTATAATGATGTTAAATAGGCCTATAGCATAATACTATTTTAAATATCTATGGCTATAAAAAACTATTTTTCTATTTTCCCAAGAGTTGCAATGATCCCTCCTGATAATTTATGTTAAGTCAATTCAAATCACTTTGAAGAATAGAAAATTTAATTTTATTAAGAGTGGAAACTGCATTCCCTAAACCTGACACACCTAGCCCAACTAATGTTAAAATAATTTTTGGTTAAATTTCAACTAGCCTGTAATCTTCTCCATATTATACAAACCTGATAAATTGCAGCCCTAGGTAGGTCCAAACAAACAGCACAACAAAGGATTCCTCCCAACCTCAATTCTAATTTATCTGGCTTAGAATCGGGTTGATTTGACAATTTTCTTTTCTTTGCTTCTGGTTCTGAAAATTCCTCTGCCTTTTCAATTCCTCCATCTATCTCCACAGTTTCTGTTGAGCTCGACCCAGCTTCTGTGTCAGCCATTTCCATTATTTTACAAATAATATATGTCTTACTACTAGCTGCAGATAAATTCTTTCTTAAATATATTAGAGTAAGATAAATGCACTCATAAAGAACTTTTTACCTACTCAGAAAGGACGACTTTAGTGATTTTGAAAAAGTTTCAAAAGAACGAACACAACGCAATAACACAATAGTTCAATTTACGCACAAACTCAACAATGATAGGAAGAAGTTACTTCAAATCTTATACATTTGCTAAGTAGGGAAAGAAATACTAGCTCTCCTCTAGTCTCTACAGATTTTAATGCTTACTGCTGCTCTACTATTTCAGCTCAGCTGGGCTGGTTCTATTAGACGTCACCGTTTACACCAGTTCCAACTACGCAGAACAAAATCAACCAATTAAAAAGAGGTGGGGCGTGCCCTGCAGTGGCAAGTCAGCTGACTTTCAGCAGTACTGACGTCACAATAGAACTGCCAGTGCCATTGGTATTATTGATCCACTCAATAGAGCATGCTCACTGTTAAAAAGGTAGGAAAATATTATAGACTTTTCCGGCAAAATTTACCTTTGGCAGCTATTGGTGTGTCAACATCTAAACATTTGCTAAACAAATCAGGCATGTAAACATATCAAATCCTAGGACCACCTAGGAAAATGATTATGTCTCTAAAGTCAAACATTCTTTTGGGGCTGATGGCATTTCATCATATTTGCTTAAACAAGTTCCTGATTTGATTTCAAGTCCCTTATCTCATATAATCAATCATTCATTCAATATGGTATTTTTCCTGAATCACTTAAGCATTCCATAATTAGACCTTTGCATAAAAAGGGCAGTAAGGAGGAGTGTTGCAATTACAGGGCAATTTCCTTAATATCTACATTCTCTAAGGTTTTTGAGAAAGTTTTCCTGATCAGACTTGTTGATTTTGTTAGTAAGAACAACATTATGTCCCGTTGTCAATTCGGATTTTCAAAGGGAAAATCCACGAGTGACGCCATTTATTCCCTAATATCTACTATTGTTGAGGCCCTTGATAGGGGTGAATCTGCTGTGGGAGTGTTTTTTGACCTTACCAGAGCTTTTGACATGGTTGATCATTGTATCCTCTTACAGAAATTAAATGCTATGGGACTTAGAGGTACTTCCCTGACCTGGATCGCGTCATATCTGTCGGGAAGGGAGCAAACCGTGCAAGTTTCATTTATTGATTCAGATGGATTTGAACGAGTGGCTTATTCAGAAGCGTGTCCTCTTCTGAGAGGTGTCCCACAGGGATCGGTGCTTGGTCCGATCCTTTTCCTTCTCTTTGTTAATGACCTGTCCCAAGTTTCATCCAGCTCACGGGTTTGTCAGTTTGCTGATGACACTTCAGTTTCTGTGACATCACTAAACAGATCTGACTTGGAGGTTAGAGTATATGAAGTTTCAAATGCACTAAGTCAGTGGTTTCGAAATAATAATTTATACCTCAATAATAACAAAACTCAGATCCTGGATTTTCATATAAGTGACAGGAAGCAATCCGAATGTCTAACCTTCTTTGTTGACTGCGAACAAGTTACGCCTAGTGTGGTGACTAAGTTCTTGGGTGTTTACATTGATGACGGGTTGAAATTTGATCACCACATTGACTCCGTAAGTAAGCGTGTTAGTTCTGGAATTTTCCTTCTAAGAAGACTTTCAACTTTTGTTGATGATAGGATTCTTTTGCCAGCTTACTATGGACTAATATACCCCCTCTTATCATATTCTGTTGTCATATGGGGCCACGAATCTTCAAAAACTCATTTTTTATTTAAACTCCAAAAAAAGCCATCAGAGCCGTTTTTAGAAAGCCCTACAGATATTCTTGTAAGCCAATTTTTAAAGAATACAATATTTTAACTTTTCCGTCCATTTACATTTTTCAGTGTATCATGTTTGTACGTAAGCACCCTGAACTCTTTGCATCTGTCACTTCTTCCAACCGGTATGGGCTTCGTGGTCGACTAAACATTTGTATTCCCCGACACAAGACAAGTTTTTTGAAAATCATCTAAAATTAAATGCCACTAAACTCTATAACTCGCTTCCTGTACCTATCAAAGCAGAAAAGGACATAAACAAATTTGGCAGGGTTGTAAAGGGCATGTTGTTATCTCGTTGCTGTTACAGTGTGAGGGAGTTTTTAGATAAGTAATTAGATAGTAATTAGGATAGGAATAAAATAGTAAAAATAATAGTGCTATAATTATTGTAAAAATAATGTAGACCAATTATTGTTTTGAAGTGGCTGTAATATAATCATTGTGATTAGTATTAGAATGATATTGTATGTGTTATACATGTAATTGGTGTGATGTTTATCTAACGTAATTTATTAATACATATGGATGACGCTATTATGCAATTTTATAATTGTTAAAAATAAAGCAATTTTGATTTGATTTGATTTGATCATATCTCCCAGAGGATCCTGAGGATCAATTGTTGTTGCTCTTCCATTTAGGTTATTAATAAAATTTCGTTTTGGAAGTCTTCAGCGTTTACCTTTAGCCCCTTTGTGGAACTCGGCCTGCGGCTTCGTGGGGAATCTAGTGTGGCCTTGGCTTGGCCTATGCCATCGCGGTGGAAAGTTCGGCCTGCTGCCTCACCAAAGCACTCTGTTACAGTCCCATTTGTGGATCTCGGCATGTCGCGTCGTGAGGAAGATCGATCGACCTACGGCCTCGCCAGAATTCTAAGCAGTATGACCATGAATATTAGTTGTTGGGGCAGTAGAGCCCATAAACATAGTTTTTCTAAAATCTGATGGTATATTAGTAATTAAGAGAAGAATATCTTTAATGTTACACCCCACACTTGGGTGTATTAGTTTTTAACATTTCTCAATAATTAATAAGGAGTTAAAACAGTGATGATGAAAAAACAATGTGAAAAGTATATAAGTTGGAATTATACACAAACACATGTTAAAAAAAATAATAAAATATTGAATAATTCCACAAAATATGGACAAGTAAGTAAACAAAATACACATGATCTTCTAAACAAAAAATTGTTAAATGATCCCACACGAGACGTCTAGGTTCCTCTGGGGCAGAATTAAAAATTTTCCCAGGGTTGAAATCGGTCCCAATCGAGGTCGAATTCCCACAGAAAAATTTAAAAATAAAAAATTCTTGAGCCAAAAAATTTCATCCGGACGTGGCTTGTTTTAGATAATCGTCACTTGGAGTTACTAGGGTTATTAATGATGACAGCCTAGGGTTATTAATGATGACTAGTAATCTGGCTAAGATGAGGAATCTTGTTGCTCTCCATGATAGATTTATGCCTTGTACTGGCACGGGTAAAGATATATATTACTCTGGTTCTCTGAAAGCTAAACAGTTGTATCGTAAACAGGTTGACTTTGCCAAAAGACATGCTAGTATGTGCAAGATTGAGATTGTGTCAAACCCGTATGGCGTTAATTTTCTATTAACAGATTTCAATCCTGTAGAGAAATATTCAAATCTCGCAACATTTTGACGTTTCCATCTCTTTACATCTATGAAAGCCTATCATTTCTTAAACAAAATCTTTCAAAGTTCAGTAGTTCTCAAACACATAAATACGACCTCCGCCCTTCGCCCAACCTTCAAATACCAGCACATCGCACCGCTTTCTTCAGAAAACATCTCTTCTTTAATGCAATAGCAATTTTCAACAAACTCCCAAAAACCATTCAAATCGAGTCAAACCACTTGAACTTTAAAAACAAACTAAAATCTTTTTAATTAATAAGTGTTTTTACAGCGTCCGGGAGTTCATGACTGACGGTGCTCAAGATTTTTGAAACACATAACAAGAGTTTTAATTTGAATTAAGTATTCATGATCATTTTCGAGTTATATATTACTATGTTGTTATTGTGTGTATTTTAATAGTGGAAAGTGATATAATTAATGCACAAATGTTGACAAGACCATTGCATGTAACATGTTGATTTTGGTCGAATAAAAGAGTTATTGAGTTACTCCTGTAAGGCTGTCTGGGATTTGGTTAGAGAGACACAAAAAGTAAAACCTATACTTACGTCTTCTAATAGTCGTGATGTGTTCAATAAGTACATGGTTAATAAAGTAATTCGGATTATCAATTCCGTACTTGCTGAAATCACTGCTAAAAACCTAAATCTTCTGCTCAGTAATATCCTGGGAGCTCCTACTAAATTCGCAAGGTGGATTCCGGTTAGTCCTGAGCAGGTATATAAAATACTTATGAACTTTAAGTACTCCCACAGCCCTGATATTTACGGTATGACGATCGTTGTACTTAATCATGTAGCGGACATTATTGCTGTGTCACTAGCTATGAACATCAACCCCTGCCTTGAGCATGGAATCTTTCCTAACATTCTTAAGGTCTATCAAGCTGTACCCGTCTATGAAAAGGGTGATCCCGAACTACTTAGTAGCTACCGACCTATCTTGCTCATCCTTGTTCTAGCCAAGGTGTTTGAAACCCTCAAAAAAAAAAAAAAAAACCAGATAATCATGTTTTTCAGAATAATAATCTTCTTTTCTAAAAGTCAACATGGTTTTAGAAAGGGAAATTCTATCTTCTCAGCAGCTATGGAGTTAGTTACAGGTATTATCGATGCGTTTGAGGAGAAAAGATCTGTGATGCTTGTTCTTACTGATTTAAACAAAGCCTTTGGTCGTGTTTCTTGTTTCTCACGCTATTTTACTACACAATATCAGAAGGTATGGTATTTTTCACATAAGACAGAAAAAAATATTTTGCTTGCATCTTCAGAACCAGAAGGAAGTTAAGTCATTAGGAATGGTAAACTATTCTCCCCTGCCAGTAATGCATGGTGTACCTCAGCGTTCTATTATGGGCCCTGTTCTATTCCTAGTAGCAATCAACGATATCAGCTTGATGGGTGTCATCATCATGTATGCCGAAAACACAACCATGTTTTCAGAGGGGATAACACCTGAGGAGGCTAGTGTTTCTGTGAGTGCCTTATTTACTTCGTAGGCTCAAAATACAACTAACAGAGAACCATCTAGTCACTATTTATTGTGGCCTTTTAAATAGTCACCTGAGCTATGGGCTATTGTCTTGGGCTCACTCTCTTTGCTGCGAAACTGTCCTCAAATTACAAGAGGCAGGACAGTCATCTCATCGGCTGAATCATGGTAGACCTATTTTTAGAAGACTCAAAATAGTTACCATCTTTAGCCAGTACATTCTTAAGGCCCTCTTGTATGTTAAGGAAAACGGAGTCTCTCTCCCTGTGAGGATAGACTACAACAATTATAATCTTAGGACAGGACTTAACATCAATGTCCCTTTCTGCAGGTTGAGCAAGAAAAATGATTGTTTCCATATGCAATCAAAATGTTCAACACCCTGTCCGAGTGAGGTGTGTATAAGGCGGCTTGATCTATCTTCCTTTAAAAGCAAAATGAAGATATGGCATATTAGCAAAACCTTTTAGTCTATTTTTTTTTTCTTTTAGAGCAACCTATATAGCCACTGCCATCTTGTGTGTGTTTATTAATGTACTGTATTCAATGTGTTAAATATGTATTTAAACTCGTGACGCCATCATAGTATGGAATTTTAAGTTTTGGCACCATTTTAAAATGGAATTTTTTTAATGACGTCATTCATCCATCTTTATTGGTCAGCGATGACGATATAAAGTATTCAATTAAGAGTTAGTTTAACGGCTTTATGTAATATTAACTTGCTTCGCTCGTTGGTGCTTCGCCCCCAAATCCTTTGGTCTTCAGACCGCTTTGTTGAATTTAGATAGTTGAATATAATAATTTATATTGTATTTACCACTTTAGATATACCATTAATGTGTTTTGTTAAATAATATTTCATTGAACCAGCAAAGAAGCGTATGAAGTATAAAAACTTTACTTGGTACAAACAAAATATGAAAGTAGGCCTGGTTCTATAGCTTCGTTTTTGAGCATTTGACTGGTTTAGAATTATTTAAGAGCTACATTTTAATTTTTGAATTTCGTAAACACATTCATCTGAATATATTTATTTTCATATTATTCTATAAAATGTAGCTTCCGAAGTTAATGCCTTCAAGGTCAGAATCCCCCAAAATGTCTGGAAATGTTTCATACAAACATAACACCTTGATAGAATCAAAACAATCTTAATAAGCGAAAGAAATGTGCAATTTATTGATTTTCAAACTCGTTGCAATTAGAGAGAAATCTCAGTAGTGAACATGTGACACTCTTTGATCTGGGTAAGAGAATATTAAAAATATGCAGGTCCCATCACGCCCTCCTCTGCCCATTCACCTGCCGCCCACCCTTACCATATTAGCTGCTAAATCTATATACTATAATATTGGCGAGGCAATAGACCGGTCTTCCCTCACGAGTATAGCGAGTGATGGGATTGGCACGCGTAGCATGCAGGGGTGTCCTCTAGTCTATATACTACAAATCTCGACGTAGTGACTTACTGACTGATATTAAATATTGAGGTACTTCCGGTGTCCTACCCCTATCATGTGTATACTTGAATTTTGAAGCTCTTGGTATGAAACCTTCAGGAAAATTCACAAAAGTTTTTTTTTTCACTCGTAAACAAGATGGTGGTATATATTTTTTTTTTTTTGCTCCAAAAAGGCTCCAATGTATTTTTATGGGAAAATCGCAAAAAAGAGTTGTTATGGCTTAACTTATAAAACTTAGGTAAAATGTTCTGAACTTAACAGGTATGCACACGTAGCAAATGTGCACATTATATCTAAATTTCAGCTTAAAAACTCAAAATTTTGTGTTATCGGGGGCTCAAAAACTGAAATGTTTGAAAATGTGAAATTTTTTAATACTGAAGTTTATTGACTCTAGTCTAATATCCATAAAGCCGCATGTGTAACTGACTCACTCACTCACGCACGTATACAAATTCTAACCCGCTTCCAGATAAGCTAGAAACTTGAAATTTGGAACAGTTAACACTTGTAGCTTTTACCAAACAACCGACAGAAACATTCCGAAAACAAAATTTTTAATTTTTTAACCCCCAACAAATCAAAATGGCTGAAGGGAATTATTAATTATGTGCAGAGGTTTATTTAGGGCTTGATTGTGGCTAAACCGTTGGTTACAAATTTGTAATGTGGTGGTCCAGATTTCCTACAATTTTGGTAAGAACATAATGTTCTGTATTTTTAATAATAACCGCGCAAAAAAAGTTATATACTTATTATAGTTCAAAAAATTCTATTTTCATTACGTTTTTCGTATTTATGGTCTTATTAAGATATGTTAAGAGCTTAACATTTTAAACACTATTTATTTTTCCTACATTATTATCAAAACTTCTATACAATTTTATTTTTCACTTTACAAAACATATAAAAAAAATTCAAAATTGCTGACGTGATAACGCTGAACTGTTTGTAGAGTTGAAGTTTTTGTTTTGCTGAAGCTGTATTATGTTGTTAAGAGAAATGTAAATTTAATTTGTGAACCCTTAGCTTTTGTTTCAAGGTTACTTCTCTGACTTACTCAAAATATCTCATTATTCCCGTCTATAAAAAAAGAGATAAAACTCAACCACAAAATTCTAGTTAAAAAAAGAATTATTATAGTTCTTATTTCTCCAAAATATTTTATTACCTCATATATATCCAGCTTAACTTGCACTTAGATATCAACAATTGAATTATTATTATCAACATGGTTTCAGAGCTACCAAATCTACAACATCTGCTGTTCAAAATTTTGTTGAAAATGTTCTTTCAGCTTTTGAAAGGAAAGAATCAGTTGCCCTTATGCTTTGTAATCTAACCAAAGCTTTTGGTTGTGTTAATCATAATTTGTTATTAGCTAAACTTCAGCATTTTGGTGTTTATGGTATTCAATAAAATTATTACAGTCTTATCTAACAAATTGTCAGCAATATGTCTGTTAAGTCATCTCAGTCAACAACCCTCTCAGTGCTAACAGGAGTCTCTAGGATTAGTACTTGGGCATTTCCTTTTTATAATTTTTATTAATGATTTACCTGCTAATGTCATGTCAGATCTGGTTATATATGCAGATGATACAACCATACATATGCATCCCACCGTAACATAGATATCCTCAAAAACATAACAAACTTGGCCCACAACTCTGCTTCTCACTGGTTTTCTTCAAATAAATTATTATGTAACAGGGAAAACTCAAGAATTAATTTTAAATCTTTCTGTTGAAAATGAGTATAAGTCAGTTAGGCTGTTTTTTTTTCCATTGATAGTAGGCTGGGTTGGAAATCAATAATTGAAAATATCTGTAAAAAAGTTTCTAGAGTTCCTTTTCTAATGTGGAAGCTTAGAGACTATATAGGTAATGAATATTTAAGGGTAGCACATTTTGCATTTTTTCAATCACATTATTTCTTATGGATTAATTTTATGGGGCCCCTAGCATTAATCCTTAATAAAATGGCCATTGTTGCACTGTCAGTGTGCACTTTTGATACAAAAGAATAGTTAGGACTTTAAGAATATCTGGAATATGCAAACCACTTTTTATAAAATTGATGACAATACTCTACATTTTTCATATTTTAAAATACACTAATTTACATTTTACAGAGTTTACATTCAGAGAAAATATATACCCACACAATACCAGATGGAAAGGTAAGATTGACCTACCTCAACATCGGTTAGCAAAAACAGGTAATACTTTTCAAATCAACTGTGTCAAATCTTTTAATAGGCTCCTCTGTACTGCCCAGCTTGTTCCTTTCAAAACGTTTAAGGAAAAATTAAGTGATTGGCTCATTGAAAACCCATTTTATTTTGTCCAAGAGTGTTTGGATCAAACTATAGATATTGATTTCTAAGCCAAATCATCATTTTATCTTTCTTGTTTTTTTTAAATGTTTTCCTATTTACATGTTTGTGATATGTTATTTATTTGTTACTGTTTAAATGTTTAGTTTATATGTAAACTATCTTCAAATTTTGTACCTATTGATTTATTTATTTATGTATTGACTTAGTTTGCTACTTTTCAAGGAAATGTTCATTTGATTTTTGCCTATTTCTATCATACATTTAATGATCAACGTTAATACAAATTCTTGATTTTTTAGTTTAAATGACATCTAATGAAATATTAAGACTGGCAATTAAACGGTAATGTAAAAAAAGCGTCAAATATATTTTTGTGGTATATAATATAGTTTCTTCAAAAAAATTCGGTAAAATTGAGTTTTGTCGAATACATGTGATTTTTTGGAATAATTCCACCCATTTAAGCATGATGAAAAGAAGCTAGAAACTTAAAACCTTGCAAACTATTTACCTTCATTTTTCTGTTAACAAAACTATTACAAAATTTTATTTTTCCCTTTCATTACCTAGAAAAAATTCAAAATGGCGGATGAGAAAACGCATATGTCTTTGCACAATAGAGGGTTTTGTTTTATTGAAGCTGTAATTTTTAGTTAAGATATCATCAAATAAAATATTTATATTGAGAAAAAAGTCGGTAAAATTGAGTTTTTCGTTAAAAACATGTGATTTTTTAGAACATTTTACTTTGTTAAATTCAAATATTTTATTTGTCTTTTTGACTTACATAGTAGCATTTGCAATGTCATAATACAGCAACAATGCTAAGTCTATTTACATTATAAATACTAGTAATGTTAGGAAATTTAATTCTTCAAACATAAATAATTATACAAGCTAATCAGATTACATTCAAAGATTAATACTTATCTATCATACATACAAAATTAAAAAATAATATTAGTATTAAAAAATTCTTCTACATTATATAAAGGATTAGAAAGCAATCTTTTATAAAACCTTATTTTGAAAATATTTGTTGGATATGAATTAATTAGATGAATGAGTTTATTGTACACTCGTAAGGAAATTATTGTGTGACTGGAGAGAGTTTTACTCAGTCTACAATACTCAATCGCTACATTATTTCTATTTCTAGTATTGTATTTATGTACATCATTATTTAGTTTTAACTTGTCCTGGTTAGTCAGACTATATAGAGCTATATGATATATATAAATTAATAATTCTAATTTAATAAGCAAAGGCCTACAATGAGCTCTGTAATCTGCATTTGCCAACAATCGTACAGCCCTTTTTTGAAGAGTAATTTTTTTTGTCATTAATTTTATAACTTTTTATAATGTCATAAATTTTATAAAATCAAACGATAACTGAAGACAGATTGAAAGTAGGCAACATATGAAGTTCTTAGATAATTAAATGGGACACAATTCTTTAATCGTTTTAACATATATATAACTCTTGATAATTTTAATACTATGTAATCTATATCTACATACCAGCTCAATTGTGTATCAAGATATATGCCCAGTAATTTAATATTTGACACTTTGTCTATTTTGATTACATCTTTATTTACTGCTCTAGAGTAAATAGCAATTGTTGAGTTTTATTTTCATTAACTAAAACTCCCATTTTTTAAAACTACTGTTCTGTTGTATACACTTAATGGAATAAAGTTGGTTTTAAAAAAGAACACATTTTTTAAAATTATTCCACAATTTTTTATTCAAATAGTGCTTTCGCCAGTTAAGGCATCATCAGTTTTTAGGCAACAAAACTGATGATGCCTTAACTGGCAAAAGCGCTATTTGAATAAAAAATTGTTGAATAATCTTTAAAAATGTGTTCTTTTTTAAACTACTGTGTTGCATTATCTATGGCTGTCTGAAAGCACAATTTTAGTTGGCTAATTATCTCAGCTGTACTTAGAAAAGTGGTGTCATTAGCATATAAAAAAATTTCGTATTTACAGAATTTAGCAAGTCATTAATGCTAATTAAAAACAAAATAGGACTTAGAATTCCTGTGGGACTCCCCATTGAACCGAGGCTTCATTTGAACTTTCGCTTCCCATAGTAACAATGGTTATATCCTTCAATTAAATCATTCCATCATATAACAAGCTGGAAACTGAAACCTTGCACACTATTTAAGATGACCACTCTGTTAATGAAACTACTTTAAAATTTGATTTTCCATCTTTCAACATTTCAAAGTGACGGATAGGGCCTATTCAAATTCTGACATGTGGTACTTGTGTAGCATCATGATCAACTTCGGTAGCATCCCTTAATCAACTTAGATAACTGCCCCTAAACATCTTAAGTAGCCCCCGTGGATCATCTTAAGAGATCTACGTGATCAACTTGGGTAACCACCCTTGATCATCTTGTTTAACCCCCGTGCACAAGATTGATCATCTTTGGTAGCCACACTTGCACAACTTAGGTAGCCCCCCATTATCATCTTAGGTAGCCTCATAATCATCTTGTGTAGCCCCCGCGAAAATCTTGGGTAACCACCTGTGATCATCTTGGGTAGTCTCTATGACTTGGGTAGTCCATCTCCGTCAAGCTGCTATAATCAACTAGGATAGCCAACTGTCATAAACTTGGGTAGCCACTCAAGTAGTCCTTGTGATCATTTTGGTTAGCCCCTTAATCGAATTCGGCAGTCAATTCATTTTGATTAACATGAGTAGGAACCAGGATTAACTTAGGTTACTTCCATTATAATCCGAGGTACATCTCCGCTATTATTAACTTTGGTAGAACCATTATCAACTGTTGTGACAACCATGATAAACTTGGGTAGCCCACAAAATCTAAGTAGCTAGCCTTCGTGATTAACTTAGTAGATTAGATAGTCGGCACTGGTAGCGCAGTGCTGTAACCCAGCTACATGGGGACAAAGTGTTTGGAAGATTGTAGGCGATAGGTTGTATGCTCGGTCCTCTTAATACCGACATGGCGTCCGCTTGGTGGTTGCTATCGGCGTGAACACTACTAGAGAAGTCTGGGCTGGGGTTTCCATGTTGGGTGGTAATCATTGTGCGGATCTTGTGTGGGGGAGATAACTGAGTATCAGGCTTGTCAATTAGCTGAAAATCAGACCAGCACTACGTGGTTCGGATTCCACGTAAAGCTGTAGGTCCTGTTGGGCTATTAATAAATTGCCCTTTCTGAGGAACAGTTGAACTCAGTTAGTAACCAGACTACACTCATCTACACTCATCCTACACTCATAAAACCATTCATATTCGCCTTAAAATACGCACAACGTTGTGTCGGCGTCTTATATGTAAGAATGTAACTTGGGTAGTGACCCATGATTAACCCACCCACCCACCCGTACACGTACCGTGGTACTGACCCACCCACCCACCCGTACACGTACCGTGGTACTGACCCACCCTCCCACCCGTACAAGTACCGTGGTACTGACCCACCCGCCCACCCATACACGTACCGTGGTACCCATACACGTACCGTGGTGTATCCTCCATGATCAACTTATGTAGCCCCCATGATCAACTTTTGTAGCTCCTCGTGATTGACCTGGGTAGCATATGTGATCAGATTGCGTAACAGTCAAATTAGGATAAGCCAACCATGATTATGTTCAGTAGCTACTGATTGCTCAAACCTTTCTTAATCCATTTGGGTAATCACCTGTGATCATCTTGGGTATCCCTCTTGATCAAAGTAGGTAGCCCTCGTGATCAACTTGGCTAACCACTCATTCTTAACTTATGTAGCCCTCTGTGACCATCTTGGCTATCCCCTCGTGAGCAACTTGAGTAGCTCCGTATAATAAGCTTAGATAGCCAATTGTATAGGCATCTTAGGTAGCCCTGTGATTATCTTGGGTAGCCCTCATGATCAACTCGTTAAACCCCCCCGTGAAAAAACTTGGCTAGCCCCTAGTGATCAACCTTGGTACCACCCTGATCAACTTGGGTAACCCCAGTAATCATCTTGGCTAGCCCTAGTAATCATCTTGGGAAGCACCCTCCCCATGATAGTGTTGGAAACCCCCTGTGAACAACTTACGTAGCCTTTAACTTGGTACTGACTAAGGTATCAACTTAGCTAGCCCCTCACCCCGTAACAATCTTCCGTGATTATTTTGGGTAGCCCCTTGCAATGAACGTAACAGTCAATGTGAGTCCCCAGTAATTGACTCACCCAAGTTGATTATGTGAGTCCCCACCCAAGAAAAATATGAATGCCCACATAATCAACTTGAGTGGCTAATCATCATAAACTTAGGTAGCCCTCTAGATTATCTTGGATAGCCTCCTGGAGTCAATATGGTCCATCTTGGGTAGATCCCGTGATATACGTTTGTAGCCAACCATAATAATTATCTTAGGGAGCCAGCCATGATCAACTTGGGTGGTCTCCATGATCAAGCTAGGTATCCCCCTTTGATCAACTTGGTAAGCTCCCTTAATTTCTGGGTAGCCCCCCATGATTAACATGGGAAGGAACCACGATTTACTTGGGTAGCATCCATGATTAGCTGGGTTACACCTCCCCATTATTAACTGCATGGTAGCATCCGTTACAAATTTTGTGTAGCACCCTTGATCTTGGTGGGTAGCACCCGTGATTAACTTGGATAGCTCCTGTGGTCAACTTGGCTAGTACCCCGTCATCAACTTACGTAGCCCCCCCTATGTGATCAACTTTGTTGACCTTTCTTAATAAATTTTGATAACCACCCATTGTCATGTTGAGTAGCTCTGTGCTTAACTTAGGTAGTTCCTCGTGATCAATTTGAGAAACCCCCGTAATTAACTTAGAAATCCAACCATGATCAACTGGGTAGCCCCCGTGATAGTCTTGGGTAGCTGACACTCGCGTTATGAAGCCCCCCATGATCAAGTTAGGTAGTCATTCACCTACTTTAGTATACTTAATCATTTGTAGTCATAATTTAGTTAAGACTTTAATGGGGATTTGGGGGCGAAGCCCCAAACGAGTCTTATTACCTATACAGCCCGATGTGTTACTCACTGACTGACTGACTGATAGGGTATACAAATTTTAAGGTACTTCTAGAAGTACTAGAAACTTCAAATTTGGACAGCATACAAATCAAATGGTGTAACTAATAGAAAAATTTAAAAATTTCACATTTCCTATAATTAGGGGTTAGATTTTTGGGTTTAAAATCATAATTTTCCTATAAGAATAATAAGGGCAGCCCAGCCTGGTTCGGTTCTAATGACCGGTTAATTAATAAGACTAATAATTAGTCTTACTAAAATTATTGTTATGTACACGTGTGGCATATCATTTTTTAGAGGAAGAAACGTAGATTTTAACAATACCAATTTAATACATCAGGGTAGAAAACAATATTGTTTATAAATGTTTATATAACAACTTCATTTTAATTCATTAAAAAATCGTGACATGAAATTTTTGAGTAGCAAGGACATTTTAACACGTTGACTGCCAGCGTAGATAATTTATTGTGTCATTCTGAGGCCGCCGTAGTAAAACTGTATGTCCGCCTGACGCCATGAGGGCCACCGGTAGCCCACGTCATACGTGCCGCTGTGCGCCATGTGGACCACCGGTGGCCCTCGCGTCTTTTATAAATCAAACACAAATTGTTGCGCCATTTTTAGTATTACGTAATTTTTAATGATATATTCTGAAAGCTCATAAAATGTAATAGAAAACAGTCCTCTGGTTTTTAAATAAAGCAACCCTAAATACGTTTTTATATATTTGAACTAGTTTTTACAATATTTAGACAGACTAGTTTCTGTCACAAAAAGAATCAATGTCACTTACTAAACACCTAACCTCAAAAGCTGATCAGTGCGCGGGAAGAAAATATAAAAATCACAACAAAACAGCTGAAACATAATATCATATGGCATATGTAAAGTTTTGCCGCCACGCCATGAGGGCCACCTGTGTACCTCATCAATAACTTCACAAAATGGCGGCAAAAGACCGGATGTTGGCTATTTCTGTACTCGGGGGGTCATTTCCGGTTGCATGGAACACAGAATTCGGAACAATGAATTGAACTTTACCGTAGAAACAGCTGTGGTGCCAGGCTGAAAACTAGTGAGGGCCACCGGTGGCCCTCATGGCGTGAGCTAAAATTGTTGTGTGGGCCACCGGTGGCCCTCATGGCAGTCAACGTGTTAAATTTTATTATTAATAATATAATTTATTTATTTCTTATTGCCAGCTTGCTGGAATGTGATAAAAATTAGAATATCGCTCGTCATCTTAGTGTTATCTACATGTCACAGGGCTATCAAACTTACTTGACTGTTACTGCTATTATTTGTAACCACAAATCTAAATTTATTTGCTACTGTATTTGTGAATCTCCTGCACCCTAAATGATAACATTTTTAATTAAATTATAATTACACATGTATCATTTATTTTTATAATGCATGCTATGGAAACTTTCGTTACATGCGCATATTAATTGATGAATTTTATGTAAAAGTTTATATAATTAGAACAATGTTTTTTACATTTCTTAAAAATTTGATGAAATTTTCAAACTAAATGACATAACAGAACGCTCCTATGACGTGAATTTTGGGCCTCTTTATATCCGCCAAGGCACCACCCCAGTCATCCCCGATTAGTCGCCTCTGGAAAATTGAGAGTTGATTGTACCAACTTTTTCTTTTTAATAATGGGTATTTTACAGTCAGGTCTGACTCCCAGGTTATTTCGTCAAAAATCGCCTCTGTGAAGCATGAATTGTGGACATTCAGTATACATAGAATTAAACCTACATTCAAGGAAAGGTTTATAATAATATAAATGAAACAAACTAAACAACATTCTCTTTTATTTCACATTCAATCAATACTATACAAGTTTAATATCATCTCTGAGCAACATGTTACAGCTTATATACAATATTAGATTCTAATTAGATTCTGGTAATGAACTAGGTATAAAATTAGACAAACGCTTAAAAACTTTGGCTTATAAAAGCAGTATATATTTACTTGGTTTATCAAAAAACTATAATATCAAGCCAATTTTGTTTAGTGATTTTTCAATGTTAGCATCCAGAGAACAAATTTTGTTGAGAATTAAATGCATGACTAGGAATAAAGGCACCCTTAATTTTTAAAGCATTGTTATTTTTTGTGGTAAATCTGTGATAGTAAAAAATAAACTAAAGATTTTTACAGATTTATGAAATTAGTGCTATTACAAGTGAAGTTAAAAAAAATGAAGTATATTATTAAAAAAGAATATAAATTATTTTTAGATAAATATATCGTACATTAATGAGAAACCTTTAATCACACATGTTCAGTTTTTATTTCATTATTTAAATATTATAATGGAATGTAATTTACATTTGTTAGTGCTCATAAATTTTAATAAGCTTATTAATATAAATATCTTCAGAAGTTTAGCTATTCATAATAATATAGACAAACCGCTTGATAAAAACCTGCACAGAACCACAATTTCTTGAGTGGCGTACACATTTTGCTATATGCCATAGAGACTCAGCTGACAGAAGGTTTTTTCTAAGTAGTCAACCTATTGGCTTCAAGATTTGTTTGAACATGTGTTGTGACTCTGCCGATAGTAGGATCTACCATTCTACAATATGGAATGAAGAATTAACTATACCATGCTAGATGTATGAACAAAATTAGCTCAATATTACCATAGCTTTTGAAGTATTTGTCTAAATTGTTCAACCTTTGCAATAACTATGTACACTTACAAACAATGAATTATACACTACATATAATATCAGGATTCATACAAATATATACAGTACAGTAAACTAAGTATAAAAACAGCTCTCATTCATTTACAGAATATCATGCACATACATACTAACTATAAAACTTTACATGTCACTATTGTTATTACCAGGTAATTTTATGACTGTGCCTATTTATTTGTACATACTGTGTAAAACTTTATCATCACCAACTCGTCATCTTTGGATCTGGAATAAAAACTTAGCAATTAGTGTAGATTTTTTCCCTATAAATGCCCATACTCATTTTGGAACTTTTGGAAAAACCGTTGTCCCAATTATTGTAACAATATTGATACTAATAAGTTTTGTTTGATTATAAAATGCATTATTTCTGAAATTTGTGCTCAATTTATGTATTTAAACATATATTTCACTAAATAAAAACCAGTTTACTTAATGTCAAACTTACATATTTTTAAATTTTTAATCAATTCAATCTTATTAAAAATTAACCACTAAGTTTATTGTTTTTTTTTTGTTTTTTGTTTTTTTTAAGTATCTTTAAAGAACTTTTGTCAGATTTTAACATTGTAATTTTCATAACAATAATATAATGAAAATTACTTATATTTTTTAATGTAGGTTTTGAAATATCCATATATTTTTATTATATTTTCAAAGTATTATATTTGAAATATGTGTATAGACTTCTACTCTTATGCAGGGCTTTTGGATTATTAGTAAGAAAATATCTAGTTTTTAGATTTTTACAGACAAATTCAAATGCCATACTCTCTCATACCTCAAGTCTTAATAGCTAGCAGTTTTAAAAACTGTATAAATTCAGTACTTTTTATGGCGACTGCAAAGAATTTCTATTTTCTAGGGTTGTTATAGTCAACATAGACTCGAACAACCTCTCCAGAATATTTACGTTGAGAAGGCATGAAGTAGAAGTCAGGCTGCAGTTGATCACCATGTGGGCGAGGGGGCCGGTGTGTGTAAAAGCCGTTGTGTTGAGGGGGGGGAGGAGGCTGATTGGGTTGGCGGGGAAGTGAGTATGTGCTTCGTTCTTGAGGTCCTCCGTATCGAGGTCTCTGCAAGGATCTTGTATCAGCGTAATGGCTACCTCGCTCTGGGTTACCATGGTAGCCATGAGGAGGTTCCCGTGGATGACTACTTTGCTGGGCAGTCATAGGTTTTGAAGTTAAAGGCATGGTTGACCGAGATGATCCATTGGTATGGGCAATTGAGCCTGGCTGCTTTTCCTCTGCTTCAAATGCTTCAAAAGCGTAGTTAGTATTTGCAGCTGAATAATCCTTCCACGCTGAGTTTGGAATTAAATTATCCTGCAAAATGTTGAAAATTAACTATTTGAAACAGGTTTATTTATTACTTGAAAAAATAAAAACACACTATACGATTGAAATTTGAAATACTTTGGGGCTTCAAAACAAGGTTTTCATTTTTAATATATCAATTACTGGTAGTCTAACTATGTTTTGAAATTTTCATGGATTATGTGTGTTTTTTATTTCTTCAGACCATTATTATCGAAAAAATATATCATCATATGTTTAATGTATATATTAATACCATGTAAAACTATCAAGTGTTATTAATATCTGAACAATAAAACAAACTAAAAATAGGAAGAAGTGCAAACTAATTACAAAGTCGTAAAATGAAAAAATACTCATTCCAAACCCTTTCCCACCCACTAAGTGTCAGTGGAAGAGAGGACTTAATTTACTAACTCCGCCTTTTAGTAAAGACATTCATCCATTCACTCACTCTGTTCTTTTATATTTAAAAGAAAAAATAACTAGTTTTAAATAATGTTATGTGTATGTAGAAGATATACAGTTTAATTCATATTTTTTGTTTACTAGTATTAGTCATTTGGTCAAAAAATAGTATTACCTGAAAGTTTTCTGGGAGTTTTGAAAATTGGTTATTTTATAGATCTTGATGTGCTTTTTCCGAATGTCAACTTTGTCACTTTGTACCTTTGCCATTCGCGCCACCATATTGAAAAAATGGCCCTTAAAACACTTTTGACAGTATCTCCTTTCCGATTCATTTCACAATACAAACAGTTATGTTCAAAAATAAATTAGAGAAAATTTCTTACAGTTTATGTCACAATCCTATTTCCATAAAATCAATAGTTTTGGTGTATAAGCGCCGCAAACCATTATACATCTATACTAATACGTGACATTTGATTTCAACTAATTAAATTTGTAAATTATAAGATTACCTACATCTGAAAACTATAATGACAGTGAATATTTTATTATAGGTTTAAAAAAACCTGTTTCCTATGCCCTATTGAACTGGAGTTATCATAGATGAAAAGAAACTGCCACATGGCTCAAGAAATTTGGTAATGTTGGTAATTATAAAATTACTGACAACAATTTCTATAAGAAGATTCAAATGAAATCGCTTGGTGTTATAAATACAGGCATCTGTACAGAAAACAAAATTGTCCTGATTAATCCTTTATTAATTTTGCTAAGAATGTGCATTGAAAAGGAATCTGCAGAAGAAATTGACAATTTCCTTATGTAGATAATAATAATAATAACAAATCTTTATTTGTATCTGACAACAAATTGTTAGATACAAAACGTCATATTGTGCTATAGATAAATCTAGATAAATATAAACATGAAACTTGAAAACACACCACTCATTCTCTCATTCACACATACATTTTCAATATTCGTTCAAACCTTCATTCATACTCTGGCAATTTCCGTCGCAACTTCGAGACGAGATTAGCTCTCCCAGTTGTATTGGAGAAACTCCCCCACCGAGTAGAAGGCCTTTTGAGTCAAGAAACTCTTCAGTCTGACTTTTAGTGCCTGGGGCACTGGAACGTTTTTCATTGAGTCAGGTAGGCTGTTGATAAACGTAGCACCCGCCTGCGACGGTAAGCGCTTGTATATAGAGATATTTGCTCTATTTCCACATGTAGAGTTAACGTGGTTATCCCCAGTCAGCCTAATTCACACAGAATGCACTATTTAAAAATTTAGCGTGTTTTCTTTCACTTTGCTGTTATTGATTGACCAGGTATTGCGAGTTTCTCGTCCTTAGGACTGATCAACACAGACTGAAATTTCTTCCACATTATCTGCGATGGGATTATCAGTTTCAATGCCATCCTCTTTACTCTTGATTTCATCATACGTTGATTCCATCGCTATCTTTTGATAGAATTTAGGTATTATCACAGGTACCACTACAATTTTCATATAATTGAGCACTTTGACCCATCCCTTCTGTATCCACGGGCTTTCCGACTTCCCTTTTTACATTCATAAGAAATAATTTTTAACAAGCTTTCCGGAGCTGGGGCTGTAGAGACAGGAATTAGTCCATTCTTGTTTCTTCTCCATTCCTATTGCTGAGCATTTTGTTTATTCCCATACCACTGCTGAATCTGGTGATAGGTTCGAAATGAATGTTGTCGTGCTGCAGTAGGTGGAAGCAACGCAAAATTGAATTTATTTTTATATGCTGATGTTGTGAAGCATGCATATATGTGGTTGTTTAAAAAAACACTTTTCTTATTTTTCACCCTACTATAACCATTTTATTTAAGAAGGAAGCGTTCTCCATCTTTAGCCATAATTTCTGGATTAATATTTGAATTTTTCAGTACCTGGATAGCCACGTTTAAATCCAGATTTTTTTGGATTACACTAACAAAATTAATTTTTCCTTGATTGAAGAGTGTCGATGTTGTAACATGCCATAATAAAATATGATCTGCTGCTGTTTTTATCTATGATACATTTTGTTGAATATATCTGTTGTGAAATTTTTCCTATTCTTGGTTTGAGAACACACATGTTTGAATGCTTAAATAGCAAACAAAATAATAAGAAGATTACCCACAACAAAATAATATCTTCTCCGACCACTATTACGAAATTGAATTTTGATGAAACGATTATTGAGGTATTTATTATTAGTGTATCTGCATCTTCTGTAGCATCCATCAAATATGTCAAATTGATGTATAGTTCGATCAAACGTATGTAACGTATTTATTGCAGAGGGATAAAAACGATTCACCGCAGAGCCAATTGACTTGGTGTAACAAGTATCAGCCTCGATTATATACATTGCATTTCTAAAAGGTATATCTCAAGAAAGTTTCTCAAATGCCTTATATATAGAAGATTTAATATATTCATGCATGCCCTCGTCTCTTAAAAGGGACAACATTACATACCAACAATAATTGATATGCATTAACAATTATGGAACATTAAGATGAAAATCATGAGCTATACTGCATTATGTGCATGAGAGCTGACCACATAAAACAATACTTTTATCAGTCTGACTTTGGAAAAACATTCATACTATTTCAGTGTCAAATCAATACTGAACCTAACCCACTTAAGCTTAATATCCAGTGCAATCTCCAACTAGTTCTTATCCCAACCACACAAAATCAAATGCTGTTTGTCATACAATCACTGATACCCAAACTATGAACAAAAGGAATGCCATCAAAAGTAGTCAAGCATTGTGCAGACCCGTTAGTAGTTGTCCTGTCTGTCCACTACTGCCGGTGCGTGCGTGTTGAGGTTTGACAGGCCTGTCTATAGTATGTGTTATTTGTCTTTTAATTGTGCGTTTCATGTTTTTGTCTATTAATTTAATTTTCATGACTATGTCGTTAATCCAATGACTACTTCACATTTTGTCCAGCTGATGATGACGTCCTTAAGTCGAAACATGTACTGAGCTTACATACAGTTATTTTGAGCTGTAAGACGGAATATTCCAAGTAAGTAATATAATCTTACATTTGTGTAAAGTCAAATTATGACAAAATTTGAGTATGACTTTTCAACACTTTACCAAATTGTATAAAAAACATGTCTTTAAAATGTTTTAAGAAAAATATTTACATTTTAATGAAAATAAAAACTATATTCAGTAGATTTACACACAACATTTTAAAATGTTGACTGTATAATATAAAGTCAATATAGTATGACTCAATAATATAAACTTGACGTATTATTATTATTGTGACACTGTACTTATCTTGATGATAATGTAATAAAGATGATTTGGTTTGATTTTGATTTGAAAATTAAATCCATATTTTCCTAATAAAATGCACAAGACCTGAAACCTTAAAGAAAAATAACTACAGAAAATGGTAAAAATCGATTGAAAATTGGATTTTATTTCTATAAATTACCTTGTATTATACTACGTTATATATTATATTACCTAAATATTGTTTAGTATCTGTGTGATTTATATATACATAGACAATAATTTTGTTATTTATTTACTTAAATATTTATTTTTTATCCTTAATTATATACACTACAATAGATATTCCATCTAATAGGAATATTTGTGCCTGTAATTTTGTTAGTTACCGGTAGTGAGGCCCGCAACCACAGCTGGTTTAAACTGCATTACATTTACTTGGGAGTACACTAGCGCTCCACAATGGACACAAACACAGCTGATATTTGTCATATATCAAAATAAAAATTGGATGAGAAATCCACTGTGTATCAAATCAATTGTTTTATGCAAGCTATAAATGATATTATGTTCTATTTCATTGCGATATAATGAGAAATTAATAACTTTATGATGCGTGTTAACTGTTAAGATTGTGACAATGTTAAGTTTCAAGCACATTGACTAGAACAGAAGAAAATAACATGCAACATTTTTAAAGGCATTACTTTTTGTTAATTAAATAACAAAAATATCATTGTATACAAAAATTATCTAAAATCTGCATCTTTTTATTAAGAAGTTCAAAGTCAAGGAAATAGCACCATTTCTACATCTCTACCAAGTGGCTATTGTTTATCATAACCAAGTGATATTCAAGTTGTGTTGGTAAGGATCTTCATTTTGAAAAGTCTAGATATTAGATCTTTAATAAGCAAGTATTGTTGGGTCCTTGTTTATTTTTGAAGTGTACCTAATTAAAATGATCTAGCCACATTTTTGCCTTTGAAATAGATATCTGACTGGCTTTTAAAAACCTGAATAGTGTAAGTATAGAGCTTTTGTTCTGAAACTAATGTGATCTATGAAAATCGTTCAAATCCTTTTCGTGAAATCGTTTTTTGACAACACAACTCCTGCCTTATTTCTTAACCAATTTAAACGGTTGAGTAGTCAAAAAATTTGCCTCTGTAGTTGTGCAAAAAAGTCTTAATTTTTCAATATTTTAACCCTGAAAGCACGAGAAGCCCTCAAAGTATGTTTCTCGCCCATAAGAATAACACGGAGAGATTTAAATACATATTGAAAAGTAACAGCTGTTCAGATGTAAATAATTATTTACAAAAAATGTGTTTGTAATATTGATATGGTTAGATATTTTGAATGTTACAACAGGGAAGGTTGTAAGCATGGTTTTATGCACATTCAATTGTAGGGCTCCGCTCTACTGGACTGGAAAGTTTCAATGTTGATCTAATACAGTTATTTTATGTATTTCATCAATATTCAGCTGTTAGACGAAACCAAATGAAATGAACATGTTTAAAATAGGCAAATTAATAGATTGGGTGTTTCTTGTAATAAATATGTAGCAATGCAAGTAATGTGAGTGAGATATTGTAAATGAATTTAATATTGTGATTTTACGTTACATAGTTAACCTACTATTATTTATAGTCAAAAGTCACAGGCAGAAGGCCGAGGTGTAATGAGTACAGTGAGTGATGGGGTTGGCACGTGTAGCATGCAGGAGTGTCCTCTAGTATGGTAAGATTAAGTAAACATTTTGTAACACTATCACTTATGTATCGTAAATTTTACTTAATTTCAGTTTTTTTTTTTTTAAATGTGCTAGTACACCTATTTTTCAACAATAAAATTTATATATCTGTTTACTAGTATTTCTTTCAGCCATCATATATTTATTTTACTCAAAAATTTATGTTATTAGCAAAATAAAAAATTCACAACCAAAGACACATTTTTACTGAAAATTGAAAAAAACATTGATTAAAAAAGTTATAAATTCCAAAAAATATTATTTTATTCAAAACAAAACATATTTCTGGAAATTACATAACTTTTCAAACAATAAATGACCAAAATAAAAAGAATTTAATGTGTAAGTAATTATTAGGTGGATTTATGAAAATTATGTAATATTAATGTTACTTGAAACAGTCAATAGTTTTTATCACTCTCCAAGCATATAATTGCCTTGTGATGTCCACATAGAGCCTGTTTACAATGTCCACAATAGTTAATTGTCATTCTTCGAAGGGCTGGTGGGCAATAAATACACATCTTCCTGGCACCTGCGTTTCTTGGGGCTTCCACAGTTTCCGGGATTTCAAGGCACTCAAAATTGCGGTTTTTGTATTTCTTCTCATATTAAGTGTTTCCAGACGAGATTGCATCTGAGGTTCTGTTAGTTGTTTACATAATTCTTTCATATAGTCCTTTCTTACAAGTGGTTTGTTGCCCAGTTGTAGATTATTCTTACAATAGATAACGTAAGAATTTACAAATGATATATTTAGCATTGCGAAAAACACACACAAAGGCCAGCGCCTTGTTTTCCTACTACAAGAAACGTCCCCACGCATTTTATCTAGAGCATCCACAGCTCCTTTTGTAGCATTGTACATGTGAATTATTTCTGGTTTATTAATATCCTTATTCAATGATGCATCAGGGTGCATTGTGGATAAAAGGAGTACGACTTTATTTTTTTTAGGCTTGTAAGAGACCAAAGTCTTTTCTCTGTCAAAGAGAAACATTGAAGACTCAACTGGTTTATCTTTTTTGTTTATTAGTTCCTTAGGTACACCTTTCCTATTTAGACGTATAGTTCCTACTATATTCAATTTGAATGGATCGTTTATAAGCTCATCAGCTAACGGTATATTAGTGAACCAGTTATCCATGGTTACGTTTTTGTTAGATACCGCTTGTCAATTCTTTAACAAAGTAACCTACAATGGGCTGTCCTCCAGTATTTGCTTTTTTTCCAAACATAAGGTATGCCATTTATCATGAAATTTGTTATTGTGTCACAATAAAGAACAAACTTTATTCCGTATTTCGCTGGCTTGTTTTGTATATACATACGGAACAGGCATTTTCCTCTGAAGGCGAGGAGCTGCTTGTCAACAGTGGTTTAACCTCCAGGCTTGTACTTAGTACGACAATTCAAGGTGAAACTTTCTCAAAAGTCTCTGATTGGGCCGAAAGAGTCTGTCAGTTTTCGCTCATTTCGGGTTTCTCTGTTGTCAAACCTCAGACAAAGTAAAATAAATTCAAAGCGGTCACTGGTCATGACCCACTCCAGTCACTTAAATATTTCTCTAACTACAAGATGGTTGTCTTTACTCCAGGCTGAGTTTACTAAAAGCCCTAAAAAGGGTTCATTTCCTTTATATCTATATCTTGTACAGTATTGACATTTGGATTGCTGTATTTTGATCTCACTCGACTCATCTCTTCATTTGTGTGAGTTACTAAAGTTGTAAGCATTGGTTCGTCAAGTATCTCTAAAAAACAGGACAATGGCAGAATTGATTTTCGTGTTGTCCCCACAATTTCACGTCTTGATACCACAATGTTTCTGGATGAAACACGGGTATTGGTAGTCATCCCATTGCAAGTATTCCATACATGGCCGTTCTTAGCTCTAACTATTCTGGTGTTTCGAATAAAAAGATATGTATTAGCTGCTGGTTGGTCAGGATTGCATGGTTGTTTGGGTTTTGAATTGATGTTATGTGCAGATTCTTGGTTTAGTGCAGGTTCAGTATCAGATAAGAGGTCATCATCAGGTAAAGCATTTGGATCATCATTTGAAGTAGGATGAGAATTACTAACTGTTGATGTAGAAATTGCATACCCGGTTCCTTTCTGCTGGCGTTTTCGTTTCTTGTGTGAGTGGGTTTCAAAGTCGCTGTCAGAAGATTCACTTTCGTCCAAGTCTGGATTATAATTTTTGTCTTCATCTGTATCATCAGGTGTGTCTGTATTTCCAACATACTCGTTTTCGAATAGGTTTTCCTCATCACTATCACTTTCGTTTGGATTGTCATATTCACTAGTAGGCTCTTCAAGGTACAGTCTTATTTGTGCATTAAAACGTTTAGTTTCTTCGTCCATTTTAAACACGAAACTACAGTACAGGTTACACTATTTACAATATACTATTTACAACGAAAAATATATTATAAAAAGAACAAAATAGTGTCATATATACAAATGATAACTAGAAATATGTACAAAAGTAATAACTACTACCGAAGGAAAAATGGTAACACAATCACTTATGTGTTATAAAAAATATGATGCAAACTTTATAACGCACAGTCACGTGTAAGCACAATCTGAACCGCTATTTTAACTCTTTTAGAAGTAACAACAATTTGGAACACCATGACTCTTTAAAGTCAAAGAAAATGACAACAAAAAATTCTAAGGCAAAAAATATGTGATAGCAATTGAAAAGTTGTTCTTGATATAGAAGATTAGAAAAAATACCATTTTATCTTCAAAGGCAAACAAGCTCTTTGCAAACAAATTTACAGTTCCAGCTGGTATTATTTAATAACTAGACATTTACTTGTACCTTGCTGTAGGATTAACATATAAACAGTAATGCTTTAGATTATTCATGATAGCTTCGCTTGCCAACCCCGTCACTCACTATGTTTGTGAGGGAAACTCGGCCTGTAGCCTTGCTTGCGAACTCAGCCTTTAGCCCCTTTGTGTAACTTGGCATGCGGCCTCACCAGAACACTTTGCTATGGGCTCTATTGTGGAATTCGGCCTGCAGCCTTGTGAGAAAGCTCAGCGTATGGCCTCGCCTAGACACTGTATAGCCTCATTTGTGGATCTCGGCCTGTGGCCTAGTGAGCAAGCTCGGTCAACGGCCTTGCCGAGACACTAGGACTGTATTAATGAATTTTGATTTTTGAAGCAGTGGAGCCCATAAACATAGTCTTTTCTAAAATCTGATGGTATATTAGGAATCAAGAGAAAAATAACTTTAACCTGATACCCCAGTTGGGTCTGTTTCAAAAGTTTTCATTACATTTTTTTTTTTTAACAGCTAATGATTAATGAAATAAATAAAAGTACTCAATAAGAATAACATTGAAACTTTAAAGGCCAGTGGGGCAGAGTCCTAGATTAAATAAAATTTATAGATGTGAATAAAATCACACCAGAAACCTTTCCAGAAGTTAACTCTACAACTTCCCAAAGTTTCATGGTGATCCGATGAGTGGTTTAGTAATGCATAAAGGACAAACATACTTTCGTTTTTGTATATAAGGATAACCTGATTAGTTAGTTAGTCAGTCTCCTCATTCCATTCACCGCCCATCACAGCTCTTATCCAACATATTCTTTCCTACTTCCTGACATAGTTACATGTTTTCTTAGTAAATAAAATTTGTGCATTTAAATCAGTAAACTGATTATTGAAAATATAACTTTCCAGGGTGTTAAAGTTCCTATAGGTTTTTATCTGTAATGATGCCTCACTAGTTTTAAGCAGTTTTTCACATTGTTGATATGGTTACAGTGAGCGTGCAAAGGTGCGATAGAGACAGACACAGAAGGGGTACCGACTCACCGTTACCAAGGTCTCTGCGTGTGTTTCCAGGAAGCAGCGGGGTAGTGATGGTGATGATGGGGGTAGGCAGGTGTGGGGTAAATATCCCCCACTGGAATCGCATACACACGCTACACCCATTACAAATACCTATTAATTACTTGACGTTTTTAGCTTAATTTATCAATATTTAAGTGTTGTCAATTATAATTGGCTCATTTAGATTAGTAAAATTGTTTTTTTAAATTGGCTTTTACAATTAGTGGCAGTTTTGATGTATTTTATGTATTCTATGTTTTGCTGTGAATTGCTGTTAGTTTTTATAATTGTTTGTAATAATAATTGGTAAAATGTTAAATTTTGCACAGTTCTCATGGTAAAAATTTAAGATAACCGTGAAATCTTGAATTTATTCAACACTGAAAAATCTTACACAACATTAGTTATAAGAAACATGCTGTACTTTATTACTTTTGTTTGTTTTAACTGTTTAAAATGATTTGTCTTATCCCTTCGATCAACTGTGTTTGCTACATAGTTCCTAGTCATGTTATATTGAGTCAGTTGTAAAGAACATTACTATTCTACTGATTTAAAGTGTTTCAATACATCAATAGTTGGTAATAACATATTTGTTGATTTATCATCATTTTTCTGATAAATAAATAAATGTACACTGTTGATTTAGAATGTCTTGTGTCAAAATCCTGTTCATTTACAAAGACTAATCATTTTTAATGAACGGAGATTGAGAATGATTGTTACAAGGTCAGTGCATATAAAGGAATATATTTTCAATCATTGAGTGTATAATACTTCTCCTATGTAACAACCTAGTATGACTTTAAATTTGTATCCTTGGATTTTATAAACTAACTTCTTTTGCAATTTAAAAGCTAACTTAGCTGAAACATAATCGTAGTTATGTATATATCAACACATTCAGTACAGGTGACATGTAATGTGCAATCACGCACCACCAACACACTGGTGATGTATGCACAGATCAATAAAACAGTTGTTAGATGTTTGTGGTCTAACTGTTAGGAGAAAATGGCAAAATTCTTTGTCCTCTCAATTTGTTTGTTTACTTCTCTATTTCAATGTTTTTCTGTGTGTCAGTGCAAAAGGGTATGTTTTTGACTTCTTTTAAAAACAGGGCCTACATATTATAAAAAATTACATTCTTTCAATCCGTTAGGCTTTGTTTTTGCGTTCTGTTTAAATATAAGTGATGTGGTGTATGCTGACTTGGCAAACTTTTTTTCATGAGTTTTTTTTTGCATTTCTTGAACATGTTTATTCATTTATTTATTGGTGCAATGGCAACTGGTTATCAATGAAATGCTCATAGACAACAACAGTCTGTCCCACAGTGCAGTGGTATGGCAGATACCAGACATGATCACGTGACATGGAGGATTCAACATTTAATTTCGTCTGTGGATACTGATTTTTTCATAGTCAATAAAGGTTACATCCAAAATACTTTGTTTAAATTTTAGAGCATACATTGCTAAATATTCCTCAATGAATGTGTTAGATATTTAGCATACTAGATCCTATTTACTAGCTTCAAAATATATTAGTATACGGCCAAAACACAACTCTGAATTATTCACACACCAACCCGCACTTTCTTATATCCTGAAACACAATTTCCATACTCTAAAGGCTGGTGAACACTTCCAACTCTATCTAGCTTCCAATGTTTTCTGATTCCTTAAATTATATTTCTTAAAAAGAAATTGTCTAATTAAATATCCAGTGTTTGATATTTATTTTATCTCTTATTGCTCATTTATAACCATTAGTATCTGTATTGATTATTTATTATAATTGATTGAATTTATTTACATATTAATAAGTTAATAATTTATTATTCATACATTTGTATACTTTTTTATTCATAATTTTAGCGGAGCAGTGTTGTAAAATAATGCTATAAATTTATTCATATTCAATTCACACTACATGTAGCTATGGATGCCTACAGACATCTTATTAGTATTAATTAAGTGCTGTCACAATATCATTTTATCTTAAATTAGACGCTGAAAAAACAAAATGAATCACTTAGGTTTATTAAAAACAATTTATTATAGACATATTTCTCTAATGAGATACGTTACCATTTTAAATGGGCAATTATGTTATTATTAATAAATGTAAATAAATATTAAATTATTAGTATTGTTTATTTTAACGTAAAATAAGATTAATTTCTTTAGCTTTTATAAGTAAAAGTCAATATTATCGTACTATCCGTTACAGATGAGTATTTTATCAGCTAATGTTATTATGAGGGAGACAAAGGTAGTTGGACATTTGCTATCATTACGTGAAAATTACCAATCACGACGTTTCGATTTGATAAAACCCAAACATTTTTCAAGTGCTAAAAACTAAATTACATCTACACAAACATGTTATAAAACTACGTTCTTAAACTAATAAACTTATCTACTTTAATAATTATCTACATTTTTACCTAGATCCTAGAATGGGGTACAACAAAATCAACTTATACTAAATATAAAATGTTAACAGGGTTAAATTAATATAACCAATTAGGCGCTGTCAAGGTCACGATATCAACAAAAAAACGTTAAAACACAATTAAAATTAATATTCAAATCAGACTGAAATAAGAATACATTAACTAATCATAAATATATGGTACCTGAAAAACACTATTAATTTAAAATAACATTCAACATGCACAAAAATGATATATATGACTCGGAAGGGCTGAGACTACTATTACAATTACATTTTACTATTAAAATTACATTTTAACCTGAAAAGACAACAATTATTAGGAATAAAACAATACAATAATCAAATATTACAAAAATGATGAAATCTTACGACCCGCAGTGACGATGGCGTCTAGATGTCCCTGGCACGAAGTGAGGATGATACAATCCAAATGCAGTGTCTACAAAGTTCCCTCCAAGGTGATAAAACACGGAGACAAGACAAACATACACACTACACTTCACAACAACCATACACAGACTGACACTAATTTAATTGTGTTTTAACATTTTTTTGTTGATATCGTGACCTTGACAACGCCTAATTGGTTATATTAATTTAACCCTGTTAACATTTTATATTTACTATAAGTTGATTTTGTTGTACCCCATTCTAGGATCTAGGTAAAAATGTAGATAATTATTAAAGTAGATAAGTTTATTAGTTTAAGAACGTAGTTTTATAACACGTTTGTGTAGATGTAATTTAGTTTTTAGCACTTGAAAAAGGTTTGGGTTTTATCAAATCGAAACGTCGTGATTGGTAATTTTCACGTAATGATGGCAAATGTTCAACTACCTTTGTCTCCCTCATATGATACTCCATCATTAACAAATTTCAAAAACAAAACAAATGTTATTAGTTTGATTCTTGTATATTTTACTCAAAGTAGAACTTCTATACATTGGATATATGTATAAAAATGAATTTTTCATATGTGATGTCAGAAGGACAGAGAGTTAGTTGTCTGTTTATTGGTAGATTCAGGAGTTGGTCAGATTTCAAATGTGAAAGCTGATAGAAATTATTAGGATTGAATCTGTTAGATTCAATTAGCTAATAACAAATCAGTTTTTCTAATTAAAACTACCATTTGTTATTGTTAATATTTATAACTACTTTCTGCGAAGTAATAAAAGTTTATTTGCGCAAGTATGTAATACCTGTGGGATCTGTTAATTAGTTTTGCAGTGAGTGAATTAAGTAAGAAGGTGAGCTAAAACATACGTTACCTTATTGTTTGGAGTTGGGTGCTTCATTGTTCGATAAATAGTACATCCAGCCTGGACTATGGCCACTGCCACGAGGGCTATTATGCAACCAATCACAATCCACAGTTTGGTGGCAGACAACAAGAGAGGTTTGCTCTCAGCATCTCCGTCTTCAATTAAATTAGTTGTAACTAAGAAAAATATTGTAGATAGTTAATTAATGTATAAATAGTTTATTTCAATAGTAACAGTAGTTTACTACTTCAAAAGCTTACAAGTAAATAATCGTGTTCACTACACACATTTTTATAATTGTAATAAATAAGAAAATAATGGGCTTTTTTATGATTACGACAGTTAATTGTCCTTGGAGTAATATTGCAAAATATTAAGTGAGTCGATTTGATGTCAACAATTAGTAATTAGTGTAGAAATAATCATGAAATTATAATCTAAAAATAGAGTTCCCTGTAGACAATGTTAAATAACATTGAGAAAACCACACCAAAGCATAAGACAAATGGCTGGTAGCAGTATAAATATTATAAATAACACTTTGCTGGGGTTGATAAGGAAGCTCTATTTCCCTTAAGCAATATAATCTTCCTATATTGCTTCAATTCAGTTACAATTCAATTCAAGTACAAAACAATGAAAAAATAAATATATGATAATAGTCTGAAAACATCCTATCAGATTCTGTAGATAGCAGATACCATGACAGTGTCGCCAGTGCTGACACAAAAAAATTACATGAAAAGAATTAAGGATACAAGTACTAGCACTAGCACCAAGTATTATGTGCAAACGTGCTTGGCTGAAAATCAGGAAGGCACTTTTGTTGTTGTTGGAGACTTATGCTTGTTACATAAATTATAATACAATGCTACAACTGTTGATTAGGTAAAATATCAAAACACCTAATTATTAGATCATGATACATCACTATCATAAATTATGAAGTTTTAGGTTAAGTTCAAGGCCACATAACCAGGAATTAGTATATTAGGAGAGATAGGGCATACCTAAGAAGACGAGTCCACTAACCCCCCTTGCAGTAATAAACAAATAGACACACAAATGTAACACGACTTTATTTGTTTAGTAAAGTACTGCAAGTGAGGGGGGTTAGTGGACTTGTCTTCTTAAGTAAGTTTGCTTATGCACTATCTCTTCTAATATTATGTAGTTTTAAATCATTAATCTAATAAAAGTTGTACGTGACAGATTATTAATACATGACATTTTTAGTGTTTTTACATATTTATTGTTGAATGTTTTATCATCATTTATGTCGTCTTACTTAATTTAAGAGGCTTTGCCTTGCATGGCATTATGGGACTGGACTTGCCGTCACTCTCTCTCTCCTCAATGTTGAATATGGCTATAATATGTTTAATTGAAAGTGTCTCTGTTTCATATTTCTTAATCCAGTTGGCGGGGGTTAGCGTGCCTGCGCGCGCAGCGGAACTGTTGCCGGCGGTTGACGAAGCAATGCTTGTTTGTGGAATTCAGTGTAGTCCAGCCACTTGCCTTATAACGGTCGGATTTGCGCTGCATTGTTGCCTGTGTCTCGCGTCACGTTTCAGTGTTCGCCGTTCGTGGATCGCGCCATTTTGAGCCAGTTGGCTTGCATCGGAGGTTTACCATTTTATTTTTGTGTATAATAGTGAAACATTAGTATCGTGTTGTGTTATATTGAATTGTGATTTGTGTTATATTGTAAATATATTTGTATAGTGCGTTTTATTCTTTTCTGCAATGTTTCAACCAACTCCTGGGCCATCTTCGGCTCCTGACTTTGTCCTGCCGACAGTGATGGTGAAGTTGATGACCCAATCCAACATCAGATGATGGGAAATGCTTCAGATGACTCTGATTCTTATGAATCTGATGATTCTGATATCGGAAATGATACTCCTGTATGGCAAATAGTATTACTGTATTTTGGTGCTTTATTTAAAAATGCAACCATAGTCAACATTTATGTAGTGTTTTGTATCCTTGAACATAAATATTATGTAATATTAATACAGAGAAGGAAATTTGACTGTATTTACTTTAACTGTCTGTTGGTGTTATAGTGTCTTACTTTGAATAGGCTCCACTTTGAGGTACTGAGGGTCCAGCGTGAGGGCACCGACTTTGCCGTTGATGACTGTCTCGTTGAGCACCTGCACTACTGAGTCATGAGAGTCTTCTAAAGACCTGCCTCTGTCTAACTTAGCTTCATCGAGCTCTAGACTCATCTTGGCAATAACATTATCTTGCTCCCTAAAAACACAGATTCAGATATATTAGCGCAACTAGTTGCATATTTTAAGGTGAATATGATTGATTACATGAGAGTAAGTTGAATTCATTTAGAGTATGAATGTAAGTTCTCCTATGTAGTTTGGTTATAATTGAGATTGACTTGTTTTAAGAAGGGGCCATTAATAATAGCTCAGATTCACACTGGAAGTGACGTTTTACTTGCTCTTAGAACTTAGGCTTAAGCGGCCGGTGTCATAACTAGAATCTACAGTTTCCGGTGACAACCGCGTCAAGGTAATATCTACAATATTTACAAGATGACCAGATGTTTCGCCCATACTGTGATGTGGCATCCTCAGTAGTTTCTCTGAGACTGTCAGAGTCTGTCACCGGAAACTGTAGATTCTACGTTTTACTTGTGTTGTTTTGTCCCAAGTCAAAACGTTGCAACCAGTTTGTGCACACTAAGGGACATTTAGTTTTGTATAAAAAAACAAATAAAACCTCAGTAGATCACCTTCTGCTACAGCTTAATGCATTCAAAAATGTGTTTAAATAAGTACATATGAGTATTCAACAAGAAAACACCATTATGCAAAAGAAAGACTGACATTCACTTGAACATACTGCAATGGCAGTTTGTCCAGTTATGAGCCAAAACCCTCCTGCTAGAGACTAAAATTAACCAAAGAGGAAATATTTATGGCTTGCTAGAAGAAACAAATAAGAGATAAGTTTTAAAGTTATTAGGAACGAAAGTAGGAAAGAAGCCACAAACTGTTCGAACAAAAAAGCACCTGAGAAAGGCTATTACTGTAAAAGCATTGCGGCAATAATAACAAGTACCATATTGTTGTTTAGGTGGGGAAATGATAACACAATCAATTCGGTTTATACTACCACAGGCAAACACCATTCTCTAAACAATATGGTAACATAAAATACAACATGACTGATCTCATTTTCAAAGGATGTGTGTAGCAAAGACGCTGGCTGCAAACATCACCACTCAATTGTGCCAAGGGGGTCTAACAATTATGATATTAGTTGACAATCACTTCGCATGGTGTTGACCTATAAAAGTCATTTTATTCAATTTATACAATACACATTGTACATTTCATATAATTTGTACAAATGTATTGCTGCCAATATAACCTAAATACATAGTAATAGCAATATGAACAATAAACAGGTATACTATAATAATGTAATTAATAGAACCAATAAACATATGTACCATAAGAATGTAATCTTAATCTAATATTCCACAGTTAGCAATTAATTGTATATTTTAGTTCTATAATGGCTGTAAAAAATTTACATCATAATACAGGTGAAAACATGTGATGTATTTAAAAAAAATCTACGATAAATATAATATTAAAATTGATTTTCATTCTAACAAAATTATTTATGTTATAAAATGTTAAATAATTAATTCAAATTATTTAAGTATAACTATCATGCTAAAACGAACTATGATAAAAACCAGCTAAAATTAATTTATTGTGCTAGTAATATTTACTTAATATGTTCATACTGTCACTATGTACATGTGCCGATCAACTTGTCGCAAAGTGTTTTGACACACAACATAAACTGGAAGGGATACACCGTTCTGTTGCAGGACGTCGTAAAATGTCTCCTAGTAACTCGTGTTAATGTTGCTACTAGTGTGCAGCACTCCTATTTACCACCATGGAGGAATGAACATCTGCGATGCCTAGCAACATTTTCTTTTGTCAAAACATCGTATCTATCAAGAGGCAAGCCTAACAGTTTAATGTAGCGTTGTACAAGAAATTACTGAGCTCTTAACCCATCTCTAAATAGATGATTGCCTCCATGTGTCAGAGTTACAGCACTAAAGCTCTCTATCAAATATACTTGTGCAATAATACATGTGTGAATGCGGGAGCACTTAAACACTCACGCAAGCAATTAATGTTAAATGGTATTTTAATTTAGTATTTGGTACCTACTAGCACATACAAGTATAGAAGAACAAATATATCAAAAGTTTATGTACAACTTTTTCTTAAATATATTATTATCTACATTAAGAATTTATTTTAAGTGATAGTGTCACAAAAATTAAAAAAATTTATTTGTCTAAAAACTAACATTATTAATTTAGTCTCAGCTTTTTACTGCTGCACACTAGCAGCAACATTAACACAAGTTACTAGGAGACGTTTTACAATGTTCTGCAACAGAACGGCATGTCCCTTCCAGTTTATGTTGTGTGCCAAAACACCTTGCAATAAGTTGATCGGCACATGTACATAGTGACAGTATCAACATATTAAGGAAATATTACTAGCAAAATAAATAAATATTTTAGGGAAACATACAACATGATTTCAAAAAGTTGCAAAATATTTTTAAAATGTAACAAATCCAGAAAAATGAACATAATTTTATAAACTCAGGCTGTAAATCACAGGTTTACTTAAGGTAAGTACAATTATTTGTTCTATTTGTAACCTTACGTTTAATAAAGTTTTTTTCTGGTATGTTATTCAATCAGTTTTCTATGCATTAGCTAGTAAAAAAATTAAAAACTGTTGGTGGTATTATATCTCCTTCAATTTCATTCACAATCGTGACACACGAAGGAGGCACAAATTAGACATTACCCACTGCCGATTGAGTAAGACTCAAGCTTCTGATTCTGACCAGTTTAGCATTCGACTCTACAACCACCTTCCACCTTGGTTAAAGCAGCTACCAATGAAACGTTTTGGAACTCTGTTGAAAAAAACTCTAATAGAAAAAGAACTTTACTGCATTGAAAAATTCTTCAATGGAGTGATTGTATTAATTGATTGTAAATTCAGAGTGATTGTATTGACTAGAGACACACAAACCACTCTTTGACTATAATTTATTGACTAGTTTGCACTCTAGTCAATAAATGCAAACTAAATGGCGTGTAGAGGGAGAGAGAATGTTAACTTCTCCCACCACAGTTCCCCTCCAGCGGCAGTGAGCTGCAACGCAATGTCGTAATAGGTGGAGCGTCCCACTGCGTGTCCATGACGACGAAATGCTAAAGTGGCATGTTAGTTCAGTGATGGGAGAAGACTATTTTCCATCTCACTTCAATGACTAGCTTTATCTCTCTCACATAGGTTCTTCAATTGAGTCGCAATCAAAGCGGCCGAACTATAGCATTTAAACCATTAAGAATACTTCAGTACAACTCAATTGATTAAACAACACAATAGCATATTCAATGTAAACACGGTAGAAAGTGGGATCATTGTTGTTATGACAGATCCACGCTTCTAGTGGTGACTGTACTAAGGACAGTGTGTGGTGGGGGACAAATCCTGTCGCACATGCGCTGTTCACAAGCTATCAACCATGAGTTGGATAATAACATAAGTTTGTTTTTTATGTTGAATGTTATTGTATCTTTGCCTACATAATAAAAATAAATTTAAATATACAAGTTATAACAAACAATTTCACAACAGCTTTTAACATAAATGATTGTGTACAATATAATAATTATGGAAGGACATTAAGGTAACAGGCAAAAAATGCATTGTAACAAAATAAAATTTTAAGAAAGAAGAAACTATAGAAAATATTAAAATACTTACTGTTGGAATTCTTTTACTGACATCTTGTAGAAGCCAGGTATTTTGTTGAGTGCTCTACTAAATCCATCACTGACAGTGTTAGCAAGCAAGTCAAAGTCAGTAGAACCTGGAGTGGGAGCTTGGAAGTTCTGACCCAGCTGGACCAGTTTTACAGCTACATTGTATCCTATACGTGGCGGCTCAGGTGTTGTTGCGACCTCATCACCTAAATCATAGAAAATTGTCCTTATGGTTTAGGTAAACATTTTTACATCAGTAATTTTGTGTTCTGCTCAGATAAACATTATAGAGAAGAAAGAAACAGTGGCATTTTCTTGTGACCAAAGAGAAGGCTTCAGTGGCAGTTATAATTCAGGCCAATAAACAGTGCTGCTATATCAAACTCCACGTTGCTCGAGAGGGGATTGAAGTGGTGACAGAGGGGCAGATGGATCTCATCCCCTCACCAGAGTCCACTCTCAATGTTTGAATTGAATGTTATCTTTACTATGTTTTGCTGATTTGGCACTACAACCTTGGCATACTCCACTGTTGCATCCCCGTACTGAGATCTATTAGGAATGCCTCTTATTTCAGAACAAATTTGTATGCTTTTAATTTACTTTATCCTGTTATAAGTCCAGTTTTTTTTTTTTATCTATTAGTCATAATTTACTTGATAATTTTATTGAAATCCCTTCTTTAACAATGCTTGAAAATTTATTCTTACCAAATGGCTAATGTACCCTTGTTCCAAAACAAGTTTTTACACTTGAAAATTTTAGAAAAAAAGGCAATTAATAAAAATCAACACCATGAAAAATCACTTTTAAATAAGTACTGTGTTTTAGTTACTCAAATTGTTTGTAATTTTATCCAAATGACGAATACTGATGAGTTTTAAAAACTCATTTTTAACTAAGCCAGTAATATATAAAAAAATCATAATATTTTTAATAATTACAAATATGGTAAAATACTTCTCTTGTTATACTCTAATATTTATGAATAGTATGAAGTAATAATAGGCCTATGACAATCGTATAATTTCATATTAAACGATCAAGTGTTATTTGGTAATTACTATAGAAATGTACTATACTGAACCACTTTATTAATTGTGGTGCTCTATGGCAACACATACCATATTAAAAAAATGACTCCTCTTTGTAATATACCCTGTTTATATCTTAGACATGTGCTTTCTACCACAGTAAACTAGAGAACTAACTACTCGACTCATTCTTTCACCCCTTATATTCGCCCATATCTTGAAGATCGGCTTCTTACTAATGACGGTGATGATGATGAATAGCAAAACCAATAAATTTACTTGGGATTCAATGAAAATGTGTATAAGTAATAGCATTTAGTCGTACCTTCACCACATGAATGGATGCAAATTCTCTGAGTTGACACTCGTGGAATAACCTCGTGTTTCCAAATCTTTTTGTTGACATCATTAAAATGTCCCCCTTTCACAGGGAACATCAAATACAGGCACTTTTCATCCGTGAATGACAGGTCCTGTGGACAATGAATAATAATAACTATCAATAGTTATTTTCATAGTATTCGTCAATATTATGATTTAAAAGTAAATGTGACACAATGAGTGCCAAAACTAGAGATGTACCATATCAATGAAACATTTATTCAGATAATTAAAACTCTGAATCAATGAAACACAATTATTTTGATGATTTCTTTTGAGAAGTTCACTCAATGTTTGACTTACCTTTGGATCAGCAGTAACACGTTTCCTCACAAATGATAAAATAGTCACTCCGTTCTCAATCTTTCCAGTCTTGTTATAAATATCTTGTGATGCATCCAAGAGAGGGGGTGTATAGCCTCCAATCCAAGTGTCCATAAGGAAATGCCGACCAGTCTTATCAACCCATCCCAATACAGCATCTGTTTGAGACTGTAAACAATAAAGATTATTCAAGAAAATTAATAAGTTATTTTTAATTGACACTATTGTATTTCTTGAAGAAATTGCAAATAAAGAATTTTGTATATTGAGATTATATCATCAAGTATTTTCTTTAAAAAGTATTGCCACCAGAGATGGTTTTTAACACATTCAGTGCGGGTGACTTCAATGGGAGCAGGCTACGACTTCACTCAGGTGCTGCTGACTACCATCAGTCACAATGTCATTTCAAAATTTTCAAACATTTCAACCAATAATTGAATTATTTCATCAAATAAATATTTTTTTTTTTTTATTATTGGAGAGGTACAAACAGTTATTTGCAACTTCGAAAACATGAGTTGTCCTCAGAGAGCTGCCGACTCCCATTTGAGCCAAAATCTAATGGCGTCAATGTGAAATCATAACAAATAAATTTCAAACTTTTACAAGCATTTACATGAGTGTCAAGGGGTTTAACCTTGTGCACTCCATAGTGTGTTATCAACCTTTTATTTAATTTCCAGTTTGTTCCAGATATTATTCAAAGTGTCTATAGTTGCCGTGGTAATGTTTACTTATCTTTTGAGTCACTCAGTGTTTGATTTGAACTTGGTAGTTTTTTTCTTTTTCGTTTTAAACCAATCAGCTTTAGTCAGCTACAGCTGTTGTCTTCACTTTGAACATTTATTGTTGCACGTTTAGGTTGTGTTTGTAAAAATATTTACATTGTTTTTTATATTATGTTTTGTTGGTTACTATTATTAATTTTTAGAATATGTCAAAGTGCATAGCGTAAATTTGTGTAATATTTTCGTGTACACAATAATTCGTGTGTAGTATTATGGCGTCTAAAATTAGAGCTAGCATAGATGACACAAACTTTGAAGCTATGTTTGACGAAAGTAGTATATGGAAACTATAAAATATTTTAGAAACCAAACAAAATTAGTGTTTTTTCTGCCTAGAATTAAATGCTTGTTTTATATTGATGCTAAAACTTAATCAAAACATTAGAAATATTTTACAAATTTTTTTGAGTTTTTTATATTTATACTTTTATATCTAAGTAAAAGGTTCATAAATTACAAACAAATTACGTAAAAATTTTCTCTAGATTATATTGAATAATTTGGTATACAACACTTAGTACCTGCTTACATAATAGGTAATTTTAACTATATATAAGAAACATAAGCAAAATTGAAAAAAAATTAAATGGACCTGGCAGGGCACCGTGTGGCAAAATAAATGGAGTTCATAAGGTTCAATCAATATTTTGAAAAAAGTGTTAGCATTTTGAGGGCATTTTGCATATTTTTCTGTAGCAGTAAATGTGTTAATAAAATTATGAGCTTTCAATCTTTCTATCACCATATAAAGGTTGCAAGTAATACTACTACAGACAATGGAAAGAAGAAGGATACAGTGGATGAGATATGTGAAGAGGTTGGAAAATAATATATTGCCGATACCCCTGGAGAGAGAGGAAGAAAACCAAAAGGAAGGCCGAGAGAAAGGGGGGAGGACCAAGTGTGGAAGGATGTGGAAAGAAGAGGTGGAAGAGGAAACCTGGAGGATAGACAAAAATGGGGGAGGCTGTGTAAGACGATCCATGAAAACACAGAAGTCAATGGATGATGATAAATGTTTATATCATCAGAAACAATCATACTCTTCAAATTAAACATCAAGATACATTAAACTCTTTATGTATTCATTACCACATTAGAATTATACGTATTGAGTATTACAATTGACAGTTTCACATTCTAACAGGTGTTTAACACCAGGTCTAAAACGGATGAATGAATTTGGATTACAAATATTGAACGATACTGTGTAATCTTGGATGCTCCCCTCCTCAATACCTCTCCTCCACCAACTCCCTTATTGTGATGTTTTGTCTGTCTAGTTGTTATGCATAGTTTAACCAATCACTATCGATCTTCAGAAACGTAGCAGAGTGCTGTTATTACATTCAAGTTCCAGTGGTGTATGATGGTTATCAATGATGTGGTTTATTATTACCGAGTTGGTACAGTGGAACTTTGATAGCACGAACCTCAATAGCACAAAATCCTCAATAGCATAAATTTTATTAAATTCTCTTGTACCTCTCATAACACAAATTTTAGGGACCAACTACCTCAATAACACACATTTTGTTCGATTTTCAAAACAATGGGAAACCCTTATAGCACACATATCAATAGACAAACACCTCTATAACAGGAATTTAACCTTTATAACACAAATTTCCACAATCAAACCTCAGTAAGACGAATTTATATTTCCAATTCATTCTTGTCAAAACAGGAAAATGTAATTTCAGTTTGTCATGACGAATGGAATTTCAGGTGGCATTTGGCAGTGGAGATTTAGTTCAATTTAGTTTGATTCTAATGTGTAATCGGTACTGTTCAGAGTGATTGACAATATGATTATCATTTCTCACGGTGAAAAGAAAAAGGAATGTTGAATTTAAGAGGAATGTGATCAATGTAGATACTGTAGTACTGAGTGCCTTGATTAAAATTACAATAAAAGTTTAGTCCAGTATATGAAACAAAACCTTTATACTACGAATTTTGTCTCACTACTACGGACTTCGCTGTCACGAATACCTTGATAACACAAATGGTTTTAATCCCATTAAGATTTGTATTATCGAGGTTCTACTGTATTTGTTAATTTGCTAACATGGGTGGTTAACACAATCATTAATCAACAAGGTCAAGTGATATGCTGTTACAGCCTGTTTTTTCCCATCAGAATCCAGCGTGCTAAATCAGTCAACTTGTAAAATCTTTTGGTTTAAACTTCCAATTGACATATTTAAATTTTTTTCAATAAACAGCAATTTTTCTGGAGTCTAAATCTTTCTTTGATTTAGCCCGTTCATGTCTATTCAAAAGTGATACGTGGCAATGTGTATTAATTTTCATACTCCTAAACGACAATGGAACACTTAAAAATTTTTGTGTTTTGATAGAAGCATTTTGAAAAGAGCTAAGAAGTATACATAGATAATTCTAAATATTTTAAGAGAAAAAAATGAACTCTGACAGTCTGATGGACCTACGTGGTCTATTAACACCCACAAATAAAGAGGCTTGGCAGTCTGGTGTGTTCCATTAATGATTAGAAGCCCCGAAGTCTGCAAGATTTAGAATCTAATGATACCTCATCCATAAATGCAAAATTGACAATTTAGATAGTAGCGAAAAGGTAAATTTAAAAGCTTGATCTTATAAATAATCTTAATTTGAATGTTTCCATTACCATTTTCTCATTTTCGGAAAAGGCAATGCCTGTCCAGCTGTTTGTGTTTGTAGTTGTGATGGTGAACTTGATTTCGTCTTTGCGAGAGAAGTACTCCCATTGGGCATGGTACTCACAGGCTCCCTTGGCAACCTCACAACCATGAGGTGATGCCCACTGACCGTGACATGGAGTGTTTTTTACTGTTGGAGAACCCTTGCCATCTTCACTAACAGGCTCTGTGGTGGATTCTAAAAATATGAGGTTATTTCAAATAGGAAACAATTTACAGAATGTTTATGGTAATAAAGTATATTACTTGTAGTTATTAAAAATGTATGTGCTGTGAGTAAATACAACTGGAGTGATAGTAAATTATTCTCTATTTTGTAAATTTTGCATAGCCCTGGAATCACTAGGGTAGGAGTTAAGAAGCACTGGGTATAAGCACTTCACAGAAATAAAAGTGTTGAAATAAATTGTTAATACTGATAACAAGTGTTGAAATAAAGATAATATTGAAATAAAGATAATCATATTTTCTGTTTTCTTTTACCTATTTGACAGTGTAATGAATATTACATACATTTTATAACAAAATGTCTTTGTTTTCTTGGTGTTTAATTTTCTTCTTTGTGCAAATAATTGAAGAAGTTTGCTAAACAAGCAAAAAACGGAAAAACACATTTCTGTTTTAATAAATAAAAAAGGTCCCACATCCAAAATTTGCCCACGGCTCCACTAATGCTAAGGTCAGGCAGGCCTGGCAACATTTAATTATAAATTAAAAGGAACTTCATAGATATATACGATGTTTTCCAAATGCTTTACTGTAAAATACAATAAACAAACCATAGTAGTTTTAAACTTACCAATTACTCAGCTGATGATAGTAAAATCATTCAGCTTGTTTACAAAATGCTCTTTGTTATATTTCCCCACCACTCATTTAATATGATTTTACCAACCTCTAAATCGATCTAAACATTTTGGTCTGATTCACCTATGCCTGATAACTCAAAAGCTTATAGTCATGATTACTTTGCCAGAAATGTGCATTCTCATTTAGCACTGATTTTGCTAAAAATTTATAGAAAGAACTGTGCACAAAGCAACTGAACACAATTTGAAAATCAAAATATCACTGTAAAATATAATAATACTGTTTTTTTTTTTTTTGTTTTTTTGTTTTTTTTTTGTAACCAAAGCTAACTTACATATAACCACAATAGCAACTACCAAATACAACAGGCCTTATGGGAAGTACAACTTGGTAGTATAGTAATAATCATTTTGCTAGAGAAATATCTCATATGACTATTTTGGCACTGAGATCATACTATACTCATGTCAAATAAGAAAATTATAAGTGACAATACTTTAAGAAAACATTATCTGTTTCAGGAAGGCTGAACTAGCTTTCCTGTAAAAAAGGAAGTGGTAGACCATCTGATTGAAAACATGAATGACAAATTCGAGAAATCATTGATTCAGAAAATCAGACATTTTCCCTCAAATATCAAGGATAGATTTTCAAAAAATTGTGGCAGTTGGTTTGTTAAAAATTGGTTTGTTAAAACAAACCAATTAAAAAAAATTGGTCACCACAAATTTTTTGTACACTGAATATCAAAGCTTACAAATGGCAGAGTCTTAGGACATTGAAATTGAAAATCGGTTTATATATATAAATATAAGTTCCCGAATAAAAGGGGAAACTATGTTAAAACAGATAACAGATGTAGGTTTAAGATACAAATATTTTTAAAAATCTCTTAGTATAATACTGTTTAGTTGTATCTAAATGGAACTTACTGGCTAGCCCACATATACATCATTTTTAAAATTTAGGGATTCACTGTCTAGTAGAGTTTTATAGTTTACACTAACACAATTTAGAAATTAAAATACATAACCATTAACATAATTCTCACCAAAGAAGTTGATACTTGTCACTCCTCTTTGGTCTCCGTGGCCATGGTATTTTAATTCATCAGCCTTATAGAAGTCCTTCACAGCTACCATATCCTTCTCTAGACCAGACTTGGGAAAGTGGTGGTATTTTCCTGGTTCTTGACCTCTTGCCCATATCACGTGCATCAGATCATCTTCAATAGAATGATCTGTTGGTTCAGTGGCTGTAAAACAGTTTAAATATCAGTACAATGCAGATATTTTGGTGTAAACTCATCCAAAGAATTGCTTGCTAGTTAGAAAAAAAAAAAAAAAAAAAATAAGACAAATCATTTTATCAAAATTAAAACTATTTTAAGCTTTATTCTTTCATAAGCAAGTATCTCATAGGAATTAGGTATTTCCTTACGCTTACTTACATTTACTATTGCTAAGGTTACAAGGTTCGAATCCCCACTGAGCCAACGGTCGGTACTTCACTCGTTGAATAAAGTTCACGCACAGGCTTATAGCCCATGTGAACTGGCAAGTGAAATTTTATTTAAAGAAAAAAAGGAAAAAATAAAATGAATTCTCTTAGTTTTTAAGCTGATATGGCTGGTGTCATTATTAAAAACTAAAGCTTCCGGTAACAACTGCGTCAAGGTGTTATCTACAATATTTAAATCACCAAACATTTCATCCATACTGTGATGTGGCATCATTAGTGGTATCTCTGACTTTTTAAAACGTATGATTGTTCATAATACACACAACTTTTTCTATCTGATTGCTACAAACTCTAACTATAACTGTAAGAATGTGCTGTTGACAGAGGGCAGTCTTAATAGTATGATGTGTTTAGTAGAATGATCTGACGTGCTGTCCATGCTCATGGAGAATTGAACTAAAGAGAATAATTGTTGCTTCTTTTGTTTGAACTCACTCTTCCTCCTACTAGCTGCAGGAACCTGGAAAGAAACCTTCAGCTCTTACAGAAAAGACTACATTGATGACATTATCATATCAAGGTAAACTGTTTACCTTTTAATTTTTTCCGGAAGAGAATTGTTGTCACTCCATCCTTTTCAAATCCTGTTGCTGCAGTCAAATCACTTTTTCCACCCCAGAATGTATCAAGACGAGGAGTTGACCTAAAAAATATTCAAATCTAAATAAACATTGAATAAAAGTGGAAATTGAAAGCGTTGAAAAATAACTTAGTAAGAATCTTCATGGATAGGCTTCCACGGTCGTCACTATCCTAACAAATTCTAGGTCTTCGGGGTTCGACCGCGTCAATTGGCTATGTACAAATATTGCCTATGGCAATGTTTGTACATAGCCAATTGACGTGGTCGAACCCCGAAAACTTAGTAAGAAGCTACCAGTTGATCAAACAGAATCCCTATATCATCTTGAGCCTACTCTGTTGTATAACATCTAACAAAGGCTATGTTTAACTTAGTTTAGTTAAATTATTTTTAACTTTAATACTATCATAATTTAAAAAATTTAATTCTTGTAAATTCACTTTTCCATTGCACTTATATAGTTAGTCAACAATTTTCTACAACACTAGATTTGCGATGCAGTACACAGACTTGATTTGCCATATTGAACATGAATTTAATATAAATTTTTATAAATGCATGTCCAAATACTCTTGATAATAACATACTTTTAAAAGAACTAAATAATATTGGAATCAAAGGAAAATTATTTCTTATACAAAAAAAGCCATATTCAGATTAAGGACCAGGGATCACAGTCACCAAGCCAGTATACGTAGGAATGCTGACAGTATATAATTAAGGACCAGGGATCACAGTCTTCAAGCCAGTATACGTAGGAATGCTGACAGGATTAAGGACCAGGGATCACAGTCTCCAAGCCAGTATACGTAGGAATGCTGAAAGTATATAATTAAGGACCAGGGATCACAGTTACCAAGCCAGTATACGTAGGAATGCTGACAGTACATATTTTTTTACTTTTGAAGGTATAATTGATTAGTTTCCATTATGACTCAGAGTATGTGTCCATACCATAATACATATTTAGCATTTTCATAGAATATCTCAATTTAACCAACTAACCCAATAAAAGAAAAAGAGTCTACAAGGGCCAAAAACACAGATAACACAATGTTAGTTGAATACGTAAAATTCCACTTTCAAAACAAAGATAAAAAATCTATGCTAATGAAATTTTTGCACTTCATTCTAGATATTCTTATTCCAGGTTTTTTGGCTCTTCATAAAACATTTCCAATTGTGACTTTACTTTGAGACATTTAAGTGCATGATTATTTTGGTTTAGGAAGTGGTATTTCTTCTTTTTTATGACTGGATGCCCATCCTACCGTTAACTGATTTTGTTCATCTTACCATTTCCTTATTTCTATGAATAAGGAAGGGCCTCATCATACCACCTCTACCCACACAAACAAGACTCCACTTGTGTAATAAAAATATAAAACACCAGCAGAAACCTTAAATTCTCCTAATTAGTTATTGGAAAGGAAGTGTTTTTAGAATTGCAATAGCAGTTCAACTGACTCAGCAAAATTGTCATGACTGATTTGCTAAAGCTGAAGCTTTTATTTTCCTATAAGAAACTCGTGGTTCAAATATAATTATCAAGTTAATTAATTCATGAACAGGACTATAATATAGTCAATTTACATTTCATCTGTCTGTTAAAAAAAATATTTATTATACAAGGGTATGTTAGGATTAGACAATTTTCTTTAGGACAGCCAACTCCCGTTTATCCGCAAGATACTATATACTACTAGTAGAAAAGTTGTAATTCCTAGGGCTGCTATTTATAATAATGTTATAATAATAAAAAAATAAATAACTGAGCACCCTTAAATAGTTTTAGTGGTAATTTAAAAAAAAAATTTAACGGTGCTCAGTTATTGTTTTTTTTTTTATTATAACATTATATACTACTAATACTTAGTAGCCTACCGTTTTCAGGCTGGTAAAACGTTTATTTAGTTGTGTAAATACAATACAAAATTTAATACTGTACAGTATTACAGTATTTTACAGAGTAATGTACCGTAATTTCTACTTTAATTAATTATGCTCTATGCTTTAAAAAAAAACAGTTAAATTTACTGTACTGCATATTCTGTTTGACACAATACACATGAAGCTATTTTTAAAGTTACAGTACTAGCGGGTAGAGAAGAGTTTTTCTGATATGTGGTGAAACAAAAATCCGCCCGATTCTGTCCTTTGACGTTACTTTACTTTAGGAGTGTCGGGGCAGGGGGCGGATAGTCGCATACCCCCTCATCTGCCATGCAGTGGTGGAGGGGATTGTTGTTTACAAGCTTGTACTTTTACTTCTTCGCATTTCGTTAGCTTGTAATGTACCTCGTTTACTCGTGTATTGTAAGGTGTTGGGATTTGTGCGACAATACAATTTTTAAAATTTCAAACAAAAGAAAGAAGCTTATGTTGTCAATTAATGACAAATTGGAACTCATAAATAAAATTGAAAATGGTGCTTCCTGTAACCTGATGTGTGTTCAGTACTGTATCGGCGAGACGACAGTGTTAGACATTATAAAACAATGTAACAGTAAAACAATACATATAGAAAATTATTAATTAAATCCTAATACAGTACAATCCTATTTATTTTTGCTTTTATTAGCCTTCTTTTAACCAGTTAGCAGCTTATCCATAATTCTCGTTACCCACGGCAGCCGCACCACTCAACCCCACGGATAAACGGGAGTTGACTGCACCTAACCTTTAGATTCTAAAACCAACAAAAACAAATAAAAACGGCAGTTCTAATTTGCATACTAGTTCTTGGAGATTGCACAACATGGAAGTCATCCAGAAAGGGATATATTACAATATATAATGTACATTGAAATTGCTCTTGCTCAAAACTCCATATATATTTAGCAATTTAAATACTAGAATATATTTAAGCCTTGTGACTAACCTGTCTCTCGTATAATAGTCCCAAATTCTGCTTGCAGTTCCTCTTGCCATGCCAATTACAATATCTGTGCAGTCCATTGCGTTAAAATCATGCCGAGGAGTATATGGCCTCAGAACAGATTCTACAAGTCAGAGCATAATTTAAATTAATATAAATTAGAGGGGATTGCGAAGGCATGTTATATTTATTGGAAAAAATCTCTTGTTCATTGCTAATAATTGCAATACAGTGGAACCTCGATACCACGAATCTCAAGGGAATTGAAAAATATTCGTCCTATCGAGGTATTCGCGATAACGAGGTTCGTGTTAGCGAGGTTCAAATGAGTGACATTCGTGTTATAGAGGTTAGCATTTTATACGGCGACGGGTTGAAATGTAATTCCAAATAAAACATACGTAAAATACATACATCCTACTGTACATTGTAATTTACAAATTAATGACAGATACAATTAATACATAGGAATATAAATAGCCAGCACAATAAAAAGTAAAAGGCCAAATGAGTATGACTTAGTAAATTACATAACCTAATCAACATTTTGAAATACAGTACTGGTAGTAATTTAGTAAACATAAACAAAGAGTAACATACGAAATTGTACTGTAGTATTGTACTACACTGTACTAAATAATACACCATTGGACAAGCCCGCCATATTCACTAATCACTGACACAACACTACGTACAAAGAGAGGCTAAACTGAATTCAATCGGAACTGACAGTACAGTCTCATGCCACTGCAGTGGCGCGACAGACGGAAGTTAGTTTTCATGTCTTGACATGAATGAATTGGAAATATAAATATGTCTTATTGAGGTTCCACCCGTGGGAATTCGTCTTATAAAGGTCAGATTCATGTTATAGAGGTTTTTGGCTGTTGAAATTCGTGTTATAGAGGTTTCTCCTGGTCTTGGAAAGTGGAATCAAATTCATCTTATCGAGGTAGTTATATTCAAATATTCGTGTTATAAAGGTACTTTTAACATTGAATGTTATGGGCAATTCAAGGGGATTTTTTAAATATATGTGGTATCGAGGTTTTCGTGCTATCGAGGTTCGTGCTATCAAGGTTGTACTGTATTATGTGTTTTAATTTGTTTTTATTTTGTACATACACATGCAATTATAAGTTTTATGTAGAAGGATAAGTTGCAGGATACTTTCTAAGTCAAGAGTAAAATAAAGAAAAGCATTGCACAAGAACAATTAATCCAACTTGTGAAGTATATTTTATTTGTAGGTGCTACTTCGTAGAAGAAGAAAGAATATACTGTTTAAAATATATCAACACTGTTTACATAAAGACTGGTCTAATGTCTATTTGAAGAAACCAACACCATTTCAAACTAAAGAGCTAAGTGAACTTGCTACAATTTCAAATTTAGATTAGTCCAATTTCAATGTTGACGATGTTAGCAGTAAGCCATATTTCTCAGTCATAATCTATCATTAGGGCTGTTATTTACATTTTGTTGTTGTTAATATTGTTGATGATATTTAGTTATTGTGCAGTAATGTAACCAAGTAATATTATATTCTGCACTACACTTACAGTAATTATGTGGATTTTCCGTTGAATTTTATTATGTTTCTTGAAATTCAAACTATAAAATTATTATTGTTGTCATATACTTCATTGTAATTGGCGTAAACACTGTTATGTAGCATGTAAATAAAATATATAAGTGAATAAGAGAAAATCTGCAATCTTGAAAGTTAAATGACCTTTCAATAAGAAAGTTTAACAATAAGAAAGATTAAATTTTTAAGCATTTGAGCTCTCTAAATAATGGAAGTCAGGAGATGGTTTGTTGGTTAAAAATTTATTAATTTTTTCCCCCGCTAATAAATGGATGTATTAAGATTCCTTATAATTAGTTTTTTATAGCAGCATGTCTAAGAACGTGTTTTATAAAATTAAATTTCTTATATAAATTACAAGTAAAAATAGAATAAAATATGAAAAATCAAATTGTATTTACAGTGTTTCTTTTCTATATTTCTTTATCAAAACATAAATAGTCGTTTTATTTAAAAGGAACTGTCAACTCTGTGACATGAACCAAACTCACAAAGTAAGTTCTCTGCTACCAACCTTACGAAAGCGTAAAAATTACATGTTTAAACTAGACACAATTTAATACAATACAAAAGCTCTTTCTTGGTTACTTTTTTAGTCAAATTATTGGTTTTCATATAACATTTTGAAACAGTTTAAATAAATTAATTTCATCCTCAGCTAAAATAGACGACTTTTAAGTCAGAGAAAATTAATATGCATACTTTACAAATAATTACTAAAAATTTAAATTATACTAGTACCTTTTCCATCTTTACCATGTTCTTTTGATATTTCATCTTGAAGTTTACCCTTAGACTCTGGTTCAGATTTAGGTTCAGGTTCTGATTTGGGTTCTGGTTCTGATTTGGGTTCTGGTTGTGATTTGGGTTCTGGTTGTGATTTGGGTTCAGGTTCAGATTTGGGTTCTGGTTCAGATTTGGGCTCAGGTTCAGATTTGGGTTCTGGTTCAGATTTAGGTTCAGGTTCTGATTTGGGTTCTGGTTCAGATTTAGGTTCAGGTTCTGATTTAGGTTCTGGTTCGGATTTGGGTTCTGGTTCGGATTTGGGTTCTGGTTCGGATTTGGGTTCTGGTTCGGATTTGGGTTCTGGTTCAGATTTAGGTTCTGGTTCTGATTTAGGTTCAGGTTCTGATTTAGGTTCTGGTTCAGATGATGGCTCTGGTGCAGGGTCAGATTCTCCTAAAAAAGAAAAGAATTGCTAGGAAAGACTCCACCAACCACCATCTACTGTGATGTTTCAAATTTGCATAAAGATTGAAGAAGTACAAGTTTAGGAGGTAGAGAGTATATACACAGTTGTGCAGTATTCTACAATTTTAAACTACTGGTGCCATTGAAGAATTAAATCCAAAGCCAATGCGGAGAATAAAGAAACACTACTGTTCAGTCTATAACAAAACAAAAATACTAAAGTATAAAGTATTTTTTTAATTGTATTTTTGAATAATTTTATTGCATTTAATGTGATTATTTATTACCTTTTTCTGACAAATGGTAATCTGTCCATATGGAAATAAACTTAACAAAATTTTTTCTTTAAGGTAGTTGACAAGAAGTAACTGGCTTATACTTGTCAGTACCTTGATTAGACACTCATTGCACCTTGATAGTACTTGACTAATTTAACAAAATAGTCATCGAGCAAATCGCGTAACTTGGGGAAAATACAAGTTATAAATACGTAATCAATTATACTGAATCAACCTATTAAACTTTATTCACCTTATCTTTACCACACAAAAATAAAGATTGTACTGAAATAAAAATGTATTTAAACTAATTCATATAAATTCATTTATACATAACACATTTTATACAGTAAAATACAAAGGTTAAGTAGGATTGCTTGTAATATTATGACCTGGAAGGCTAAAACACTACAAGTTTAGAAAATTGTGAGAATGTGAATTGACTTAAACGCAACCTAAGAAATTCTTATGGACTTCGGATACATTATATAAACCAGTGGTTCTAAAACAGTAGCAAACAAAGCACTAGGGGTATGTGGACCACTAGCCGATGGTTCCCCTTAGCCTTAGAACAGTGATTTACATAAAAAGTTAAAGTTAAAGACTGTCTTATTTAACCAGGAGAAGTTAGGGCTAAGGTGCCCTCTCTAAGGTAGGAGAACGATTTGGAGCTACCCCACCACTTTGTGACGTGTTATGATCGCTGCATTTTCTTTAAAATTAAATGAATTAATAAAAATCTATGAATCAATAATACAATTATTTATAAATTACTCACAAGATACTGTATTATTATTTTAGTGGTACATATGAGTCAGAAGTGGCTTTAGGAGTTACACTACAAAAAAAGTGTAGGAACCCCTGATATAGACTATAAGTTGTCAAATCTCACAGGAACTCCTTATTTTGCACTTATATGAAATTGTAAGATTAACCTAACAGAAACTAAAAAGAAGATGAAGTGATATTCCAAAGGTGTATGAATGAGTTTTTTAAAACTGTGTTGGAAGTGTCAGAATACTGAAACTATGCTATTTAGATTTGTCTTCTAAAGAAGCTTGATAAGTGCTATTTTTTATGAACAGTCCAGTAGCAGCTCTAAGTCAAAATATTAGATATAGCTCAACAAAACACATTATATACATAAGAGAGACTTCAAAATTGGGAGCCATGATTTATGTACGGTATACATAGTTTATTGCCCAGTTACTTTATTGTTTTTACACAACTTAAAACGTCCACTACTTAAGTTAGTTGCAATCTTTTGAAGGCGGTTTGGCTTTTAAAAATTGGTGAAAAGGCCATGAAAATCGTACAACTAACGGCATTGCGAAGTGGAAAGTTGTATCAGTCTAAGTTAAGTAGATATAAGAAAAAATCTTTATTTTTGTACACAGCAAATTTTCAACCCGGAACTAATAATTTCTTAGTGAAAGATAGATGAAAAGATAAAAACAAACCTCTCTGAGTAGCTGTCTCATCTTCCATTGCAGCACGCTTTCCCCTGTTGCCTGAAAACCAAGAAAAAGTAAAGTTTAGAAATTTGTAATGTAAACAGTTATCATGATTATATTATCTTGCTAATTAAGTACTTAATACTTGACTATTAATAATCTGACAAAGATAAGTACCATATTTTACACACCTTTGCTGGTAACAATGAATTCCTTATCCTTGCAATGACTCTCAATTACTTGTCTACTTATTGAAGAAAAGGCTCTAGCCAAGAAAAATCTATTTTGCTATAAAAGAACTCAATACTAGTTGGAGGAGCCTCATACTAGTGGGTATGTTGGAGTAGTAAGTGTCGATTATAGAGTATCAACTATATTTTTATTTTTTCCCCCCCTGATGTGCTCATACTTGACCACACCAACAACACCACAGGGGAAGGCATGCCACTAACCACCACTCAGCTGCTAACTATCTTCTTGTTGGTTAAGAATGAGTAGAGATATGAATATATGTTATGACATGAAGGAGCTGTTAGCTCACACTCCACATTCTCTATCTCTCTTGAATAAGAATAAAAATAGGTCACTTTCTCTCAAATTTATCTATATAATCACAATGGTGTGCGTGTAAGTATTATTCATTATAACTAGAATGAATAGATCTCAAAATACAGTAGAACCCCGCAAATCCGAACTAATTGGGGGGGACAGCTTGTTTGGATTCCGAAAAGTTCGGATTATCCGAAAAATAGTGTATAGAGTTTCTGTACTAACATTAGCACAGTTGTTCAACGTTAACTGACAGTTTAAGATGCCGTCTGTGCATGTGTGGCGCTGAGGGCGTGGTGACAGGGCATTGACCTACTCCCCCTCTACCTGGCAACGCTGGCGTACAGTTCCCTACAGTTGTAGCTCAGTAGCCGTCTTGTGTAGTCAGTGCTGTTGTAGTATATACTCCGCCGTTAGTCTCATTAATTTATTGAAGTTTGTTTAGTTTGTATATAATATAACAATATATTTTACTACTGTACTAATACTGTTCTGTATTAGTACAGTATAGTAGGTAGTAAAATATATTGTTTACATTTCGATAGGCCTACAAAAGTGGGAATCAATTTCTTTGTGGTGAATTGTTATGCGAGTGTTTGTGTCAAGTGTTTAAAGTGAGAAAACAATTTTACTGTAGGGCTATAGGATCTGGTGTTCGGATCTACAGTATAGCCTACATTAAAGTTACTATTTTTTCCATACAGTATTATGATCTACGTAAAATGTTTTCTCACAGTTTCTATTTTTATTTCACTGCAACAAAAGACAATACAGTGCCCTCAACTGAAAAGTGTTTAACTGATTATATAAGCTTTACAATGGCCACTAAACGAAAACACAGCTCATGTACAATTAAAGAAAAATTGGACGTTTTAAAACGATTAGACAAAGGAGAAAGTGCGTCTAAGATAGCTTTGGAATTGGGAGTAGGTAAGGCCACTATAAGTGACTGGAAAAAAATAGGGCAAAAATTTAAAAGTTTTCAGGCAGTACAAGTGAAGAAGCATTGCAAAAGCGACACAATTCTTCTGTATCGGCTCATGATCGTCTTGATGAAGCGGTATTCCTATGGTTTAGCCAGGAGAGGCAAAAGGGAGTACCTATAAGTGGACCTTTGATTCAAGAAAAGGCCTTGCAACTTAACGAACCTATGAATGGCAGTCCGTCATTTGTTGCAAGCAATGGTTGGCTAAACCGCTGGAAAAATAGACATGGTGTTCGTCAGCTCGCAATTACAGGCAAAAAGTTGTCATCAGACGTTACCGCTGCAGAAGCATTTGCACTAGAGTTCAAAGATACAATCACTGACAATTATTCACCTCAACAGATATATAATGCAGACGAAAGTGGATTAAATTTTAAGTCACTGCCTAATAAAAGTCTAGCATCGAATGAAGAAGCGTGTGCGCCTGGCTTTAAAATGAACAAGCAACGTTTAACTGTAATGGCTTGTTGTAATGTGGTGGCAACCAACAAATTGCCGTTGATGGTTATTGGCAATTCAAAGAAGCCACGCGCTTTGAAAGATGTTAATATGGATGCTCTGCCTGTGTATTATAGAAATCAGAAGCAAGCCTGGATGAATAGTGCTCTGTTTAAGGAGTGGTTTGAAAAACAATTTGTTCCTTCGGTGACTAAATTCAATGAAGAAGTGGGGCTACCCAACAGGGCACTACTTTTTCTTGACAATGCTTCATCACACTCTTCAGAAAAAGAACTGACATGTGGTGAAATTAGGGCTGTTTTCTTACCACCAAATGTCACTCCATTATTGCAGCCAATGGACCAGGGTGTCCTGCAGTTTATAAAACTTTATTATAGAAAACATTTGGTACGGACACTTCTATCAGATGAAGAAAGTTCCATCACTGACATCCTGAAAAGAATCACGATAAAAGATGTAAATTATTGGGTTGCTGAAGCCTGGGACAACTGTCCTGAAACTTTGATTAAAAAGTCGTGGAAGAAGCTGTGGTCAGATTTACAATTTGAAGAAACACAGCATTTTCAAGCTCCACTACAAAATGACCTTCTAGATGTCGTTCAAAAACTTCCAGGATGTGAAGAAGCTGGAGAAAATGATGTCATAGAATGGGTTGGTAATGACGATAATGGCCACCAAGAATACAATGATGAGGAAATCGTAAATTTGGTTCAACATCAAAGCCTAATGAAGACGAAGAAAGCGAGGAAGAAATTTCCCAACCAAATAGAGTGTCACACGCAGATGCCACTAAAGCCCTGGATGTGGCTCTACGATATGTGGAGCAGAGCCCTGCTGCGTTACCAGCTGACGTAATGTTTATGCGTAGATGGCTTAACATTGCCACTTCTAGTCGCTACACATCTATGCGTCAGAAGAAAGTTACAGAGTTCTTTAAGAACACACCTTAATCTTTTATATTTTTATACTGTATTTTATCTAACGTTGTATTCATGTATTCATTCTTTACTATACTGTACTTCACTGTATTTCAAGTTCAATTATAAACCATGTTAACGATGTTGAAAGTGTTTTTGTAAATTAAAATTATGTTTTTACGTTTTTGTCTGTTATTTCATTCCCGTTTTTGCGACTCCAAATTTACTGAATACAGTATTTTAACTTGTTAAAAAAAAAGTTTCCGATCCCCGTCAGTTCGGATTTGCCAAAAATTCGGATTTGTGGGGTTCGGATTTGCGGGGTCCTACTGTATTGAAGGAAAATTCTAACTTGAAACTCGAATTAGGGTTGGTAAATGATTTTTGTAAAAAATGTCAAGATCGTTAAACTAGAATTTTATGGACTATGTTGAATTGTACCATATCTTTATACTATACTTGAACATCTAGTTGTTACATTAACAAATGTGTAAAATTACTTAAAAATTGTTTAGTAAAGCAAATAAACTGTTTTATTACGATATTAGCACATTTTTACCCAGAAACCTATTTTAATATTTTTTTCTGTAGAACCAAAATTTGTTCTCACATAAATAAAAAATTACCTAAACAAACTAAGAAAGATAAATTGCATTGTTTTAAGTTCTAGGATACAAATCCAAAAATGTAATGAACACAGTCAAAAAAGCGTGTAAGATTGTTGTATTTTAATGAACTATAAGCTGACTGTTAATCTATAGTAAATCTTGGACCTGTAAGTTTTTATTTGTCTGTCTTTTGGTCTTAATATGAATTTTATGTAACTTAATATAATTCAGGTTCCTGCAATTGCGCCCAGGTTATTTCTAATAATGTATTGATAAATTCAATTGCACTCTCTTTTCAAAAATTAAGTTTACACTTACTATGTGATGAACTGACTCGGAAAGAGACGCTGGTTGCTACGGAGACCTCTGGATGGTCATTTGTGTCAGGTACCTCTTGGTTAGTAGTGTCGCGAGATGATACAACTCGTTTTGGATTACGTTGTCCATTTGCAGGGCGTTCAGACTTCGGTTCAGGTTCACTTTTTGGCTCTGGCTCGCTCGTTGGTTCAGGTTCGCTTTTTGGTTCTGGCTCACTAGTTGGTTCAGGTTCACTTTTCGGTTCTGGTTCACTTTTAGGTTCTGGTTCACTCTTGGGTTCTGGTTCACTTTTAGGTTCTGGTTCGCTTTTGGGCTCTGGTTCACTTTTGGGTTCTGGTTCAGTCTTAGGTTCTGGTTCACTCTTTGGAGAGTGGTTTGGGTCACTAATTACAGCACCTGGGAGATCATCAATTGTTGGAAAGTTTTTACAAGCTGGTGTTAGTCCTCGAGGTCTCCATCCAACTCCTAAATAGCTGGTGCCATTCGCAACCATCACTATTTCTATTTCCTTGTCTTCTCTTAGAATCCTCCAGTACAGTTGCAGACCAGCTGTTAATTCTTTGTGATTATGCCCACTCAAGTCAACCTCAGTATTTTTCACCGGAGATCCTAAAAAAAGAAAAACAAAAATGATATTATAAATACTGCTTTTTAGTGAATTTTAATTTAATTAAATATGATAGAAATGGTTTTAAGATGAGTCTAATTCATAGACAGAGGTTATGATTTGCTAAACGTACGTATAGTAAACAGATATTTAGGTAGATTAGGAAAGCTACTGCATCCAGGTTTCTGACTTTGGGCCATTGTAAAAAAAGTACTATTTCGGTTACAAGTTAAATTATGATTTGATATATTTAATTTTCTTTACAGTAACACACATCATATTTACCATTATAAATTCTTCAAAACTATTAAGATGTTTTAAAAATTCTTTCAAATACTATTTGTTCTGTGATTTGATTGATTCAATATCACGAATGAATGATTGATTTCTTTCATTATGTATATTTTAGCATAAGTTATTTACGAACATTTAAAATATTGAGAATTATTCTTGTGACATGCCAACTATGACGTTGAGTAGCCCCAGTCTTCAATAATTGCTCTCTGTCAGACAGCAATTTGTGAAATCAGTAAAATAACTTTTCATCATTGCTTGCTTCCTTCACTGTGTTTATTTTGAAGTTTATTTGACACAATGTTAACTTTTATCGTTCTTAAAAGTATTTTACTTTAAAATATTTTATTTGACATATAATGTTTAAGAGAATGTCGATTAAGGTCTTTCCATGCTCACAGAGATGTAGTATTTGCGGTTAAATACTATTCTTATTATTTCTTGCAATGTCTGATTTTCTTAAAATATGAATAGATTAGTTTTTATTGGTTTGATTAATTTTCTCAATTATAACTAATTATATCAACTGAATGAAAGACCAGCTGTACGAATCACAAAGGAAGGAGAAGAAAATACTATTTTGATACGTACATAGGCAAGTATGTTTGTACATCAATATAATTGAAATATCTTACTCTTAGTACATCCTGGACCAAACCAGCCGAGATCACAGTAGCATTGCTTCTGTGGAGCAGTAGTGGCGGCCACATCCACACATCGCCCTCGGTCCCCACAGTCACTGTTGTCAATGCACTCATCTCGGTACTGACAACGAGGCCCAAAGTACAGTCTGTCACAGCGGCACTTGGACAGCAAGTAACGCCCGTGACCACTGCAATCCTCTTTGTACTGCTTCCCTAAAATTGGATTCAGTGGAAGAAAATGTATAAGAACTAAAAGATTTACATGTAAAGATACAGTGTATGTATAAAATATTTATTTATACTGAGAGCAACAAGAGAATGTAGGTTCATTGAAACAATTCAAAGGAGAATGGCGGTAAAATCTATTAAGTTTTCAAATAATGCTAGTCCATCTACGAAAAAAGGCACCTATACAAATGATTACTCTAGTATTAGTATCTTGAGGCTGGGTTGCAAGAGGCAATGTTTTCTATTACATAAGAAAGGAATAGACTTTACTTTTTAAGTATTGTAAATTGAAATAAGTAAATTAAAGTAAATTGAATGCAGTAAATTCAATAGTTTACTGAATGTGTGTTGTGTAGTTAGTTCTCCAGTTTGCCATGAAGATGGAATGACAAGCCCCTGGGTCAATCCTTCCCTTCATACCCCTAAATCCTTGAGGATGAAATAAATGTAGTAATTATTACTACAGATGTATAAAGATGTACATTAGTTGAAATCTTAGTGTAACTGTGACTTAATTGTTCGGTACGGCCATACTAAAGGGACCTATGTTTCCTTCTTCTCTGTCCGTTTACTAAGAAAAGGCTTTCAAATGATATATTACTTGGCCTATTTATTATTGATAATTAAGATTTTCAAAACATTCTATGCAAGATGTTAATCCATAACAGAAAGTGGCTTGTTGATTGCCTTGAAAAATGACTAAATGTGATAAAAAAAGCAAATCTAGGACTAATTATTATATGCTTCTTATGGAATTCATATTGGGTTAAAAACTTGTTGACTCCCCCAATATCCTCAGTATGACCACCCACTGTATCCTTATATACCTGAAGCAGTTTTTTGTTAACGCATTTACTCTCTAATTTCTTTACCAAATTTAATATTTGAGCTATCAAACAAATTTCTCCTATTCGTAACTGTTCATTAACATATTACATTTTTTATAATTTGACCCTGAAGGATATGGGAAGCCCCTTCACAATTAATTAACCTGGAGACTTACTGTAGTTAAGGAGAAGGGGCGCATTTATGAATACATTAGCCGACTCTAACAGTTGTCTTGAAGAAGTGTTAATATCTATTACTATTATCAGCTAATGTTTATTGTTATAACATTTGATAGTAATATGGTGTGTAGAAACAGGTCGTCCACACTCATGTAATCATTCATATTCGCCTTAAAATACACACAAAGTTGAGTCAGTGTCTATGTAAGAACGTAACACACTGCGCGCCAGACTAGTTGTTCAATCTGCATGGTTTTTGGCCATAAAAATAACCTGGAAAAATTTTAAAGTAATTGAAAATTTTAACAACTGATCTAATGTAAAAAAATGCTGTTTACAATATTCAGGAGGTTATAGAAACCTGATAAGGAGTAACTTTTATTGTATTTAATGAAAGTTATGTTTGCCATATTTAGTGAAACAGAAAATGCCACCATGTCTTCAAAGAAAAAATATTGGAAGCGAAGGAAGAGAGCAGGTAACTCTTTTTAAAGTTATAAAAATATATTTAAAAGAAGACAAAAACCAAGGAATGCCACCTATAGAAGACTCAAACGACTACAAACGTATACATTAAAAAAAAATATTGAGTGATTAATCAAGCCAAAATACTACAGCAGTAGCGATAATAGCACAGATTTAGAATAGTTTAATTTGTTGATTTTTAGCTGAGTAGATTTGTTTATTAAAGTATGCCTTATAAAATAAAGTTTTGTTGTTTTTATCTTAATATTTTACTAACAATGAAATAAAAAAATGCTCTAATGAATAACTGAGATAAACAATACAATAACAAAGATATTATAATTGCAATTAACTATGGTTTAACAACTAAGAACTTTTGATTTATATCATTAACATAAAATCATTCAGTGCATTACACTGCATGGACACCCCTAATATTATCCATGCTAATAACAATGAAATCGATCACCATACTATTTGTGCATCTTGTACTTGTATTGTAATATATTTGTGCATTTTGTACTTGTATTGTAATATATCTGTGCATTTTATGCTTATGTTGAAATATATTTGTGTTGTGTGACCTTCACTTGTACTGAGTATAACATTGATCGTACTATAATGATTTTCCCTTTATACAAATCCTATATAACAATTGAGTCATTTAGTTCACTCACTTTCTGAACTTATTACTCTACCGATTTTGATGAAATTTTTGTTATTCAAAAGATAATTTGATTTCTAAGTCGTAATAGAGCTAGATTTTTTAAATTCCCACAGGTTTTTGTCCTAAACGGCGTTAAAATCGCAATATTATTCTTATTATTATATTAATTGACCAGCTGGCGGCTTAAACAAAAAATGTTAAATGGTCCAAATAATTTATTCGGTTAAACATAGAGAGCAGCACAAAAACATATCAAGCTAATTATAAAAGAGCGAATATACATGTCTGTCTATGTGTATGTTATCATCAGCCATTAAATAAAATGATAACATTTGAAAAAGGCTTAGTAATAACATTGGTTGTTTATAATAATTATTACACTATAAATAGAGTGCAAATAAAGTGCAGTAACTGAGCTACTGTAAATGAATTTAAATAATATGATTTTACTTAATACATTTTAATTACTAATAATTTAAAGTCAAAAGTTATTTGCCGAGGCCGAAGGCGTCACGCGAAGCGTGCAGGAGTGTCCCCTAGTCTGTAAATAATTCTCTAAAACAGATTGAACTTACTAGGTTTAATATCCACATCTGCACAAGACCAGAACCGATAGGAATTGCCCCACTCCAAGGCCTCTCGTTGTAGTCTTATCGTGCAGTCTGTGCATTCAAAGTCAGGCGGCAATCTCACGTTGTATGCCTGTGCCCTGGAACACATATTCAAACAGCATTTTTAATTAAAATGTTATATCTATTTTAACACTGCAAAACAAAATTATTGATATTACAGCTAAACAATAAAGTCAAATTACATAAAACATAATTAAATAATACATTGATATTTATTGAATGCATTATTCTCTATTTTTATTTTAAGATTAATGTTTTTTTTAATTTTATTTATAGTTTCATTATATTTTGTTCCAATTGACCACATCCAAAGACTAATGATAAAAAACATTAGAGAAATTAAAGATGATGTTTGGTGAGGGAGGAGTTATCAATATCCCAAGTGTGTCAAATCTGTAAACTTTATCAAGTAGTTTCTACAATTCAACTTACGCTACAATTCAACTTACGTCGCGTCAACCCTGACGAACTCCGAATCCTTGGTGACGGGAGTTAGGTCCACCACTGGCCTCAGTAAATTGTCCAACACTTGCAGTTTGAATCCACCCTATAACATACAATATTTGTCAGAATTCCTTTATCATTTACAATCTACGAGTATGTACTATAAAGCTAGATGTAATAACTCACTCACTCACTGACTAACACTAAATGTTGAAGCACTTCCCAACGTCCTACCCCCATAACATTTATAATTGAATTGAAGCTCTCTGTCTGAAACCTCCAGGCAAATTCACAACAGTTTATTTTTGGCCTTTTTTTTACCCCCACAACTACCCAAATGTATTTCTTATGGTAAAATCGTAAAAAAAGTAGTTTTTAAAGGTCAACTTGAGAATAAGCTTGCATAAAATGTTCAAACCTTCACAGTTCTACATGCTTAACAAACGTGCACCTTATATATGAGTTTCAGCTTAAAAACTTAAAAATGTGGGGTATCGATGGCCCAAAAATGAAATTTTTTAAAATGTAAAAATGTTTAAAACTAATCTTATCTACTCAAGTGGAGTATCAATTTAAAGTTATTTCTCTCCTGAATCCAAATGTAACAACAGATTTTGAAAAGGGTAAATATTAAGGGGTATATGAAAAAAAAAATCCTAAAACCAGTAAAAGGGTCAGGCACCTGACTGACTGATAGCCGACTGGCGATGCCAATGAATCAGTTTTGATGTAAATCAAGGGTCCACTAGGACATCCTCTTTTTATAGGCTTGCGCCCTTGTGAGAGCGACTCTTTAAGTGACTCTCTAAGCGGAGTCTTAATCTTAACTCTCGACAAACAGAATATATACTATAAAAAAACTGACTTTGATTTCTAGGAATAAAAAAAGGTCTCACTTACAGATTGGAATTTGAAAACTTATTTTATTATCATGTATTTTTTAACATCGAATTTCATTAATCCGCAAACAGTTTTATTACTCCCAGCTATATTAAATAACGCTTACTTGATATGTAGATAATATGTGGAGATTTCCAATGCTTTTAATTTGTAGGAAACAAACACAACATTTCGACAGGCATAACAAACTCCTGGCGTCTTCAGGTGTACTTACTAACTTAGCCTACATCTAAAACTACTTTATTATTTTTTTTTCCTTAACCCATACTAAATCAGAAAAGACATAATACTACATGCTTTTTTTTTTTTTTTTTTTTTTTTTTGATTACTGTTGAAAGTCAAACGTTCTTAAAACTATTACACGTAACATAATTATACAAAATATAATACACAATATGAAATACAAAAGAAATGCAAAATATGAAATCGTTCAACAAAACACAGAGCAAGTTATGCAAGTTATTAAATGGACCAAATATTCAATGAAATAAAAAATAAATGCAAAATATGAAAAAAAAATCAACAGAGCATAGAGCAGGTTATTAAACAGACAAAATACTCAATGAGACACAAAAAAATGCAAAATGTGAAAAAAAATTCAACAAATCAAAGAACAGGTTATGAAATAAGCAAAATATTCAACTTGTCTATTTATAACCTGCTCTATGCTCTGTTGATTTTTTAATATTTTGCATTTATTTCATGTCTCATTGAATATTTTGTATGTTTAATAACTTGCATAACTTGCTCTGTGTTTTGTTGAACGATTTCTTATTTTGCATTTCATAGGGGTTTGTATTTGAAAATGTTTAATTGTCCCCGTTTGCCCCCTTTAGAAATGGGGGGCCAAATGTTTAACAACTTGAAAAATAAAAATATATGTTATAAGTATGGTCAAGGTTTCACATTGATATCTCAGCCAATTTAAACTATATCAAGTGTGCCAGGACATAAAACTCACCCTGTATATTTATTTTTGAAAGCAGACACAAAAGAATGTTGGAAACCAAGGACTATATATTTGAACAAATAAATATGTGTTTGATATATATATATATATATATATATATATATATATATATATAGTCCCCTTTAATTATTTTAACATTTTAAACTAATTATATGATACATATTCAAAAATGAATTGAGTAACTGTATGACCAAATTATATGTTTGAATCATATGGTAGATTACTAAGAAGTTGTTCAGTTCTTATATCATGTGACTAGGGGACACTCCCGCACACTTCGCTAGCCAATCCCCTCACTCGCTATGCTACGCTCAAGGAGGAAGGTCTTCCTGAAACCTCACCAAAACACTCTGCTACAGTCCTATTTGTGGCATCATAAGCAAGCTCCATCTATGACCTCACCAGGACTCTTAACCTATGAACGAGCTTAACTATGAAACCAGGATTCTTAACCTTAACTATGAAAGAGCCCATAAGATTAGTCTTTTCTAAAATATTTTGTTATGTTAGTAATCAAGAAAAGGATACCTTTAATTTAATATACCACTTGAGTGTATCAGCCAATGTTAACTAGTTTAACCAGATATAGTTTAACCAGCCATTTTGAGAAAAAATTAAACTTTTGTGAATTTTCCTGGAGGTTTCAGACAGAGAACTTCAATTCAAGTATACACATGATTTGGGTAGGACGTCGGAAAGTGCCTCAACATTTAGTGTCAGTCAGTCAGCATTGAGTGAGTGAGTGAGTCTCTATATCGAGCTTTAAAGAATATAGACTAGGGGACTACACCCTGCGGTATCGCCTGGGAACTGTACCTTTAGCCATTTATGGAATTCGGCCTGCGGCCTCGCTGAGGCCCCTTTTTGGAACTTGGCCTATGGGATCACGGGGAAAATTTCGACCTGCGGCCTCAACCAGGCACTCTGCTACAGTTTCATTAGTGATCCCAATCCAGCTATATATTTAGAAATTTTAGTACACCCTTTTTTTGTTTTAGGAGATTTTATTTTCTTTTTGAGACATACACCCCTTATTATTTGCTCTTTAAAAATCTGATAGTATAATTGGATTCAAGAGAAAAATAGCTTTAAATTGATACCCCACTTGAGTAGATAATATCAGTATTAAAAAAGTATAAATTTTCAAAAATTCAGTATTTTAAAGTTTTTTAATTGAAATTTATATACAAGGTGTGCGTTCGTTACGCGTGTAGAACTGTGAAGGTCATAGAAACTACTTTTGTGATTTTCTAATAAGAAATACATTAGGACAGTTTTGGAGCAAAAAAGGTCGCCATCTTTTTTTAATGAAAAAGTTAACTTTTGTGAAACTATCTGGAGGTTTCAGACCGAGAGCTTCAATTCAAGTATACACTTTATGGGGGATTGAAGTATACTAAAAAGTGTCTACATCGAGCTTTATAGTATATAGATGATACTATTTTACTACGATTGTATGTGTACTGCATAAATAATAAATGTCTTGAATAATTATGGTAAACTATGAATATAAAACCTTTTTATTTAGTTCAAGAGATATTACAGTAGTATATCAAGTCTTCGTGTATTTCCTATGTACTCATCCCTAAAATTCCCTATTCCCGTTCAGAATTTTAAGAACTAAATATTTAAAAACACCCTTTTGTATTAAATGTAACGTTAAGTGAAAATGTCAAGAATATCAACTAACTACTTTTCGAGTTTTGCGTACAGAAACTTAAGGAAGTTTGATTTTTATTTACATAAGCTGAAAAAAGTTTAATATATGTAAATTTTAAAAATAAACGGTGCTACCTATGAAGCAAAAACGAGTCAACTGGGGTAATGTGTGTTTACAGCTGATTTTGATGCTCACTGACACAAAAAAGGGAATAAAATCCGACAAAAAAGAACAACGAAGTGCAATAAATTATCTTTCTTCGGCGAGAGTGAGAACGGAGTAATCAGAAGAGGCGTGTCCTCGAGAAAGTTGCAGAAAGTGTCTCCATACGCACGTGCGTAGTTATTAGCGGACTCGTTTACATCATTCCCGTCTAGCTTATAGAGTTAAATGTCAACCAACGTTGGTAAACACTCAAACCATCACCCTTCACAAATGGCCGAATAGCCGCATTACAGTAAAAGCCAGCTCGACAATGGACCATTGGATATGCGCACTTTATTATATGTAAGGCGTTATTTTCTCAGAAATTGTGTTTTCAGGTACAATAGACTCTCTTTATTAAGAAACAGTCTGGTTAGTAAAGCAATATTGTAGATTGTTCCCATAATATTCTTATTAGATATTTTTCTTGCTCCTAAATTTGGAACAGCAAAGGTTCTGTGCCTCTGGCCTTTTAAGTTTTTAAACGGTTCAAATTATTGTTATATAAATGACATATAAACTATATAATATTTGAGTTAAAATTTGTACAATAATCTCTGTTGAAAGAGTAGATTAATAGTATATAAATACTTTATTACTAAAGTTTATCATAAGTGAGGGAGTTTTGTGCTTCTATGAAAATTGTGGGTGGTGGCAAAATGAAGGGAAAGAGAGGGGAGGAACACGTTGTGTGTGTGTTAGTGAGGCAAGTTCTTTTCTACTCCTGGTGACAGTTGAGATAAAATATACGAGTAAATTCCTTGGAGCGCTCAACAGTGCGCTGGACGATCACCCCCAGAGCAACAGAATCCTTCCTGTCTACCGGTCGCACGTCTACTGCAGGAAGTGATCGAAGACAATGCGGTGCGTAAGTAGAGATGCGCCATTGTACTTATGTGCCTTTGTCTAACCCCTACGCACCTGCTGACCAAGCCATGGAGCCCACGTAGGTTTACGCAACACAACATAACCTACGCAGCGCAACTTGGCCTCGGTGACCGTCACTATGTTAATATTGTCGCGGCTATTTTTCGTAATGATGCAAAACAGGATACTCCACCCTGTAAAATTAACTTAGGAAAAGGACACAGAATTTCTCTTTAAATAAATAAGTTGACGATATCTGGCCTAGTTTTGTAGAATTTCCTGTAACACAATACTGCTAAGCTTAATTGTAGGCCTCGGTCTAACATTAAATAATAAAACTGTTCTATTGTGTAGGGCCTACTATGTTTTAATCAAATTTTACTACCTATCAAATACGGTAAACTGTAGTATTTTATGATAATAATAATAATAATAATAATCTTTATTGCATTAGACAATTTTTACATTGTATTGCATGCGTCAGAATTAATAAAAATTAAAATATATGAATAAATTACTTAGGCCTACACTATTCATTAACGTAAAAAAATCATTCATTCAACTTTCAAACTTACATCAGTTAACATTCATTCATACATTCACTCTTTAACTCTAGTGTCAATCTTTATTACGAAACTTAGTGGCCCCAGCGGTATGTTAGGAACTCATCAACAGAGTAGAAAGCTTTAGATATTAAAAGAGTTTTTAATTGAACTTTAAATTGAGTTGCGCTTTCTAAATTTTTTATGTCTGCAGGGAGTGCATTGATTATTCTGACCCCGGCCTGAGAAGGGAGTTGCTCGAAAGCTCTTGTTCTGTGAGCTTGAGTTCGTAGGCTATCCCTGCCTCTAGTATCGTGCTCGTGAATGTCTGCGGCTCGTGTTAAATTACAACGAAACCGACAGAAAAAAGCCACTTGAAGAACATAGAGACAGGGAAGGGTCAGCAATCCGCACTCCCTGAATGCATCTTGACACGACTCTCTTGGTTCTAAATTATTAATTATTCTAATGGCTTTCTTTTGAAGCCTAAAGATTCTTTCAGATTTAAATTTAGCACATCCTCCCCACAGCATCAGTCCATAGGCAAGATGTGGATATATTAGGCCAAAGTAGGCCATCTTCAATACTTTAAATGAGCAAAACTTTACCAGATTACGCAGTGCATAAATGCCTGAAGTAACCTTCGAACAAATGTGTTCGACATGAGTGTCCCAAGTCAGACCTCTATCCAGGTACATTCCTAAGAACTTTGTAGATTCAACTTCCTCTATGAGGGTGTCATCTATCATCACAGAAGGCCGAAGCCTACTGTCTTGTTGTCGAAGGCAGAAGTTAATATATTTTGTTTTTGAGTTATTTACATGCAAATAATTATCAGAAAAATACTGGATACAAGAGTTTAGTTTAATAAACGTATCGATTTCAAGATCGTTATTTGTTTTATTTCTATTAGGGAGAGTCGTGTCATCAGCATACTGGACAATCTTTCCATTCTGGATCGATGTTGACAGATCATTGACATAAATTAAAAACAAAACTGGACCAAGTATAGATCCCTGGGGGACACCTTGGTTCATAGCGGCCCTTTGTGACAAAGTGTTGGCAATCTGGACACACTGAGATCTATTTGCGAGATAAGATTTTAGCCATTTAAGTGGCAGACCACGAATACCACATGTATCCAATTTTTGCAACAGGGTTGCGTGATGGACACAGTCAAAGGCTTTGGAGAGATCAAGGAACACACTGAGAGTCTGTTCCCGTCTCTCAAAGCCCTCCATGATTTCTTCAACAAGATTATTAATTGCGTCGATAGTTGATTTATTTTGACGAAAACCAAATTGTATTTTACTAATAATTTCAAATTGATTGATAAAATTGATTAATCGTACGGTAAAAAGTTTCTCAAAAATCTTGCTGATTACTGGAAGGATAGAAATTGGACGATAATTGCTTGCAATTAGAGGGTCGTCTTTTTTGAAAATTGGTGTGATCTTTGCTGTTTTCAAATTGGATGGAAATATGCCGGATTGAAAAGACATGTTGACTAATTTTACTAGTGGTTTTAGAAGATGCCTGTAGCACCTTTTGAGGAGCCACACTGACAAGCCATTGAAATCACATGTCCGTTTTGATTTCAGTCCCTGGATAACCCTTGCCACCTCCACCTCGTCCACACCGGTAAGCACCATTGAAGATGACGGTAGATTATGAGATATGATATTTGGACGATGGCCACTTTTACTATCATTTATAATGCCCACAGTCGCAAAAAAGCTATTCAATTCTGAAGCCACTTTTTCCGGGTCTTGAATTTTTTCTCGCCAAAGACATTCAAAATGGTGTCTCGAGATTTGCAGAAGTGTTCCCCTACGCACTTTGCTAGTTTTATTAGGAATCGTTTACATATTCCGTTGCTATAGGTTAAATGCAAACAACTTTGGAATTCAATCCATCACTTACATATGGCCAATGCGCATTACAGTAAAGCCAGTCGACAATGTCATTGATATGGCACTTATTATATTAAGCGTTATTTTTCTCAATTGTGTTTTCTAAAACAGTCTTCTTAAAAACAGTCTTTAGTAAAAATATTGTAATTTCCATATATTCTCTTTTTAAATTTTTCTTGCTCTAAATATGGACAGCAAAGGTTCATGTGCTTGTGCCTTTTAGTTTTTTAAACGTTAAATAATTGTTTATAAGTGACATATACACTAGTATAATCATTGAGTAAATTGTACAATAATCTCTGTGAAAGAGTAATTAATATCATAAATACTTTTTCTAAGTTTTATCTAATGAGGGAGTTTGTGCTTTGAAAATTGTTGTTCAAATCGAAGGGGAGGTTGACATTTTTAGTCTCCGTCAATTATTTACTCCTGGCGACAGTTGGTAAAATAGCGAGTATTCCATGTAGCGCTCAACAGTGCGCTGGACGTTTTCACACTGTACACAGATCTTACCTGTTACCGGTCGGTGGGTCGCACGCCTACTGCAGAAGTGATGAGACAATGCGTGCGTGGTAAGATCGCGCATTGGTTACTATGGCCTGTCTACTCCTAGACTGCTGACCGAGCATGGAGCCCAACGTAAGTTTAGCAATCCACATAAATACGTGAATTGGCCTCGTGCCGTCATATGTTAAGATTGCGCGGTATTTTTCGTAATGATCAAAAAAGGTATACGCATCCCTGTGAATTATCTATAGGAAAGATAACAAATTTCTCTTTCAAAAATGTAGTTGAGTAATATTCGCCTCAATTTGTAGAATTTTCTTACGAATACTGTAATTAATTTTCAAAAATTAAATTAGATGATTGTTCTATTGTGTTAGGGCCTACTGTTTTAATCAAATTTTACTACATATCAAATACGGTAAACTGTAGTATTTTATGATTTTAGTCGTATGTTGATATTACATTACACATCCCCCCTTCCCCCGGTATTGAAGGGTGTTTAATAAGTTGCATGACTATGCATATAAGCAACAGTAACGTTTGGGGTAAAGGAAACACTAACCGTAGAACTCCCAATAAATCTCTTAAGACTTTCGGTGTGGTGAAAATAATTGCAAAGCAAATACTTGCAGAGTATATGAAAAACAAACATTCAAATTCACACAGTAAACCAAACGATGATTTCATTAAGTCCCTCGATTCAACAAATTTGTTTGTTTTTAATCTATTAAACAATATTTAACACTAATTTGTTGTTGTTCCCACAAATTTCTATAAGAACAAAATACAACAAACATTCCATTTCATTTAAATCATACGTGGCTAACTTAATATATCCCACGGTACCTAGAAAAGAAAATCTTTTCTAACTACCGTTAACTACCCAACTTAATGAAACTAACCTAACTTCTAATCAACAAAGCATACGATTTATCAAAGTTAACGAAACGTAACATAACTTATCTGTCTTAATGAAAAGTAGCATACCTAAACTAGAAAAAGACCTATGTTGCTATGCTTCTTCGATTGCCCAAGTATAAAAAATATCTTTATCCCTATATTCTAAGACTGTTGACATATAATAATAATATGTTTTTATAGCATAAATCACAATTTACAAATTTTTGTCACAATCATCGCGAGTAAACATAAGTAAAATTTGCCCATTCCATTACAATATGCCCTTTCAAAAACACACACTTTTATTCACTCATCCACATTCTCATTCATTCACCAACTATACCTTCTCAAATTCCTCCGGTATCAATTTAAAATTCAGTGGCTTCCCAATCAAACGCAAAGCACTCGTCTATGCTATAAATAACTAGTTGGAACAAACATTCTTTAAGTCGGTTCTTAAACGCCTTGGGCGTTGTAGCATTTTTAATAAATTCTGGTAGTCTGTTAATTATACGAACACTTACCTGTGAGGGAAAGTGTTCATAGACTACAGTTCTAGGACATACATACACTATGTTGCTGCCTTTAAAATATACAGGCAAGGCAACGTCAGCAGATTTAACTGTTTGAACGCTGGCCTGCATGACTATTTGTAATGTAATTTGGCAACTATTCTGACTGCCCTTTTTTGAATTATGAATATTCTGATGAGGTTTGTGTTAGAGATTCCCCCTCCCCCCACGAAGCCACGCCATAAGAAATATGAGGATAAATCAAACCATAGTAAGCTGTCATTATTTTGGTCCAGACAAAATCTGGCCAAGTTTCTCAAAACATAAGTGCTGGATGGCAGTTTTTTACAAAGATTTTATATATGAATATTCCAAATCAAACCTTGATTGAGATATATACAAAGGAATTTAACTGAACTGAAATTTCAGTTTTTCTATTACGACTGTCAGACTTCCTTCGGAATTTGACGACTGTAAACAAAAGTTCATGAAATTGGACTTTGTTAAATTTATGTTAGGGTTGAGTTCTTGAAATTGTTGAATACTTTAGTTCAACTGCATGAATGCCCGAATTTGAAGCTCTTGATTTGTAATTTCGTTAAAGCAGAGTCGTGTCATAAGCCTACTACTCGAGTGACCCGTGCCGTAGCGATGAAACAATTTTCACTATCGTATATCAGGAATAATAGAGGACTGAGTATTGATCTCTGTGGGACTCCATACATAACCGAATCAACTAAATATCTGATCTCCATTCAGCCTTTAAGACTTCTTCTACTCAAGGCCCTTGACTCATCAGCTAGCTGTTTTTGTTCATTACAGCTTGAGGCCTCAACTCATACGTGAAATTGCTGGTAGTTTTGTGTACAGAGGACAATTAGGAGCCACCGGGCCCGTGTCCTCATCACCAGATTACCTCTATTATGTGCCAGATTGCTTCTTTCTTTGTCATGCGGGAAGACTTCTTTGTTAGAAAAAGATCTTGGTGGGAAGTAAAAAAGAAGTCTGGGCTTGACATGGCACGGCCTTCGTGTGGCGCCCAAAGACGATTAAAGTCTTCAAAACACGATCACAACTGAACGAAGATAATCAATCAATCAAATTTCTTCATTTAAAAACAGTTCAAGAACTGTACAATAGCATCATGTTAAGCAATACATTTTCTAATAATACATTAATTCTAACATTATTCCTAACACAAAATCTGCTATATACATAAAAAAAAGTGATTTAGTCCTTTGCAAATGCGTTAGCAAACTCCCGAACACTGTAAAAGGAGGGGCTAGTAGGCTAACTAGCTCACTCTCTTAGCAAAACAATTAATACCACATACATTTTTTATGTCTTCTGGCAGTGAGTTGTAGATTTAGGTACCACTGAAAGAAACAATGATTTTTCTTAAAACGTTTTTGTTACTTTGACGTGCTGAGGCAGCTTCTTTACCTGAGATTATATTTGTGCTCTTTGGGTTATTGTTAAATAAATATCTATTTTTATTTAGAAAAATAATACAAAATATAAATTGAAGGGAAGGTTAACATACTGAACTGTTGAGCAAATGAACGGCAACAAAACGTTTTTAGTTTTTTGAAGATTACTCTTATGGCCTTTTTTGTAGCTCGAATAAATATGTTGTCTTCTCATTTCATATTCCCAGACACTCTCTATGGAATGGGAAAATAAGATTGTAGTTTGCATTGACAAGAGTAAAAGATTTTGATAACATTTTTATTTTAACATTTCAGAGGCTCCACATACTCTGAAATCGACTTATGCTCGTCTACTATATTCCAAAAAATGGAAATTATTCCATAATATGTTTACGCCCATTTGTGTTTCTAATGTAATGTTTGTGTTTTTTTACACTTATTTAAAATAGCGAAAGCTGGATATTTTCTGTAAAGTGTGATCAGTCTTTGAAAATGTTTGCTATAGATATAAAGACAAATAGAAACTGTTAAACATTATTAACGAGGGCAATAGACGAGAATATTTTGCAAAGTTTGTTTGAATAGGTCTTTTTATTAATTATTTTAAGTTAGGTTATGTTTCATTAGGTTAGATTCGTTATGTTAGGTTAGCCAAGTTTAAGTATATGTTCTGTAAAAAAACAGTCACTATTTTTTAACAAGTTAGAACATTTTATAATATTGCTGACATGTAAGTAAAAATGTTCCAGCACCATTTTTTTTTTTTTTTTTTAGTACCAAGGAGGTTCACTTTGACATATTACTTAATAATCGTAAAACCTAACCTCACCGAAATTAGGACAATATCTTAATTAATTTCACCATGAAGGATTAATTATATCTCCTCCTGGACCAATTTTGAAAATGTTTAGATAATACAGTAAGAATACTAATTGGTCTATAGTTAGTAAATACTCATAGAGAGGAACGTATTTTCAATGGGCAAACTACAGCAAACTTTCGGAAAGTAGAGGATGGATGGGATCTAACTACTGACACATTAGTTGGAGTATCGTAAGCAATTTACCCACGACCAATTTAAGATACCGTTTTAAGGTTGATAAATGTATACACGTTGGTGGAGCGCACATTCTAAATTGAAGTGCGCAGATCAATTGGTGATAATTAAGTCATCATTAACGAAAGGCAGAAACATAATGATGATGCAGAAACATAGTGATAGAGCCGTTGAATGGCTATACGGTAAAAAGATATTTTTTAAACAAGAAGCCAATTAATGTAGTATTTGTATGTTCAAATCATAAGAAATGATAATTAACAGTGAACATATACAAATCTAGTGTATTAACATGTTCTTAATATCTTTGTAAAGCCAGTGTAGACATCTGTAAAGTGGAAATCACAATATTACGTCAACAGCTTGGAAAATGACGTGATTACATTATTTTCTATAAACGCCATCGAGTAAAAACATTATTACGACATAGAAGAAGCAATCGTCTATATATATTCCAGATTGCATCACTCATGAGTAATTGTTAATTTATTGCCTCATTGGTGATTATTGTGTAAGCTTTGAAATATTCATAATAAACATATTACTGTGTTCATCATCATTTCTTTTATATACACATTTATAATAAATAATTTACACTAGCACCTGTGTAAATAAATATTATATGAGTCCTTAAGAATCTGCTACCATGTTAGTTTTAATACCGTAGAACAATCTTATTTGTGAATATATAATTTTTCGTTATTTACTGACCACAATTTGTGTATGAAGTCTCAAGTGTAATTTTAAACGTGGTCATATTGCGCATTGGGATCACTTTTCATATTTTGAATACATACCCCTAGTTTTGAAAAATATGTGAAAGTAAAAACTTCAATGAATATTTTTATTCAAATTGTAATATTTTAACTATTTGGGACAGTATTAATAAAGATTTAGATATACTGAGAAAATGGTGCATTTAAAATGAAATGGAAATTAATGTAAATAAAACCAAATTTGTTAATTTTAATTTAAGAAGCTTTGACTTTCATAACCAATTACAATATCACATACCTGACTGTACTGATAGGACAAAGCAGTGTTAATGTCAAATAATAGAAAAAGTTAGTAGTCTTAAGTATCTAGGAGTAATCTTAGATGAAAGGGTTACTTGGGAAAACATATTGCTGCGTTACATGGATCAATCTCTTTGAATACCAGAAAATTTTACTTTTTAAGAAATATTTGTGACAACACTTTACTTCGCTTTAATTCATTCACGGTTGCAGTATGGAATAATTTGTTGGGGACATGCTTTCAGATATCTATTAGATAGACTAAGAACCACTTAAAATCATTATATCCGTATCATTTAAAAAAAGCAAAAACGAAATAACTCTTTTCCTTTATATTCAGAATTAAAAATACTACCAATACAACATCTATAAGTATATAAAGTGTTAAGACTATTTTGTATAAGAAGTGGAAATCAAGGGATCAATGACCTTTTTTATAAAACCAGAAACTTTGTAACTAAAACTTTTAGAATCCCTTAAGTCAGTAAAGCAGTTTTTAGACAAGCATATTTATACAATGAACCTAAATATTTTTATCAATTACCTATTCATGTAAAAAACTGTATCAATATAAAATCTGTTTGATCTGCATTGCAATCGTGGCTCCTACTCCAAGAAAAAATTGACTTTTTAAATTCAGTAATATCCTAACAAACAATTTTATTCTTTTAAACTAATAGCAATATTTTTTCCTACCTATATTTTCTTATTTTGTACACTGTTTATATACTTATTTATATACCTATATATTTTATATTAATATAAGTCTAATGTTTATAATTTTGTATAAATTGTGGTATGTACTTACACTGTATGGATATAATTTAATTTTAATTCAAGAGAAGCAGCTGTTGCAGAGAGATCACAAGTTGTTTAAGTGAATCTGGACACTTTTTATTTCATTTATCTTAATAGTTGGACTCATGTTGTACAGTCCTACTTTATGGTTTGTTTGTTGATAGTTAAGGCAACTTAATATTGAAGAAGAGGAAAAGTACATGAGCCAACGAGTAAAACTTATATTGCGGTAAATTTAAACAGCACATGGCCATGTAAGGTAAGTCCACTATGTCTACAGCAGGAAACACTAAACTTGTGTTTAGAAACTAATTATACTGTTGTTGGCCGACTGTACGGTCGCTACGGGTCAACTTGTGTTATTACGGACACCAGCAGATCAGACGGGTGTCAACATATCACGTTCGTACCGTCGGTGACGACGCACTAAGTGGCAAAGTTCACCGACTTCACATGGGAGAGAAGACTTTCTCTGACGTGTCCGAGAATCTGCGCGATCACGACGCTGAAAGGCATTTTACCGCGGTCAGGAAAGCGTATTAGGCCCCTGTCATAGAGCGAGGATCGTAATTGTGTCGAAGATAATCCGATCAAGTCTAATTTGAGAGATTAGTTAGCTCAAAATTGTATAGTTTATTTTAAAATCATATAATGCATATCTTTCAGAAGCTGAAGCGCATTTTAAATTTACATCTAAATGTAGGTGTAAATTTAATTTTTGTGTTTCTTTAATTGCCAGAGAATGGTTGTGATGTGAGTACAACCAGCTCACTTTATTTGACGTAACAGGACGTAGTTTCCTTCCAACAACCTTCTTATAGCCATTGAGTGAAAAATTGTCTATTAGGAAAACTAATTAGTTAATCGTATACCCTTTCCTGCTAATACCATTAGCAATTTTAAAATTAACCTTTAGTTTAAAGTTTTTGTGTCTTTGAATGATAGGCGAGAAAAATATGGTATGATTTATTTTTTATTGAATTATTTCACGTACTTAATAATATTTTTAGTATAATTGTGTTTGTACATTTTAGGATTTAAAACTGGTTTCTTGTTGTTTTTGTTTTTTATTGATTCTAAAGATTTTATTGAGTTGTTTTGTTGTATATATAATAGTCCAATGTTACATTTATCCCATTGTTTGTTTTGTTATTTATTTAAAATTTTTATAATTATTGTTATCTAATTTATTGTTGTATTGTTTTTGATTAAAGGAAGTTCCAAAAAAAATGTACTGTAATATATATGTGTAAAAATATTTCACATGTAATTGTATCACCATAATTGTAAAAAAATTATAGTTTTTCTGTTAATTAGCCTTGAGCTAGAGAAATAAATATAAACTGTTTGTACAAATTGTAATTTTTCGCAAGTAATAAATATATTTGAATTTGAATATTTATGTGCGATGCAAACATTGAACGCGGACTTAACTTGCTAACAAATCAATATGTACTTAATTATCTTAATTATACAGCTAGTTTGGTTCTAGATTACACATAAGGAGCCTAGAATGTATAACGTGGCGTCTGAGGTTTCTCGGGTTTCTGACGTTCCTTCCATCAGCTGAAGCGTCAACTACTACAATGAATACATATCTCTGAGAAGAACAACCCCTATGGCGATAAGTCAGACTGTTTTCTTTTGGTTTGATGAGTCGCCAAGAGAGTGCTCTACTCTGAGTAAAGGCAGTGCGAGAGAGAGAGAGAGAGAGAGAGAGAGAGAGAGAGAGAGAGAGAGAGAGAGAGAGAGAGAGAGAGAGAGAGAGAGAGAGAGAGAGAGAGAGAGAGAGAGAGAGAGAGAGAGAGAGAGAGAGAGAGAGAGAGAGAGAGAGAGAGAGAGAGAGAGAGAGAGAGAGAGAGAGAGAGAGAGAGAGAGAGAGAGAGAGAGAGAGAGAGAGAGAGAGAGAGAGAGAGAGAGAGAGAGAGAGAGAGAGAGAGAACAGACAGTCATCGAGAGTCAGCAGACGTGTGACAAAGACAAATATACTGCCAATGGACTTCCTGTCATTCACACTGGCTTGAATGACAAGCACCATCTACTGTCTATTGTTCGAACCAGGTTGAATTTTTAACATGGGGTCTGATCAAGTATTTATTGCCCATTGGCACCAACACTGGACTTCCTAACTCTTTCTCTTACTAAATAATTCCATAACGTCCAGGATTTATTGGTGAAGGTCTTCAGGGCATGTAGGTGGAGTGGGTTGTAGGGACTTATAGGTGGAGTGGGTCGTAGGGACATATAGGTGGAGTGGGTCGTAGGGACATATAGGTGGAGTGGGTCGTAGGGACATATAGGTGGAGTGGGTCGTAGGGACATATAGGTGGAGTGGGTCATAGGGACGTATAGGTTGAATGGGTTTTCGATACTTATTATGTGGAGTGAGTCTTCAGGACATGTTGGTGAAGTGGGTCTTCGGAAATTATGGGTAGAGGGTCCATCCTTAGAATCTATGGATGTGTGCGTCTCTGGAACGAACAAGTGGAGTGGGATTTTGGAATTTATGAGTGTAGTATGAACTCGGGATCCGTAGGTAGAATGGATCTTCGGGACCTATAGGTGAGTCGGTCTTTGGCACTTATGGGTGGGCGGGTTATCTACCAAATATTGTTAATGGGCAGGACAAGTACTTAATACTGTTAAGTAGTGATCAAACACATACACAAAGTGTTTAGGGTGGGTGAATGTGCCTTTGAGAATATGCCAAAAATGAAAACATCCTAGTCACAGGTCCGAACCTCTGACTAGGATGTTTTCATTTTTGGTGGGACCAACAGTGATATAGTTCGATTAAATGTGAATACCAACAAATCCTACAATGAACTTAAACGTCACCTTATTCAATCAAGACATACATTATTTGTAAACTATCTCTTGTGATATTGTAATCACATATTAATAAGGACAAAACATTAAATTAAACTGGATCCGATATACCCATATTTTTAATTTTTATTACTAAAATGTTATTAAGTAAATGGTATTATTTAATAATTTAACTACTAGCATTTTGTCTTACAAATTAATGCTATCTATGAACATTCGAAAACAATTAGAAGTAACAATTAATAATATCATTTTGTGATTCTGATCCGATACCTGTGTATATTGTTGCAAAATAATGAGTTAATTTATCTTTTTTTCGGGGGATAGCAATTTTGGTAGTGCTATCGTGATAGAAATGCTCTTATAGGAATGAAAAAGAGGATAGCAAATTGTGGGGTCAGAGAGGCCGGATGATCCGGACACGTTCTGTCATGCCACTTGTAACACGTGGTTGTTTACTCACCCGGTGAGGATATGCCAGGTGCCACGTGATGTTGAAGGTCGACCCTGACAGCAGGCTCGTCTTTATGGACCCTGAAACATATTCAAGTGATTTAGAGAGTTGGCTCGTTGGTATTTCTCCCATAAAACAGTCAACTAGATCGTCAATAAAGATTTGATGCAGTAAAACTTCGATAGTTCAAGACTTTGTGGAGTATAATAGGTGTGTCGAACTATCGAAATGTCGTAATATAAGGAACGTATGGTAAACATGAAAGAAAAATTAAATTTGTATAGAGAAACTATAATATAATTTCTTCATGAAAGTTCACCTTAATATTTTCAAAACTAAAATAAAACTGTATATAGATGTAAAAATTAATGTCATAGTGAATTGGTATGGAGTTTCTGTAATTTATGAGTATGGACTGTATCAGAACTTATAAGGCACCGTAAAGTTTATATCATAGTGAATTGGTATGGAGTTTCTGTACGTAATTTATGAGTATGGACAGTATCAGAACTTATAAGGCACAGTAACGTTTATATCATAGTGAATTGGTATGGGGTTTCTGTACGTAATTTATGAGTATGGACATTATCAGAACTTATAAGGCACCGTAAAGTTTATATCATAGTGAATTGGTATGGAGTTTCTGTACGTAATTTATGAGTATGGACAGTACCAGAACTTATAAGGCACAGTAACGTTTTAACAATTGGTAATTTTCAACTGTTGTTCACTCTGACACTGTTATACCGTTGATCTGCAAAGCTATAAACAATCTGCCACGGCAATAATTTTGCCGCATCACGTCGCCATGGCTTGCGTCGAAGTATAAGGACCGTCGAAGTATAGAGACTACTGTATATTGAAAAATCACTTTCACTAATAGTTCTTTTATATTTCTTCACTTCTTAGGAATATTCTGCTTATCAAACAAACATACTCGTCTCACTGGTAACATGACTTCTTAGAGCCAATCGGGTAGTCAGAGTTCACGGATTGTGTAGGGGAGAGAAGTGAGTAGCACGCTTGTCATTAGCTGAAAAATCAGATCAATACAATGAGGTTCGGATTTCACGTAAAATTGTAGATTCCTAGTTGTCCTGACTATTGGCTATTAACACATAGTCCTTTCTGAGGAACAGTCGACCTCGGTTAGTAACCAGACTAAACAGGTCATCCACACTCACCCTACACTCATGTAATCATTCATAATCACCTTAAAATACGCACAAAGTTGTGTCGACGTCTTTATGTAAGAATAAGAATCAAACTACTCCAAGGAAACAAACTTGCAACACTTTATAGACATTTTATCACCTGTTAAAACTACTTTTAACTCTGGGATCTTGATTTTTCACGTTTGAATTTGGTGCAAAATTCATTACATTCTAATAAAAGATGTACAATGTAATGTTTCTGCCCTGGACTCAGATCTAAAAGCTAAATAGGTTTCAAAGATATTCTTATAACAAACAAAATTAATATTTCGTTTCCTTTATCACAGCATTTTATAACGAGGCCTCCAACTTTTATTTTCCTATAAAATGCTATTTTTCACGAGTAATCTCTTATCTACGTGTTGTATTTGTTTTAAAACACTATAACCATTATAAATACTCTATTCTGTTCATTTCTATTCTGAAGTTCAATTTAAAAGTACAATCTCAATATTTTTGTAAACAAAAGATGTTTTTGAAAAGCAGAAGAACTTACCTCAATGTTGCCTTATATGATTTACTTGATCTATAGATAAGTTAGACGGCCTATTTTTGTATAGTAGTATATCATATTTTAGCTTGCATGGACACCTCTTAAAGACGTCCTTATGGAGAATATATCCAAGATGGCTGACCTCTCCATTCCAGCTTTAAATTCAGCATAACCAACCTGTTCTCCTTGCTGGAGCCTGATTGTATGCTTAATTATGCTTGATCCCTTAAAAGTTGACAGTAATGTGATTAAATATCCTCTTTTAAGGTCCCTTTGGATAATTAAAGAAAGCGACTATTGTGAGCCTTTATTGCGAAATTTGTTAAATAAAATATATCTCCGAAGGGACGTCAAATTACTGTTTACTCAAGAAACCGAAAATCACTAGGCATTACACAACAGAGAAAGCGAAGAAGCTCAAGATGATTGCCTTGAGAAACCTTTGAGGCCACAGAGCCATCGAGTAGCTGTAAATTAAACATACAAATGTGTTAAGTGGCACCTGACCCAGTCTACGTAACAGCATTACAACAGCCTTACACATAAACGGGAAGATTTTGGTGATTTCATCACACAAAATTATCTATGAAATATCACACATCGTAGAAACATTCATTTAAGAGGTTTCACACTATAATATGAAGAAATATGTAAATTAAAACTTATACACACAGTTGTGATAAAAACTGCCATGTTTATGAAAGATTATTTCAGAAATTCAAATTTCCTTGTGACTGTGCTGTACCACGCTTAATGCCAATTGTCGAATTGGCAATGTCTTACTACTAACACTGATTTTATATACACCAACATTTATTGTCCATCCAATTTTAAATGTTGTGTCTTTAGTTACACTGATTTTATGCACACAGATAGACTTTTTATGCAACTCTGATTTTGTGTATCAAATTATCAGCTGTTTTTATGGGCCATTGTGGAGCGCTAGTGTAGCAAATGTAATGAAGATAAACCAACTGTGGTAGCAGACCTCTCTAATTAAACAAATTACTGGCTCAAATATGCATATTGCATGAGATACGTATTTACTGTGTGTGTATACAACCAAAGCTAATTATCAGCTGTTTTGATGTCAAATATGGAGTCCTAGTGTAGTCCCATGTATATATAATGCAAATAAAACAATCAGTAGTGACACATCTCAATAAATAATCAAAATACTGACAACACTTCCTATTACATAAAATATCTTTTGTAAGTAATTTATAATCAAGGCTACTATTGACAAAACCTATCGAATCACACAAACAGTCAATTCTAGGTTCATTTTTTTCATTTGATATACACTTAATCCAAGAAAATGCTTATATGAGTACATATATAATTATCAAACGGAGTCACATGTGACCCAGGAAAGTCCCCTATTGATAGAGCATATACGGGGTATCCCGAAAGTAAAGGGCCAAACTTCGGGAAATGGTTGTATAAGTCAAAATAAAGAGTAAATCAAGAGTAAGTTATTGTTTTTCTAAAAACGCTTCGTTTACCAGATATTCTTCATTTTTTTATGAATTTTTTATGAAAAAAAATATATCATTCATTTTCAATTACTGTGCTTAATGAAAAATCAAAATTCTCTATAAATATTTTATTTGATCGGATTACAAATTTGAATCAACCGATGAAAGAAGACAGACGGCCAGATAGAAATAAAATTGTTCAAAGTCAAGTAACCATTGGATAACATCGTTCCAGCTGCACGCTCAATCCGGATCTAACCATCATACCAACCGGCAATGTTATCATGTGTTTTATTATTTTTTGTAAATATTTAATTTTTGTATAATGTTTTAATGTGACTTTTGACAACGTACAATGGATGTGAACATGGAGTTTTTACTCTGAAACCGGTAATCCAATAAATAGGATTTTGTAGCTGAAGACGACAAAAGGTACGTTAACCTTATTATTTGTTATATATTCTTCATTTTGTTTTTTTTTTTCACAAAAGAATTTCTATCTCCGAGTTGGCTCTACCGATCTTTATGAAACTCGCTATGTGTTTAAAAATAATAGAAACCTATTCTAGAAATAAAAACCAACTTAATCCAATTTAAAATTTCAAAATGGTGGCCAATTAAAATGTTTAAACATAAATATGGGAAAACAGAAAATGCAAAAAAATACTTAGTACACGTTGTTTTAGACAATTTTATTACCAATTCACCAGTATCAAAAAAGTTAGAATCGGACAAAAAGTAACTGAGTCACATTGACATTTGTGTTGAGAGGCAACCAAAAAGCTATTTTTTTAGCTTTTTTACTGCCTCTCAACATAAATGTTAATCAGTTATTTCCAGAATAATTATTTTAACATAATTCATCTGTTAAAAGTTTCATAAAGATCGGTTGAGCCAACTCGGAGATAGAAATTCTTTTGCGGAAAAAAATTGTGGATATCTGGTAAACGAAGTGTTTTTGGAAAAAATGCATTATTGATTTTCTCTTTATTTAGACTATATTATTATTTACCGAAGTTTGGCACTTTACTTTTGGGACAACCTTTTTATATGTGTGTGTGTGTGATATTATATGCCAAATACGAAGATTGAAAAAGGGACTCTGAAGTCTGGAGACTGTAAGTTGATCGTAACCATTCGTTAGTTTTGTATTTATGTTATAATGCAGTAAATAAATAAACCACTCAATTTGTTCACATGTGGTATTGTACGAAATGTACGTTCATACCTTGCAAAGTAAGCAATACACATAAAGCGTTGTGTTTATTTGAAGTCAGAAAGAAATAACACAGATAATCAAATGGCAATGAATAGCTCGTTTCAAAACGCACCGCTCGAACAAAGGAAAAGACACTCGTAAGAAATCTCTCAAGAATTAACTATCCCCTCAAAGAAGTACGCGCAATGAATGAAAGAAGAATGCGTCGTGTCCGGAGAAAGGATTTTGTGGTCTTTGAAGTACGCTGAAGAGGCTGAATGAGGAAATACTTTCTCCCGAATATCAGTGTCCTTGGTTTCGTATTACAGCACTACCAACATACTTTGAGTATAATAAATGAAAATTAATAACGGTAAACATTTCCGGCAATGGCAGACAGCAAACACAACCCATTGTAAAATTTAGACGTGTTATAAACTCTAATAAGAAACGGAATGGTTATGACTGATTAAAGGGAGGCAGTTTCTGATATTAAAAACTATACAACCAGGTAAGGAATGGCAAGTTACCTCAAACCGTACTTTACTCTTTGAGAAATAACACTTTCAACGTGGAACATAATCATTCACAAAAGTAGAAATTATACAGCTCAATAACTTAAAATTATATCATTAGCACGTAAAATATAAGACACTTCACAGTTCAACAATTATATCATTAGCAGGTAAAATATAAGACACTTACTTCATAGTTCAACAATTATATCATTAGCACGTAAAATATAAGACACTTACTTCATAGTTCAACAATTATATCATTAGCACGTAAAATATAAGACACTTACTTCACAGTTCAACAATTATAATTTCATACTTTAGCCATTGCACAATATAAATGGAACCAAAATAATTAAAACCAAAATACCATGCTTACAAGAAAATTGTTACCAATATTATGGAGATACGAAAAAACATAATAACTGTGCAGCATTATGATTTATTCTAAATAACAATGATTTCTAATGCATATTATTAGAACAAGAATAAATGATTCCTTCATAATATATGATTTTTTAGTACATAGTTCCTTCACGATGAATCATTATTGGAATCCACCATTATTTCATAGTATTGATTAGTTGAATACATGGTTCCTTAACAGTACCGCATTCGATTAGTTGAATATATGGTAACTTTGCAGTATATAACTTGTTGAATACATGTTTCCTTCACAACATACGATTAGTTGAATACATTGCTCCTTCATAACATACTATTAGTTTAATACATTGCTCCTTCATAACATACGATTAGTTGAATACGTGGTTCCCTCATAACATACGATTAGTTGAATACGTGGTTCCTTCATAATATGTGATTAGTTGAATAAATGGTTCCTTCACAACATCGTAATATACGATTAGTTGAATACATGGTTCCTTCATAACATAAAATTAGTTGAATACATGGTTCCTTCATAATATATGAATATTTGAATTAATGGTTCCTTCATAATATATGATTAGTTGAATACATGGTTCCTTCACAACATACGATTAGTTGAATACATGGTTCCTTCACAACATACGATTAGTTGAATACGTGGTTCCTTCATAATATGTGATTAGTTGAATAAATAGTTCCTTCATAATATGTGATTAGTTGAATGAATAGTTCCTTCAAAACATACGATTAGTTGAATACATTGTTCCTTCACAACATACGATTAGTTGAATACATTGCTCCTTCATAACATACTATTAGTTGAATACATTGCTCCTTCATAACATACGATTAGTTGAATACGTGGTTCCTTCATAACATACGATTAGTTGAATACGTGGTTCCTTCATAATATATGATTAGTTGAATAAATGGTTCCTTCACAATATACGATTAGTTGAATACATTGTTCCTTCACAACATACGATTAGTTGAATACATTGCTCCTTCATAACATACGATTAGTTGAATTGGTGGTTCCTTCATAATATGTGATTAGTTGAATACATGGTTCCTTCACAGAATACTATTAGTTGAATACATGGTTCCCTCATAACATACAATTAGTTGAATACATGGTTCCTTCATAATATATGAATATTTGAATACATGGTTCCTTCATAATATATTATTAGTTGAATACATGGTTCCTTCATAATATATGATTAGTTGAATAAATAGTCCCTTCATTGTAGTTGAAAAGTTGAATACATTGTCTCTTCGTGGTGTATTGTAGGTGAATATTCGTATTCCTGTAGTGATCATAATTGACAGATACGAGGAATACATTATGTTTCTTTCGGAGACGGTAAAGACTGACACATGGGACCAAAAGTCACGTCTCTTCACTTATGAAAAAGCAGTTAGTCACAGGTATGCCATCAGAACACGTATCACTCCCAAGTTAGTATTAGTATTACAGTCGACTATGGATCTTCAAGTAGTACTTGCTGCCACCATTCTGAGTGCCGTATGTATTGTCCTTAGTTATCCTTCAGGATGGGTCTCAATTATTAGTCATGTTTCAAAACCATTTTAAATGTCTGTAATTAAGTTAATTGGTCGGTAGCGTAGTTGGTCGATAACCAGCTTCATAATCTTAAGGTTATCGGTTCGATCTCAATCAAAGTCACAAAAAAATTCGAAAGAGATCAGCTGATAACCACCAGATGTCTACTTGTCATTAAGCTATTAATTAACGACATATTCTAAGGAATAGTCTGTCTTAATTTGTAACAATGACTATATTCGCTCATCTACACTCATCACACTCGTTCGAAATCTACTTTCTCACGTATCTTGATGATATCAGCTTCTTAATTATTAATACCCAACTAATAACTAACCTTTTTTTAAAATTATTCTATACATATCCAACAATCATATTGTAGAAATGTTGTTGCTATCTACAACATGATTTCAGCTATATAAACAGATCTAATGTGTCACTGATGTAGGATAGGTGGGTGGGGGGGGGGTTAGTTGTTTGTATGATTTCTTGTTTGTACACGAGTCAATAGATAAAAGCAAAAGTGCATTTACAATAACATTTGTCATATAGGTCTACACGATCTCACCATGATTACACGATTACAGGTGGAAAGAAATGTAAAGTGTAACATTGGAGTATAATGTACGTATATAATGTATGGAATAGATGATTAAGTAGGCAGCTCACTATTATTTGCATGTGGGGGGAGGAGATTGTCTATAGTTATTTGTATTTATTTGGTCTGTTATATTTAATATATGTAGTTATTTTCACTAAAATACGAAATGTATTTTTTATTCCGTTTGCTAATTACGCTTTATTATAGAGATGATACCAATTGCAGTGGACCTCTTACTATCCGATCTCCAACCATCCGAATATTTGATTATCCGAATTGCTTTTAGAATGTCATAAATGAAAATCTTTAAATTTTAAATTTTGTTCTGAAAAAAAAAACGAAAACAAAAGCTCATAATAACGTAGAGTAGTATATTTAATCTTTAAGAAGATAAGACACATAAAGATAAGTTTATTACAGTAAATAGCGCATAATATACTTCAATAAATACTGTACACCATTACACTGTCTAAAACGAAGAAATTCAAATTCAAACAGAAAACTTGATTTGTAATTATGCAATTAATAACGTAACTATACATTTTTCTAGTTTATTATATTTATTTTTTATCTCATTTCAATATTTAAACAATAATTAAATTAAATAAACTGTTTAACAAAAACCCAGTTATCCGAATTGTTAACTAACCAAATTGTGTGTGGTCCCAATCGATTCTGATAGTTGGAATTCTACTATATTTTGTTCTACTTTAATTGATGTCTCAATTATAACAATCATACTAGTAATATCATAATCCTCTTTATATCCTAGTATTAAAGAGTGAACTCGGAAATAGAACTGAATCTGGAAGATCATCACAACCTCAATCAGCTGATTCAACTTCTTGCTGATTATTGGCTTTACAGCTGACTCACAATAAACATTACATTATGTTAGTACAAATATATTTATTGGTATCTAAAGAGAACAATTTAACGATCATTATTGTACAGGGTGTTTCTTTTAAAACGCAACACATGATTTGAAATGGGTTGAATACATATAGTTAATACAATGGGTTCAGAATAATGTTCGAAAGCATCTTGTTATAAAACAAATGATTTTGTTTTGAAATATTCCTCCACAATAAACACTCTCTGGTCTTTGCCCAAAACCATGTTTCTAACCTCAATTTAATGACATTGCACAAAACCAAATATAGGGAACAACAATGCAACAATGTAAATCAGCTGATAGCCGAGGAAGAAGAAAAACCAGGGCTACCAACCTATAAATTTGTAATTATCTTAAAACTTCATTTTCTCTACTTATAAATATGGTTGCGTATCAAAAGAAACACCATACAGTATATCTCTCTTTCCAAAATATTCTAGGTTGGAGCACAACTTGGAAATGAAGGTCACAAAATCAGGAAAGAGAGGTCTGAACCACCTTGTCTGGGCCATTCGCCGTGTCACAGCCAGGTATGTATTGACATCGACCACACAGGTTTCAGGTTTAAAAACATGGATGCAATATAAAAATGCATGCTTCATATTTGTAACTTACACGAAAAGGAGTCTCCAATTAAGCATTAAATAGCAATTAAAACATATTTAAAACAAATTAATTCTATAGTGATAAATCTTTTTCGACAGAGTAAACTAATGTGGCACACGTGAAATGAACTTTTATGTGAAACCTAATAGTAATATTTCTATTACTTAGTACGTCAAATAAGTAATATTGTTTATTATTCAAATGTGTTTTGAATTCAGACAAATTTTTATAAATAGTATCGATTAATGGATACAATTTGGGACCTCCAAAAGGGGTAACTTAAGAGGTTACTATACAGGGTGTCAAAAAAGTGCCTTGGCTCGTAATGTTTGAATTCTACTCCTAGTTTAGAGCAAAAATTAAGAGTAACATTTTTCGAATTCCACTCTGCTTAGTAGCTATGTATTTTTGTTTTGTTTTTAAAAATAAAATTAATTACTAAACAACTTTATTACTTTGTACACTTGTTTAAATTAACATTAGTAAACAGCAGAAAATAGCCATTGATTTATTTTTAGCCATTTTAAAATGGTGACCATTTAAAATGTTTAAATGCTGTTAAGAGTTTGTAGACCGAGTGCGGTTGACAGGGAACAGGGAATGTAAATTTAGTTACATTACTGAACAGGAAACCTCAATCTCAGTTTACTTTTACTCAAGAATTATCTTCTCTCATGAAGAAAAGATGTGACTGCTTAATCTTCTCGTCCCGTACGGACTTGTTGAACCAAATTAAGTACCCACCAACCAAAAGTACACAAAACCGTTATGCCTAACCTTTATAAATACTAAATGAATATATAAATATATGCGCATTGAGATAAACTTGTTAGTTATCATTGTATTATAAATTTATTGAATAAAAATATTTTGAACTTGAACATGAAATGCCAGTTTCACGCACTCGTCTACAAGATCCATAATAAACTTGAACATGAAATGCCAGTTTCACGCACTCGTCTACAAAATCCATAATAAACTTGAACATGAAATGCCAGTTTCACGCACTCGTCTACAAGATCCATAATAAACTTGAACATGAAATGCCAGTTTCACGCACTCGTCTACAAGATCCATAATAAACTTGAACATGAAATGCCAGTTTCACGCACTCGTCTACAAGATCCATAATAAACTTGAACATGAAATGCCAGTTTCACGCACTCGTCTACAAGATCCATAATAAACTTCAAGATTGACATAAAAATGCTCTAATGGTTTTCGATTATAGTTGACATTATATTGTATAAGTATCCAAGTTGATAGTGACCACTAAACAGCCTCAAAACAGAATTTTAGGAAGCTTGAAATTGTTCTACTAAGCTTTCACGTCCTATTCGAAATCCGAAGACTTTGCAAAGAATTCGATCACGTTTATATGACCAATGTATTTTCGGCTCCATGTATTAATACTAGTTGCGTGTATTAACAAGCAAATCTAATAAGTTTTTCATTTTTATTTTTTCAGGAAGACAGTGCCTATGTGAAGGTAAACACCATTTTGAGGTTTCTAGGAGCGTGTCAACATTCAGAAGACTGTTCCTTTCCACCTAAGATTCCAGTGACTCCACAACAGCAGAATCCAGTGCTTTGTCAAGAGTCAGGCTGTGGAATTCAGGTACTAGTACACCGGAAGAATAGAAAATAAGACTCAAATATGAGACGATGATAAGATAGGATGTCCGATGTAAAATACAATACGCACGCAGCACGTGGTAATTTGACTCAACATTTTTCAATACATGAAGTAAGTCAATAGAACTAATATATCCTATTTATATATTTAAAAAAAACTGAGCAAAACAATAACTACCCTCACTTATCCGGACCTGCCTTCATTTTGCAATCGACCAAAAGGATCAGTCCTAAAATACGTACCTTTATTATAATCTTCAGGTAGTATTATTTTATCTCACTCAACATTTATAGGTTAAATCTGTTTGAAAAGTCATCAAAAACCATTTAGGCTATATTTAGTAAATAGACCATTGACTCATATAGTACTCGTCCTGTTAGATTAAACAAACAATACTAATATATAGTTTTAATTTTGGTTATAGATCCCAAAAACTGGAGAAGAAGAGTGGATGATTAAAATGTTAATATCAGAATTTACCAGGAGAAAGGGCTCCAAACGACGAAGGCGATCGGCTCCTGGAGCCGGCTACTCCTACTACAACTCAAGGATTCCTCCGTCTGGTAACCCGTGTAAGAGGATTGGGGGCACATGTAACAGGCCTCTGATTGGCATCAGACTAAGTAAAACAGACACGTTCAAAAAGGGCATAAGAACTTATCCACCAAGTAGTCAGAGTCAATATAACATGAATTCTAATAGAGGAAATTCCAATCAAGGTTATATCAGTAGAGGTAACTACAATCAAGGATATATCAGTAGAGGGAATTACAATAATGGGTATATCAGTAGAGGGCATTCCAATCAAGGGTATATCAGTAGAGGGCATTCCAATCAAGGGTATATCAGTAGAGGGCACTCCAATCAAGGGTATATCAGTAGAGGGCATTCCAATCAAGGGCATTTCAGTAGAGGGCATTCTAATGGAGGATATTACATTGGTAGCTATCCGAACAAACAGAATTTCAATAGAGGTCAATCTAATGGTGGTTATTCCAGTATTATTCATACCAATGGACGAAACTACAATAACAAATACTACAATGACGAATCTTTCAACGGCGGGTACCCAAATAGAGGGCATAGCAGCATGTATTATTTAAATAGATGGCCATCCCGTCCAGGGTTGAGGAGAATGTCACTTGAAGAAATACTATATCAAATATACCTTAGATTTCGATATTCCAAATACTGGGAAGGAGTACAAAACGTATATAAAAACCAGAATCACGACTACAAAACTCATATCATATACGAATATACACCATGTCAATATCACTCAACACCTGCGAAGACTGAGGCAACAACTACCACACCTGAGGTAACTACTACCACACCAATGATAACAACAACTACCACTCCTGAGGAAACAACTACCACACCTGAGGCAACAACTTCAACTACGTATCAGACAACTACCACACCTGAGGCAACAACTGCAACTACGTATCAGACAACTAACACACCTGAAACAACAACTGCAACTACGTATCAGACAACTACCACACCTCAGGCAACAACTACCACAACTTTGGCAACAACTACCACACCTGAGGCAACAACTACCACAACTTTGGCAACAACTACCACACCTGAGGCAACAACTGCAACAACGTATCAGACAACTACCACACCTGAGGCAACAACTGCAACTACGTATCAGACAACTACCACACCTGAAGCAACAACTGCAACTACGTATCAGACAACTACCACACCTCAGCCAACAACTACTACAACTTTGGCAACAACTACCACACCTGAGGCAACAACTACCACAACTTTGGCAACAACTACCACACCTGAGGCAACAACTGCAACTACGTGTCAGACAACTACCACACCTGAGGCAACAACTGCAACTACGTATCAGACATCTACCACACCTGAGGCAACAACTGCAACAACGTATCAGACAACTACCACACCTGAGGCAACAACTGCAACTACGTGTCAGACAACTACCACACCTGAGGCAACAACTACCACAACTATGGCAACAACTACCACACCTGAGGCAACAACTGCAACTACGTATCAGACAACAACCACACCTGAGGCAACAACTGCAACTACGTATCAGACAACTACCACACCTGAGGCAACAACTACCACAACTTTGGCCACAACTACCACACCTGAGGCAACAACTGCAACTACGTGTCAGACAACTACCACACCTGAGGCAACAACTGCAACTACGTATCAGACAACTACCACACCTGAGGAAACAACTACCACAACTTTGGTAACAACTACCACACCTGAGGCAACAACTGCAACTACGTATCAGACATTTACCACACCTGAGGCAACGACTACCACAACTTTGGCAACAACTACCACACCTGAGGCAACAACCGCAACTACGTATCAGACAACTACCACACCTGAAACATCAACTGCAACTACGTATCAGACAACTACCACACCTCAGGCAACAACTACCACAACTTTGGCAACAACTACCACACCTGAGGCAACAACTACGTGTAAGACAACTACCACTCCTGAGGCAACAACTGCAACTACGTGTCAGACAACTACCACACCTGAGGCAACAACTGCAACTACGTATCAGACAACTACCACACCTCAGGCAACAACTACCACAACTTTGGCAACAACTACAACACCTGAGGCAACAACTACGTGTAAGACAACTACCACTCCTGAGGCAACAACTGCAACTACGTATCAGATAACTACCACACCTCAGGCAACAACTACCACACCTGAGGCAACAACTACGTGTAAGACAACTACCACTCCTGAGGCAACAACTGCAACTACGTGTCAGACAACTACCACACCTGAGGCAACAACTGCAACTACGTATCAGACAACTACCACACCTCAGGCAACAACTACCACAACTTTGGCAACAACTACAACACCTGAGGCAACAACTACGTGTAAGACAACTACCACTCCTCAGGCAACAACTGCAACTACGTATCAGACAACTACCACACCTGAGGCAACAACTGCAACAACGTATCAGACAACTACCACACCTGAGGCAACAACTACCACAACTTTGGCAACAACTACCACACCTGAGGCAACAACTACCACAACTTTGGCAACAACTACCACACCTGAGGCAACAACTACAACTACGTATCAGACAACTACCACACATGAGGCAACAACTGCCACAACGTATCAGACAACTACCACATCTGAGGCAACAACTGCAACTACGTGTCAGACAACTACCACACCTGAGGCAACAACTGCAACTACGTATCAGACATCTACCACACCTGAGGCAACAACTGCAACTACGTATCAGACAACTACCACACCTGAGGCAACGACTACCACAACTTTGGCAACAACTACCACACCTGGGGCAACAACTGCAACTACGTGTCAGACAACTACCACACCTGAGGCAACAACTGCAACTACATATCAGAAAACTACCACACATGAGGCAACAACTACCACAACTGAGGCAACAACTACCACACCTGAGGCAACAACTACCACAACTTTGGCAACAACTACCACACCTGAGGCAACAACTACGTATCAGACAACTACCACACCTGAGGCAACAACTGCAACTACGTGTCAGACAACTACCACACCTGAGGCAACAACTGCAACTACATATCAGACAACTACCACACATGAGGCAACAACTACCACAACTGGGGCAACAACTACAACTATGTATCAGACAACTACCACACCTGAGGCAACAACTACTACACCTGAGGCAACAACTACCACACCTGAGGCAACAACCACTTCAACTGAGGCAACAACTGCAACTACGTATCAGACAACTACCACACATGAGGCAACAACTACCACAACTGGGGCAACAACTACAACTACGTATCAGACAACTACCACACCTGAGACAATAACTACTACAACTGAATGCATTACTGCACTTTAAAAGGAAAAAAATATTTCTTCAGAAGAATATACAATGAGGACTGAATAAGATATTACATTAGTTGCAAAAGCTACTGCAAATAATTCAAACACTACTACAACTGAGAAAACTGGAACTACAATTTGAATATACTACACATAATACAACTACGTAGCAACAAAAACTACCATAACAGAGGATACAAATAAAACTTAATGTATTGTGTCGACTTATAATCAGCTACAGCAACTGAGGAAACTCCACCACAATTGAGCAACACCTGAGACAACAACTTCTTAAGCCGCGGCAACAGCCTACACAACTGAGACAACAATTATTTCAGCCGAGGCAACAACATACACAACTGAAACAACAACTTCTTTATCTGCGGCAACAACCAACGTAACTGATCCGCAGCAACAACCACTACAACGTTGTTGTTGTACAGTAGTTGTTACTACTTCAGACGAGGCAACAATCTACACAACTGAAACAACAACTGCTTCATCTGCGGCAACAAGCACTACAACTGAGGGAACAACTACTTAGCCGGGGCAACAACCTATACAACTGAGACAACAACTACTACAACTGAGGGAACAACTTCTTCAGCCGAGGCAACAACCTACACATCTGAGACAACAACTACTTCAGCCGAGGCAACAAACTACACAACTAGGACAACAACTACCTTCAGCCGAGGCAACAACTGACACAACAACTACTTTATCTGTGGCAACAACCACTACAATTGAGGGAACAACTACTACAACATTAATTACAACACAACAGCATCAGCTACAGTCCTATAGGATTACAGTATATTAAAATAAAAAATACAATAATTCCTACTTCATCTTGTTGTACGAGTACTGTTTTAATTATTTTTTTATGTACTTACAAATGTTGCAAATATAATTTTTATTATTGTTCTGTACATTATAAAACCGCAAGTAAATTTTTTTCACATACTCAGTTTCCTCATGCAGAACATCTGCGTTATACTATTTCAATGGGTCATATTGTATATTTTTAAGTAGATTGAAAGTTTAAAGATCATCTTAAGACAGTTTTTGTTGAGATCAATAATCATAGTGAATGGTACTTTCAACTTTCATGTATATGTAACCACTGCACGTCTTGTCACATGTAAATAATTTTATTCGTTCAAAAATCTATGATAGTGGGAGATCACAAAATTGTGACGGTCCAGCTACCAGGTTTTTTGCTCGTTTAGAACTACCCAGGGGATATATATGTCGTATGGTTTTTCGTCAGCTACCATGTTTCTTAATTTAAATTATGTGAAAGCTAAGTTTTATACTTGGACAAAAAGTCCAAATAAATAAATAAACAGTAAATGATCTCCTGCCACAAAGCTAAATCCAATCCATCAAGTCATTTAAGATTTGCCTTACTGATCCTGGATGCGAACAACATCATCCCCCATAGAAATGGGGATTGACAGTAGATCAGTCATGTGATTGCGGGGAGTCTATCCAAACAATGTTTTACGGAGGGATTAGCTAGCATAAACAGATCAGTGAGACAGGTCTTAAATGGCTTGATGGATTCGATTTAGCTTTGTAACAGGAGATCATTTGCTATTTATTTATATATTTGTAATTTTTATTATAATGTAATAGCTTTTTGGACTTTTGTTCAAATATAAAACTCGTATAAGCCATACACCCCACGAGGTCCAGAGAGGGCCCGGATCTTAGTACTACCGTCAAGTTAGAATTACGTAGAATCACCACTCACAAGCAGAGACGAAAGCTTGGAAGTACTGTGAAAATGTTACAGAAAAATAAGGGTAGAAATTGTTAAAGAAAAGTGGTAAATCTGAGATATTCGAAATACATACAAAAGACAACTAGCCAAATCTTACCCTCAGGAAAATTCTATTATTTAGAAATACCAAGTGTCTTTAGGATCTAGCTCCCTCGCCCTTTTGCACTTTCCCCAAACCGACTTAAGGTCTTACAGGGAATTAAAATGTGACTTGAGAATTCTCCGATTTTTACATATTTGTATTTAAAAAAAACTCTTCCCCTTATTTTAAATGTTTTTTTATATAAAAACCGTTCGAGATATTGCAAGATGCTTTTGAGATACTTACTGATGTTTCACAGGCAAAGAAAATAGCAAGCGAGAAGCCTACCCCCGTATTCCAGATATAAACAGAGGAAATATGCGACTCTTATTGAACCCCTAAACAAATCAATGTTTACTTTGAAGCTGCAATATTCTCAATTCAAAAAATACCCCGAGTTTCCAGGAGAAAAAATATAAGGCTTTTTTCAATTTAAAAAATCTTTTGACTGATTATTCCATATTTAACAAAATCTTTAAGGCCTTTGTATGGACTGATAATGAACAAATTGAGCTTTCCCTAAAACTGTTATGTCACAAGAAATCAGATAAGACCCTTCATTCGTTGATATCACCCTTACAACGAGGGAATTTTACTAGTTTTTAGTGGATAATTAGATGGATAATCTTAAGATACCACGATCCTTGTAGCCAAAGTAGAAATTGCATAACAAACACTGTAGAAGTATGAAACCAAAAGATAAACTACACACTTCCTTAGAGCTAGAGAAAAAAGGTCGCTCATTGTTAAAAAATAGGCTGGAAATATAGAATGTATGGACACGAAGTTTGAGTTAAAGTGAAGAGAGAGGAAAAAAACATGGGTTTTAACGATCGCAATCCCCTGGAAACTAAGGGATGTTTGTATCAAGCTTAATGTCAAAATGTTGCGATATCAAGGCGTTTTATTCTGCAACTGTCGGAATTCGGTCCTGTTTGCACTTCTGGCAATATTTCTGGTATACGCTAACTTCCCTGTCTGGTATTTTCGTGTATTCGGATTCAATAAAATTCTTGGTGTGCGATGCTGGGATAGAATGAAAGACTCACTCCTAATGTGGCAATGACTTTACCATAGAGAAAAAAATGCATCTGGCCTTGGATTTTAGAAGATTCTCTCTCCGGCGAGTCTGAGAATACAGAAAGTAAGGTTATGCATAACTCACATTTTGAATGTAACAGTTAAAATAGTTTCTGTTTTTTTGATGTAATTTATAAAGTAATAACACTATAAGAGAATATTTGAAAGAACAGGTTAATACATAAAATCAAAAAACTATATACTCACTTATAACGAAATTTCCGGAACCACAAAACAGATATTGATGAAATTAGGAACGAAGTTAGATTTTATAATATAAAAACCCGCTAAGAAAGGATTTATTGATATTCTACTCCTAAGGGGAAAAAATAGCACTTCAACGTCTCCTTTTTTCCATAAGAGTGACAGTGGTATAATTTAATATAATATATTTTTTTTTAATTAGCTGATACAAAAACATAAACAGGTCACAAAAGCTTGGCTGATTAGGCCTTGACTGTAAAATTTTAAATGCAATTTCTACTAACTCTGACATGTTTGCGCTACTTTGCATCCCAATAAAGTAGACGTATATGGATTTTTAGACTATAAAACTTTGTTAACTACGAGAAAGGCAGCAGGACGAGCTGTTATATTCTTGTGATGGTTTAGAAAGAACCACGGAGAGAATGGTTAGCAAGCAGATATCCACTTCATAGTGAAACAAGGGCTGTCGGCTAGTAATATACAAATAGATGAAGAGTAAAGTTTGCACCAGCACCTAACCCCAAAACATATCTCCTTTTAAAGTAATTTTAAGGCATATAATATTTAAATTTCCTGGAAGCTTGTACTAGTATACCTGAGTGGGTGCGATGGTCCTTACATTACTCAGAAGCTTCTCGACATTCATGTGTTGATTGAAAACCTAAGGGTCGAGATGGGTATTTCTGTGTAGAGTCACTATATATGCCAATGTCCGTATGACCCCGTCTTCTGGGGTTGGTGCTAAAGTTGGTGCTTCGGTTGTGGACTAATGTCTATATCATTTCTACGATAACCGCTTTCCTCCTCATCTTCGACGATGTAGACCTAAGAGTATTACCATTGTTTATCACAATACCTGGTACTTATAGGTAGTCAGGCATCTTCATTGATGTCTTCTACTACAACTGAGGAAACAACTATTACCAATGCCGACTACTACCGGGGCAACATCTACTACATCCGAGGCCTCATCCACTTTATTAAAATTTAAATTAAAAATCGTTCCTTCAGCTTGTTGTACGAGTCCTGTTTTAACTATTTTTATATGTACATACAAAACACCTGAGGCAATAACTACCACACCAGAGGCAACAACTACTTCAGCTAAGGCAAAAACTCCCACAACAGGGGTGACAACTTCCACACCTAAGGAAAAAACAACTACAACTGAAACAACAAATACCACAACTGAGAACACATATATTGAATGTGATAAGACGTCTTAAACAGACAACACATCAGCAGGAACTACTACTACATCTGAAGCAACAACTACTACACCTAAGAAATAACAACTACAACAGAGACAACAACTACTTTTTTGGTGGCTACAACTAATAACACTGAAGTAATAACAACTACAGCTGAGACAACAACTACTTCAATGGAGGCTACAACTACTACAACTGAAGCAATAACAACTACAGCTGAGACAACTACTACTTCAATGGAGGCTACAACTGAAGCAATAACAACTACAGCTGAGACAACAACTACTTCAATGGAGGCTACAACTACTACAACTGAAGCAATAACAACTACAGCTGAGACAACAACTACTTCAATGGAGGCTACAACTACTACAACTGAAGCAATAACAACTACAGCTGAGACAACAACTACTTCAATGGAGACTACAACTACTACAACTGAAGCAATAACAACAACTACAGTTGAGACAACAACTACTTCAATGGAGGCTACAACTACTACAACTAAAGCAATAACAACAACTACAGCTGAGACAACAACTACTTCAATGGAGACTACAACTACTACAACTGAAGCAATAACAACTACAGCTGAGACAACAACTACTTCAATGGAGGCTACAACTACTACAACTGAAGCAATAACAACTACAGCTGAGACAATAACTACTTCAACTAATGCAACAACTACTACAACACCTACTAGTGAATGATCTACGACGAATGAATAGCCCAAGGATAGTTACAACGATAGTGACTGAAACCACAAGTAGCGCAACATAATTTTAGTGTAGCAATACAATAATTTTCATTATCTTGGCTTCCTGATTTTAAATATTGTTTATATATATATAGTGATTTCTTTAATATCTATTTGTGCCTTGCTGAAATATTATGTAGAATACAAATAAAAACAATATTGGTATCAGTTTCTCAAAACAAATTCAGAATTTTAAATTACATGGTCTCAAAATATATTTTATGTTAAAATAACCGAGGGTGGAAGCCTGTCCCCCCGTTGACCCTCATTCGTCTTCCCTCTGCGGAAACGCTAAACCATTGTTATTCAGGGACAGATGTACTCTTCCTGACAGAATAGTCGTGTCCCATGATGAACTCAGCCTCCATTTACAAGTCACGACAACATTTATAGTCACGTCTAGTTCTGTTGCTTAAACATACACAACATGTCACAGGCTGCTATGTACATTTTTGGTAAGAAATGTTTCGTTAAAAGTCATCCTTTTTGTCTAAAATAAAATTGTTGTAAACTTTTAAATCAAATCACTCCAAGTCTCTAAGCAAATAACTATTAGGTTATGGAATATTTATAGATTTAATACGGGGTTATTTTTGGACTAACCTTGCTAATTGGCCTTAACTGACATTTTGTTGAGCCATAAATAATAAAATCCGTTTGTTTTATAAAATACTTAAATCAATCCTTTTTTTAAATAACAAAATCAATAACAACTTAAATACCTTGTAAGTTGTTATAGAGAATAAATAATTATTTTACATTAATTAGGAAAGCACTATAATGTGTCTAGGCTTCCGTCAGCTACTCTTTGTGCGTAGCACTCGAGACCAATAATAAGAGTGAGGATCTTGGTTCTGAACATCATACGTTGTTCCTGGATGTGGGATCTCCAGATAAAGGCCACTCCAGAGCCAAACGTTCCTTGACTTTGTAAAAGGCGGTCTCTTCAATTTGTTGACATAGACGAAATGGGCTTCCAGCGTGTAAATTGTTTTCTTGAAGTAACAAGTAATTGTCTTCTTGGAGTTGTTCCAATCACAACTCCCACTGTCAGTTCAGCTATTTCCTGCTCAGACAGTAGGAATTTAGTTAAGGCTTTCCAGAGTTTTGCCAAGCTTTGGACCACGTAAGTTTTTCCACAGTTTCTTGTGTTCTTTCCCTGTTAGTTTGATGCCCAGTTTAGTAACTTGCTGGTTCTAGCCCTCAAAAGTAACCGTTGGCTCAGAAATCTTGAACTTCCATTGGTAGGGTTACGATACGTCCGTATTTTGTATGGACAGTTTGTATTTTACATTCAGTGTCCTTGTTCGTACCGTACAAAAAAAACCGAGAAGATGTCAGTATTTTTCGTTTTGTTAGTATTAAAAACACATATTAAATATTTATAATTGTAAAAAAGACAAACATCTATTATTTTAGGCAATCTTCAATGCTATTCTGAACATAAAAGTTAACAGTGACATGTCATGTGCTGAATTTTTCTAAGCTATCATAAATAATAAGTTCTTTACTTAAAAAAGTAATCTCTTCAGAAAATTATGTCTGGTCAGCCTTCAGTCAGTACAACTACAGTAGTAAAAGTGATTACTAAACATTTTCAAGGAGATTTATGACAATTTGTTGAGTTCTGCAGCATTGACTTAAACTTAATGAACGAATTTTTCAAATGAAAAAAATAATAATTGCTTATATTTTGTTGATCTGAAATCTTAAAATCTTAAGTAAATTAAGTATCTTAAGCAAATATTTTACATCACAAAGTCGTTCGTATTATTTTCATAATGTTACAACCTAAATAGCATATTATAAAATTCATAAAAGACGGTAAAATTCATCACTCAGTTAAATCTCTCCCCCCCCCCCCCCACCAGACTCCCAAGTATATTTGGTACCCGTATTTTACTATAAAAGTTTATGGCAACCCTATCCATTACATTTTCATACTAAACCTCTCATAATTTGCTGATCATATTATTATCATATAAGTACTAAAACACATATTTACCGTCACCAACAATCGTTAATCCAACAATTTTTACACACAGACTTTTGTTGATGAACTATGACGAGCTTTCCGCATTCCAATCAAGGCCGCGGCCTTCCCCCTCCCCGACCTCATACCCCTAGCTGATGTTTCGTAGAAATATGAAGTATCATGTGTACAAACACACGCGCACAAGCGCGCGCACACACACACACACGCGCGCGCGCGCACATGGTCTACATATTCTAGTACAGTGGTATTGACCCATCTGCCCACCCATACACTTACAATGGCATTGACCCACCCACCCACCCATACGCGTACAGTGGTATTGACCCACCCACCCGCCCACACACGTATAATGGCATTTACCTACCCGCCCACCCATACACGTACAGTGGTATTGATGGGGTTACCATACATTTTCATAGTAAAATCCATAAACCAGATTTACTTAGATGTCTGGTGGGGGATTTGGAAAATCGTCTTTTATAAATTTTATGATATGTGATTTTGGTTGTTAAATTGGGAAAAATAATACTTTGTGATACATAATATTAATACTTCAATACTACTACATGTTTTTAATGGCTTAAAAAATTCAGTATGTGACATGACAGGGTTAATTTTGATGCTCAGAATGCTTTGACCTTCTCTACTACTCAACTGACAGTCAGCTCCGATCGGGTGCTCAGACATTTTTCATAAGTGAAAAAGCTTGTTCAGCTAGTGCCGAAGTACCGGGTAGAGAAAGAACAAACTCCAAAACTCTTTCAAAATGTTCACACTTATTTTGCTTGAAACTGAGGGGAAGGAAGTGTGTGGTAGTATAATAGTGCATAGTATATGAGTCATCATACAACACACAACCTCCCACGATTGTCAATTGCCCAAAGTAATACGTGTTTATCTTTTGTACAATATTAAATACTTAAAGTACATTTTTAATATTACATAAAAGAACGAAAAATACGGACATCTACCAGGATTTTACTTTATACGGCACGGACACAGAACGTAAAATACAAACTGTCCGTTCAAAATACGGACATCTACCAGGACACAGAACGTAAAATACAAACTGTCCGTTCAAAATACGGACATCTACCAGGACACAGAACGTAAAATACAAACTGTCCGTTCAAAATACGGACATCTACCAGGATTTTACTTTATACGGCACGGACACAGAACGTAAAATACGGACATCTACCAGGATTTTACTTTATACGGCACGGACACAGAACGTAAAATACAAACTGTCCGTTCAAAATACGGACATCTACCAGGATTTTACTTTATACGGCACGGACACAGAACGTAAAATACAAACTGTCCGTTCAAAATACGGACATCTACCAGGATTTTACTTTATACGGCACGGACACAGAACGTAAAATACAAACTGTCCGTTCAAAATACGGACATCTACCAGGATTTTACTTTATACGGCACGGACACAGAACGTAAAATACAAACTGTCCGTTCAAAATACGGACATCTACCAGGATTTTACTTTATACGGCACGGACACAGAACGTAAAATACAAACTGTCCGTTCAAAATACGGACATCTACCAGGATTTTACTTTATACGGCACGGACACAGAACGTAAAATACAAACTGTCCGTTCAAAATACGGACATCTACCAGGATTTTACTTTATACGGCACGGACACAGAACGTAAAATACAAACTGTCCGTTCAAAATACGGACGTATGGCAACCCTATCCATTAGGTACTTTAGTCAGAGGATTATTATGTTTTATATTATACCGTACAATAACCTAAAACATAATTAGGCTTCTGTAATTTTAGTGAGGACTAAATTCTCTTGTGTTTCAACGCAGATTTACAGGTCAATGCCCTTGTTGGTATCACTTGAGATCCTATTTCAGTGTACTACTAATAAATGGATGAACGAGGCCCGGTTCTACTAGTCGGTGCAGTGCAACTATCAAGGACATTCGAAGGTACCCACGTGTCTCGGTTACAGGACAGGGTTGGGTGTGATCATGGACACGTTAGATCCGGTCGATGCCTGTAGTCACCAGACAAGTTACGGTAATCTATTGTGTACAGTAGTGAGAAGGATAAATGTCTCACAGCAGCCAAATAATGTTGTTGATAAGATGCTAAATGTTGTTGTTATTTATAACTCAATATTTCAGAATCATCGATGTTTGACATCGACGGTAATACCGTCAATTATTATTAATAGCGTTAAACTGCTGGTCTGACCCATGATTATTATATCGATCGATTCAACACATGCAAAAATCGAATACCTATGCAATTAATTTATTATTCGACTAAAAATCTATGTTCGATTCTAATTTTAAATGGAAAATTGATTACATCATTATCTACAATTTACATGCTACTAATTAAGTAAGAGTAAACTGTATTAATATCGGTATAATTAAATCATAATTTATACAAGAACATTATCATATAACCCCATAAACCTTTTCGGAGTCAGAATATTGTTTCAGTTTCAGAGCTATGTTTAAGAGTGTTATGTGTAGAATGGTTTATCGTTTGTGGATGGTTCATAGTGATTTATGAGTATGGTTTAAAGCTGAGTGTGAGAAGTCCGTCTCGAGATATATACGTAGGTTGAGTGAGTTGTATGTGAGAAATCAAGAAAGTCGACTTGCTAAGCATTCTGAGACAAGTAAAAACCATACTGGTAACAAGAGAGGGTAAAAAATAAACCATTAAAAGTCATTTCAAGTGATTAAGCTGTTAGCAGCATCTTGTAAGTGAAACCTAGTAGCATCCCATCAATATTAAATCACTTTCATTGAAGGATTCAACTTTCATTCTAGAAAGCTGAAGTGACCTCCAGGACGTATTAACATACAATCTGTTAATTCCTGGAACAATGGTTCTTTGCTGGACTTATCTGGACACCAATCATGCTTGCTGGAGTGGAGCCTGCCAGCTGGAATCGTGCAAGATGGTATCTGACGTGTACAACAAATCACATATATATGTAATGTACTCTTTAATTTGTTATGTTTATTCCGATTAATGAAACAAACTCAAAATAAGGCACTTCTGAAGTTCCCCACCGTATTGTCACCCTACTTATAGACACAAATGTGAGCGAATAAGTATTGTGTTAAATGCATGATAATTAATTACTCAGCAAAGGTTTGGTTTAAATTTCGACTAATCACTGAGATCGGATTTTTGACAACTTAGACGAATTCAAAGATTATTCTCAACGCCTAATGTCATATGTCATACACAGAGGAAATATTATTCGAGGTATTAATTTAAGCCAAAACGCAATTTATATGCTGCAACAGTTATATAAACAAATAGCTTATCGTAATAATGTAGGTATTTTAACACATTGCAACCAAATAGCCTAATCATTTCCAATACAAAGACATTTTCAATACAGGCCTAATATTTCTTAAATACATAATATATCTTCATAAGAACGCAGAAAATTATAATTGAAAACCTTAGAACAGAATTTCAAATTAAATATTTACAATTACAATTCTTAGATGCTATGGTTTTAACTACACCTAACAAAATTAAATACTGAAAGGCAAGGGCTAGTATTCGTCTGTAACGCAGTAGAAGTATTCGGCACATTCCACACATTTTTTTCAATATTGGACACACGTAAGACAGCCGATAAATAAATCATATCAAATCTAAAAAATAATAGAATCACAATAATCCTAATTCTGGTTCATCTGCTGTGTTATCAGGAGCTGTGTCTTATAGCCTTTAAAATTAAAAAATGTTAATATGTGATGTAGTTTTTAACGAAATGATCTGAGGTTGAAAGTGATGCCACTACAAGAGATAATGGAAAGAAAAAGGATACTGTGGACGGGACATGTGAAGAGGATGGAAATAATAGATTGCCGAAAATAGTTTTTGAGAAAGGGGGACCAAAAGTGAAGACCAAGTGTGGAATGTGTGGAGAGAAGAGGAATGCAGAAAAGACAAGTGGAGGAAGAGGAAATCTGGAAGAATGGACAACAATTGAGGAGGCTGTGTAGGGTGACCCGTGAAAACGGGCGGGCATCACTTGCGCAGAATGTAGAAAGCCAGGTAGAGGGTTTCCATCTTATGCACAGAGAGCTTGGTTGGACCCCCAGGTATACTACATCATTTGCGCAGAATGTCGGCGTATTTGATAATATGTCGGCTTATTGTTGCCTGGAATGTGGTTTTAAACAGTGACTAAAGCTACTGGATAAAACTCCAATCCATCATTAAATTAATAGGCAAGCACAATTCTTTAAACTTCTAGAGTCCACATTGATATGCAGACAAGTTTTTGCAGGCAAAATAGTCTCTTCACAAGTTACAGGTCCGCCAATAAATTGGCTAAATCTAGTATAGACAGGCTATTAAAAATGTGCAGAATATTTTGAATTTCCATAGAAGAACAGGTTAAAATAAACAAAAAACGATTCCTATAAGAGTAACTTATACAATTTATCTTGCTTTTTTACTATCTCTATATTTTTTTATGGTCTTAACTCAAAATTAGTTTTAGCTACAGAGTTGTAATGTTACAGAGATGTAACATTACAACTCTGTAACATTACAGAGTTGTAATGTTACAGAGTTATAATGTTACAGAGTTGTAATGTTACAGAGTTGTAATGTTACAGAGTTGTAATGTTACAGAGTTGTAATGTTACAGAGTTGTAATGTTACAGAGTTGTAATGTTACAGAGTTGTAATGTTACAGAGTTGTAATGTTACAGAGTTGTAATGTTACAGAGTTGTGTGTTTAATTAGCAGCTAACTAGTTCCGCTTCAATAAAAACAATCTACCTTTCGTTTAAAAATGGTGGCATTTAAAATGTTTTATATTAAAATAAAATAGCAAAAAGTACATTTTGAATGTCTAAACTAATGGATTTATTTTTATTCAAGTAAAATATTAGATACTAATCATACATACAACCATTTAAAATTACAACGCTGTAGGCGAAACCGTTTTTGAATTATGACGTTTTACAATAAAAACCCAAGCTAAACTATGCGGGATAAACCATAGGCCTATTATTAAAGGAACTATTTTGTTTATTTTAACCTGTTGTTCCATATCACAAAGTATTTTCACACATTTTTAACACGCTGTTTTATATTTTTATCCACAGCTGCAGGCAGCCATTATACTAGATTAATTCAGTAGTTTGATTCTGCATCGGACTAGAACAACCATCGCTGTTGTTCGCTCGATATGTCAACTCCTGTCGCTGTGGACAATAGGAGACAACGGGTTCAATAAACAATATGTAAATATCGTAAATACAGTTAAACTTCACTACCACTAAAGATAAGAACTAATATATATCTAATTTGTGTGCATGCGTGTGTGCGTGCGTACGCGCGCGCGCGCGTGTGTTTATATCCATCGTTATACAAATTACACAATAAATAAATATTTTAATTTTGTGTAAAAAAAGTTGTGTTACAACAACTGTAAAACTACATTATATTATGTAATAGTATAATATAATGTAGTTTTTAGTAATAAACAAATACAAGGATGACATATAAAATTGCAATAAAAAAACTTTATACTATATTCTGTACGGATATGCATATCAAACGAAAGCTGGCCTATTGCATTGGCGATGCACGACCATGACTCACTTTCTTGCACATGCTCTATTCAAAACACATTTTATAAAATTAAGCATATCAGTTTTTTCCAAATTGATTTTTGTAAGCTTTTACTGGTCAATACTAATAACACTAATAAAAACTATTAAAAATATACTATTAATTACTAACAACAACTATGATATTTACAGCAAAACATCTGTAAGCAGACTGAAGATTGTTGCCACCCTTTGAATGTAAAACAAAGTTAAGTGATAAACCACTATAGGTCAGTGCTCTGTGCGCATAATGTATAGAAACGCGGGGTAGGTTTACTGCGGGGTTGTTTAAAAATATTTGGTATGTGGGATTTACTACCCTTAGTACTAATTGGGCTAGACCCTGCGCAACTGATGGAAGGTGATTAGCAGACCCTTATGAATATTTTACAACGGTTAATAATTCTGCGCAAATGATGGACGACCGTGAAAACGTAAACGGATAATGATGATATCGTTTTTAAAGAAGATTTGTAAATAATAATTCACCGTCAAGAGGAAACCTGGAAGAATAGACAAAAATGGAGGAGGCTGTGTAGGATGACCCGTGAAAACGTAAATGGATGATGATGATGATGATGATGATATAGTTTCTAAAGAAGATTGGTGAATAATTCACCGTCAAGAGGAAATCTGGAAGAAAATACAAAAATGGAGGAGGCTGTGTAGGATGACCCGTGAAAACGTAAACGGATAATGATGATATCGTTTTTAAAGAAGATTTGTAAATAATAATTCACCGTCAAGAGGAAACCTGGAAGAATAGACAAAAATGGAGGAGGCTGTGTAGGATGACCCGTGAAAACGTAAATGGATGATGATGATGATGATATAGTTTCTAAAGAAGATTGGTGAATAATTCACCGTCAAGAGGAAATCTGGAAGAAAATACAAAAATGGAGGAGGCTGTGTAGGATGACCCGTGAAAACGTAAATGGATGATGATGATGATATAGTTTCTAAAGAAGATTTGTAAATAATAATTCACCATCAAGAGGAAACCTGGAAGAATAGACAAAAATGGAGGAGGCTGTGTAGGATGACCCGTGAAAACGTAAACTGATGATGATGATATAGTTTCTAAAGAAGATTTGTAAATAATAATTCACCATCAAGAGGAAACCTGGAAGAATAGACAAAAATGGAGGAGGCTGTGTAGGATGACCCTTGAAAACGTAAACGGATAATGATGATATCGTTTTTAAAGAAGATTTGTAAATAATAATTCACCGTCAAGAGGAAACCTGGAAGAATAGACAAAAATGGAGGAGGCTGTGTAGGATGACCCTTGAAAACGTAAACGGATAATGATGATATCGTTTTTAAAGAAGATTTGTAAATAATAATTCACCGTCAAGAGGAAACCTGGAAGAATAGACAAAAATGGAGGAGGTTGTGTAGGATGACCCTTGAAAACGTAAACGGATAATGATGATATCGTTTTTAAAGAAGATTTGTAAATAATAATTCACCGTCAAGAGGAAACCTGGAAGAATAGACAAAAATGGAGGAGGCTGTGTAGGATGACCCGTGAAAACGTAAATGGATGATGATGATGATATAGTTTCTAAAGAAGATTGGTGAATAATTCACCGTCAAGAGGAAACCTGGAAGAAAATACAAAAATGGAGGAGGCTGTGTAGGATGACCCGTGAAAACGTAAACGGATAATGATGATATCGTTTTTAAAGAAGATTTGTAAATAATAATTCATCGTAATTCAGTCTAGTTGGCCAGAATAGTTTCACTGACGTTTACTACCTGGATACAATCTGTAAGGACCAAGGTTAGAGGTATCAATAGGTTACCATTGTGTCCTGAATTACAGACCGGTCTCACTACTGTCACGACAACCTTCGGTAGTCAAGGACTGCACAATTCTACAGGTCTTGAAGGTGACATCAGGACATTTCAACACTTACGATTTGTGTTTACGATGTCTAGTAATAGGAGTAGAATACGAATGGGTAGTTAGTGTTCATTACTATGCGGAGTAGTATTTGAAGAACAGAATAACTTTTTGAAGGCTGAATTTGAAATTGACGATTCTTTGATTTAGAACGTGTTTAGAAGCCTAGCCTGACTGTTTAAGATAAATGATCATCTGGTTAGTTTAAAATTATTCAAGCTTTATTTCATTTCAACATAACTCATTCACTGTGATGTTATCAAAATTAACTGTTCAGAAGTGAGAACGAGTGACTACTGTCGGAGTAGAAATTATGTACACCCGAGTTTCTAAGAAACTAAAACGTCTATAAAAAATCTAATCATACCATTGTTTTCCTCGATTGATTGTAATTTGTGAAATTTTACATTTTAAATTTTTTTATAAATTTTAGTAATTTGTATCCTAGTTTGAACATAAAAATTACCGGAATATTAACTAGTTTTCACTGTACAACAAATTACACCGTTATTAATAAAAACCCCGTTTTTGTATCAAAAGTATATTTCAATACGTTTTTGATAGGAAATTTTCCTATAATTTTATATATTTTTTATTTTAGAACGTTAACGTTTTAAGAAAGAAATGTCTTATCAATTAACTGAAAGATTGTTTTCTTGGCTTGTAGAATTCGTAGAATAAATTTATTGGTCTTGTTCTAATCCATATTACATGTTTAGTACCGATACATTGTTTTCTTGGCTTGTAGACGTTGTAAAATAAATGTATTGGTCTTCTTGTATCCTTATTACATGTATAGTACCGATACATTGTTTTCTTGGCTTATAGACGTTGTAAAATAAATTTATTGTTCTTGTTGTAATCCTTATTACATGTATAGTTACGATAAATTGTTTTTATATTCGTAAGTACGTGCAGTAATTTTAAATCGATTTAAATCAATTTGAAATAACTTGAAATTGATATATTTAATTTGATTTACATCAATGTAAAATCACTGTATTTACTTAGAAATATGAAAACAATGTATCGTAACTATATATGTAATAAGGATTACAACAAGACTAGTTAAATCATTTTACGACGTCTACAAGCCAAGAAAACAATGTTTAAGGTAATTAATAAGACATTTTTTCTTGAAAAGTTTAAATTCAAAAATTTATAATACTTATAGTAAACATTCATATCAACCACATAATAAAATATAAATGTGATACAACGAGTTTTTTTAAGTAATAATGGTGTAAATTTGATGTAGAGTGTAAACTAGTTAAAATTCCAGTACTTTTTATGTTCAAACTAGGATAAAAATTATTAAAATATATACTAAAATTTCACATATGTCATAATGTACAATCAAACGAGGAAAACACTGGCATGATTAGATTTTTAATAGGCCTGTAAGTTTCGTAGAAAGAAACCTTCAAACACGGGTGCACATAATTTCTGCGCCGACAGTAATGTTAATGATCGTTTTATTTTACCCAGCAAATTTAGGGCTAAGAAGCCCTCTCTAACACTTTACCTGACTACTATCGATTACTGGATAGTTATGAGGAAATTGAACATTAGTTCATTAATCCTTAACAACAGTTTGGATGCTTACACAAATTAAACCAATAAAATATTGGTCACGAAATTGGTTTTACAATTCATATCAGCTTATTTCTCGTTTATTGATGCAAATGAAAAACTATTAGGTGACGTTTTCATGTTTATATTTTAATCGATCCGAAAAAATGTAAAACTTCTCGTCCGATCAGCCATGGTTTGGAAAATGTTGATTTACAAAATCTATAAGAATTTTTTTTAATAAAATAAAAATTTTAAAACATCATAAACATATTCTCAATAAAACAGCTCATAACGTTTAATTAATATTTAATTATGGGTTTTCAATGAACAAATTTTAAAATTTGAGTTTTGTATGGAAATAGCAAAAAGCCCGGTACTTTCTCGTTTTAATTGAAATCTAACTATTAAAACGTGACTAAAAAATATTATTATTTGTATTAATCAACAAAAATGAGCAGGTAAGATTGTTTAAACAAGTTTCACGACATCTTAGAACTTAGGCTAAAGCGGCCGGTGTCTTAACTAGAATCTACATTTTCCGGTTGTCACTGGAAAATCTAGATTTTTGAAGTTTCACGACAGTTGCTTTATTGGTTGAATTTGTGAAAGAATCCAAACCTGAGTCTTCTACCTTTGTTACGGACAAGTGTCTTGCAAAGTTCTGGAACATTTATTTTCGATGTCTTTTCTAACTGAGCATTTTAGATAGTAAAATAAAACTCAATCCAATATTCGATAAATCATAAATTTATAAAGACCACAGATTATACTATTCATAAAACCAAAATATGTAATCCTACATTGTAAATGCCTATTTTGTTTACCTTCTTTATGTCTTTGTAATACATTTGATGCGTGTTTTTACAACACATTCCTCTTCATAATTGACTGGCATATCAGATCGAAACTAAGTAGGTTTGTTGGTGTTATCTAAGTTGGTAAATAATTTTGTTTGTATTCAATGTACACATCTTAAATAAACACAAGATTCGTTTGCAATATCTATATGGTGCCCATTTTACAATATTATGTAATAAAACACTTTATTGCAATATAAAATAATTTTAAAAGTTGTATAAACATATAATAGTTATATTTAAAATGAACTTTTTGCACTGTGTGTAATGTACTACCGAAATAAGTTTATGTCATCAGGAACTGTATTATATTTTTCAAGCACATTGCTGCTTATTATAAAATTGCCCATTTTACAGTTGTTATACTATGAAAATGTATAGTTGATTTCCATTTTTAATATGTACATAACTTTTTGTTTGTGTTTTGCATATGATTAGATCTATAGGTAAGTAAAAAAGTGTACCACCGTGACCATGAAAAAATGTAACCTTAGAGTACCATGGTACATGTGTGGGTGGGGAGGGTCATTGCCACTTTACGCGTGTGAGTGGCCTGGGAGGGTGAGTACCACCGTACGTGTACCACCCTGTTGAATATGAATGACGAAGCTTATGTATAGTTGATTATATCGCAAACAGTGTCTCTTAAGTCACATATATTTGTGTGTGTGTGTGTGTGTGTGTGTGTGTGTGTGTGTGTGCGTGCGTGCGTGCGTGCGTGCGTGCGTGCGTGTGTGTGTGTTTTGCCTGTATCCATTTTCCGAATAGCTGTTTTGACTACTAAAATAACAAAGATAAGAAATACACTTGCACAAGTAATGAATTTGGTTGTTGCAGTAGAAGCTTATATAAGACGATCGTGTTTACTAACAGACCATTCAGTAAATGCCGGTCCGCGCACAGGCCGACCGAGTCGTGACAGGGCAGTGGCCCCGATTCCACAGTCGGTAGTTCAATTGGAACGATGTCAGACCACGAACGAATTTTTTCCCGCGCAATCTGTTCCACCTGATTGCCCAGTCAGACCCAAACACACGCATTCTACGACCGCTAGGTACAATATTGAGTTATTGCTTGAATTACGCTATAACGGTTTAACGTTTTTATACGGCAATATAGATTCCCACTGAATAGAATCTCTACTGTAAAAGTGGCAAGAGTACATAATTCAGCTAGAACATAGATAAGAAAGAAACAGAGCATCAAATAGTTCGCTGAATGTGTGTCGAGTGTGCATTGCAGTTGTCAAGGACAGCACCTAGTCAGACCCTTTAATTCTACCCCCTAATCCTGAAGAAAAACTTAGTAATTATTACTACATATGTAAATTAGTGGAAATATATATAACTTCCACTTGGGCGTTCGTTGTGATCGTAAGAAAATGGCCTCTGTTTCTTTCTTGTCTGTTGGCTAGATAAGATTCTTCTCAGAGATAGAGATATTCCTACAGCGTTCCTATCGTCGGATTCGTTCTTCCATCTCGTCACAGAAAAAATCACTTCCCCCAAGGGTTTAAGTAAGAATGGTGTGGTCAGAGGTTATGGTTGACATAACACCCTTCCCCTTAAGGGGTTAGAACAGGAAGATACGTCAGGGGCTGGAATAATCAGAAGCTGAGGAGGAATAATTTAGGACACCAACAATTCTCTCTTATCTTATTTAATAAGAAATTAATTATCAAAAACAAGAAATCGTAAATAAAAAGTGCCATAAACTGTAGAAAATGAGGTTTTGTCTTTTGCATCACTGAAAGAAGAAAGCCATCAATCGCCTGTGTGCACTTTACCAGTGGGCTTTCGAGGGAAATTTACGCCGTGTTGTAAGAATGGTTATTTATCCGCTTATAAGACGCTTCGCCAATATTGACTTTTTTACTACCAGTGGGTAGAATCGTGTCTATATTTTTTGAGAAATCATATTTTATTTCGCGGAAATAACGTTTTATACAAAAAATAGAAAATTCTAAAATAATTTTTTATAAGTTTGATGTAGTTTTCGTGCTGAACACGAATTTGAAAATTATTTTGGTCTACAATAAGTAATTTTATTGAAAACCCAATTATATATTCGTGTACAGCATTAAAAAACATGTAGATAATAAGTAACATGAAAACAGAATAGAAAACTCCACTTTTTAAAAAAGTTTGTTTTTTTTACTATCACATAAAAAATTAGTTTTTAAATTTTTCAGTAAAAAACGAGCTATGCGCGGCTAAAATCGACCTCCCCAAGTATTGTAAAACCACTTCTTCAACAAGAAATTGTATTTTCAGAGGTATCTAGAAAGTGCATAATTACCTAAGAATGATGTTTTTCATATTTAAAAAAACGTTATTATTTGTTTATATAACGTGAATAAATAGTTATAATACTTATTTCAATTGATTCATAATAATCCATAAACAAAAAACATACTTTTGTGTTTAGAATTTAAAATCATAGTTTACTAATTCTACTCGATTTATACCAAATATGACATACTCATATACAAATATACATAGATTTGTAGTCATGATAGCGAACATTGCCAAACAATCTTCTCTTTATTTAAGAAAAGTACGAATTTTGTACTTTAGGCCTAATAAGATATATTTTTTAAAACACACACAAAATAAAACTTATTACTTTATAATTAAATAGCATTACACAGCCCATAGCATCACACAGCCCATAAACGTAGTAAGACACTTTTATTCTCAGATTATTTAAAATATTTCAAAAGCTTTAGCGTTTTTGTCATTTCTTTTCGTTACTTTAAGATTCATCGTAATACTTAGATAGTTTGTTAAAAATATTAAGTTAACTGTTTAAAAATGTACTACTGTTAGGTATAGAACCAAAATATATGGTTACCATAAGCATAAAGGATCTGGCACTTCTTTTAGAGTACTATAATAGTTTTAAATTAATGTTTTAATTTATTTTTATAGGTTTTATAAAACTTTAATGTGGTTGTTGTAAGACAACGTTAAAGTAATACAAATATATTTTTTTTTCTACAACATTTTTAGTCTATGTAACGATTTGTTTACTTATTTAGAATTACTAAACATCTTCAAACCAAATTGTTTAAAAGAACTCTACATTAAATTCATAGTAAAATATGTTTTAAATCAAACGTCAGTACTCTAATTCCTATAAATTTGAAACATTAATGACCAAAATAATTAGTATGCATACAACAAATATCAAGATACTAATAGTTTTAAGTTTATGGACATCCATTAGTTATTTTGTTTTTGCTTGGATGTGATTATTAAATTAATACTGCTTTAAATCGAACTACTTTGATCTAAACGAGTAAAACGCTCAAAACAGTTTTAGAGAGGATCTGTTAGTTTTTTCAACTATATATTTTAATCATTAGAATTGCTTGTGTGTTTTTTGATCTACATAAACGTGTAATGGAGAGTAAGTGTTACCGCTTGACAATTTTTTCTAAAAGAAACATATTTACAATATTTTTATACATTAAAAAAGAAGTCAAAAAGCGTGTTCAAGGAAGAATTTAATGGAACGTGATGAACTCCTAATTGTGTTGGTAATGTCAAGGGCCTCTCTGGAGTTGTGGGTAAAAACGGATCACTCGTTTCTTCCCAATTGGTTGGAGATCTCTAATCGCTGGGTCCAGGAGACGTAATCGCCATAGCGTGAGAATCCAGGACTCCGGACGGCCATCGACCTTCAGTCAGTGTTCTGGTTGTGGTCTTGTCCGTGGAAATAAACTTAACTTAACGTACGTAAAAAGAAAACAAATCAGAACATCTCTAAACTATCAATCCTTCACGGTCATATTCAAATATATTCCGCACCTCGTGTGATATGTAATTTATATTATCAAGTCTTTATTTCCACGAACTTCTTCAGCAAATGCTTCAAATTTATGAAACATGTAGTACGATAAGGTTAAATTATTAAGAAATAACAAATGGTTGTAGATGTCAAAGTTCTTGAACAGCTACTAAACAAATGGTAAAAGGAGATGAATATTTAAGTGTCTCGATTATTAAAATGCCTGAATTTTAAAGTGTCTGATTTATAAAAGATCTGAAATTAGTCTTATACAGTAAAAAGGGAGGCGAAGGTGTAAAAGAAAGACAACATTTTGAGTAATATTGGAATCCGTCAGAGTTACTGTTGGTCCATTTATATTATAGTGAACACTTCGTTTCCCGTTAAACCTCTACTCTTAGATTTTGTATGAATCTACGTAAACTACTTCATGGAATAGGACAACACAATATGGCGCAGCCTTAATTTAAGCGTAATTAACATAATAACAACAAAATCGTTAATGCGGGACTAGAGTGGACGGTCATCTAGGATCTATTGTCCACAAAACCGATGTTAAACTTTTAAGCCAATATATTAAGTATCTTAACAATATAATTAAGTTTGGTGTGTAACTTTGTTGGTATTGTAAGGAAGAATGATGATTAATCTACATGTGTAAGTTTTTTATTCTAATACTGTGTTACACGTTTAAAAAATTTCTAATTGAATACATTTGTTAAAATGAAAACATCAGATCAACAAAAATAGCAACCATAAAACATTAAGCATTTTAAATCAAGAATCTATCAACATTTAATTGTTCAATCAGTTGATATATATATATTAAAGGACATTTTTTAGAAATAAATTACAACAGTGTATTTATTTACTTCTTATGGTCCTGTGTTTTTAATTATTTGTAGAACATTTCAAATTGGTTTTATGGAATCAATTTTTTAAGGTGACGCTTTTCTTCATCTTAAAAAAGAAGATGGAGAAGTTCCTCTGCCCATTCCTCATATAATTATGTGCGAGAAACTTATTCAGACAGAGTAAGAGGGTGAACAAGGTAGTCATTACTGATAAATCTTCCAGTCTAGGTCGGATTCGAACCAGCGCTATCTCTAACGCAAGCTCAAAGTCCTAATGCCTTAGACCACTCGGCCACCGGCTCGCCCAAATTTGCCAAAATTGTTGGCTTTGCTCGCTGGGAACTACTTGTAAGTTACCAGAATTTCGTATCACTCCAGGCCCCCTCTTTTTAAAATATTTATAAAGAAGTGGTGAACTTTTCGGTTGCAAACATTGAAAATGCTTCCTTTGATGGTAGCACCACTATAGCCCGACCGTTAAAGTCTCTTACCTTTCGGCATCCCGCAGGGACCCTTCGTCCTGCTGTTGTCCAAGAAGTCGAGGTCGTACTTCCTCGCAGGAGGGAAGGTGAGAGCCACATGTGCGTCAGACTGGATGATCACACAGGATAATGATACAAACACTGATAAAAGCGTCCTTGACACCGCCATTGTGGAGGAACTGTACACACCGGTTCGTTACCGCAAGGAACCCATCTGGAATAAGAACATCTTTGTTAAATACTGGCAAAGACGAATATTTATTGAACAATACATGACCGAGATTACATGTAAATAGAGTATACACATACAGTAACGAGTTGTCTTTACTCTCAAATAAATTTATAATCTTTACTCTCAAATTATTTATTATTACAATGCTGTAATAATAATGTTCATATGCTTCTTAGTAAATAACCACATAATTTCTGCACAAACAGTAATTCATTTATTATTTAATTGTACATATATTATGGACTTTATTTAGTATGTTCGTCATATTCTAGTATTATAAACGTAATGTATATGAGGTATTATGTGTTTCGTTGGACTGTCAGAAGTTTGTTACCTGACTTAAATCAAACAGAGGATTCAAGGACCTTATAGATAGGAATGTTTTCTATAAGATTAATACATTTTAGAATTTTAAATTTCCAAGAAAAAAGTTCTCATCTCTTTTCTTGTTTCACAACAACAACAACAACAACAAGTTCACAACATTGTTTTCTTGGCTTCTAGAGGTCGTAAAATTATTAGCTTGGTCTTGTTGTAATCCTATTACATATGTTGTATTAATACATCACTTTCATATGTGTAAGTAAACGTAGTAATTTTATATTGATTTATATTAATATAAATTGATCAATTTAACATTAATTTTAATTGGTTTAAATCAATATAAAATCGCTGCACTTACTTACACATATGAAATTAATGTATTGTAACTATACATTTCATAAGGAATAAAACAAGGCCATTTAAAATTCCCGAAGCCCTTAATACTTGCAGTACCTAATATGTGGAGTTTTAATACACGAAGTTCATAACATAGGCAATCGTCAAAAATTCTGAATTTATTGCGTAGAACTACGGAAAAAATAGTTAATAAAGTACTAACATAAATATCTGTACTTGTATATTTAACATTGTTCACATTGATAATGAATGTTTTGCCACAATTTGTCAAAAGTGCTTGTTGACCTTTTCACCCAACTCACCATAAACAGCCAAAAGTGTTGCGTAGGTGTTCACTCTTTAATTTCCGCATTGCGCAGCGACGTATGTGCAATCTCGGCTATGACTTACCTGAGGTTTTCCCGCAATCCGTGGTCCAGATCCCACGCGAATCGCGATGTGAACAAGTCCGTTACTCCACCAACCTCGGCCCAATTAGAGGCTAATTAATATCGAGCTGTTGAGTATGGAGCTGGCCATTTTGTTTCTTTCCAGCTCCATACCCTCTGTCACTCCAGCTGGAAGTGAAAGTCCGCGACGTCAGAGTCTGAGGTATGCGGCAAACACCGTTCCCTAGTGGCGCCGTTTGCCAGCTCGTTAACACGAAGACAAACAACCACTTAGGGCATAGGTGAGACGAAGAGCGCTTTTAGAAGAGGAATTTAGGGGAAGGTGCATTATTCGTCATTCTAGGGGGCAGACAAAAGAGATTTTTTAATACAGAAGTTTACTCAAGAAACTTCGGCAATTTTGAGTAAATAAATAGGCTATGATAAAAAATTAAAAATTGTTGAATTTGATATAAAAGTTTTTAAAATTCTGATTATGTTACTGGCCCTCCATTCTTTGTCAACAACTAATTATATCCTCGGAAAACTACGAAGATTCCGGAGTAAACCTCAGTATTAAAAAAAATCTCTTTTGTCTGCCTCCAAGATTGACGAATAATGCATCATCCCCTAAATTCCTCTTCTAAAAGTTCTCTTCGTCTCACCTATGTCCTAAGTGGTTGTTTGTAGAACTCAGAACTCAAATATCTTTATATTTGCAACTACACATTTAATTGCATAAAATCGTCAGCATTACATTTAATGTAATAAAATTTCATCTTAAAACTAATTCATAAATTATAAATGACAAACTAATCCTTCAACTAATTCATTTCTTTTATGAAAAAATAAATTAAATCTTTGACACTGTAAAATAATTTGTACAAAGTACATAGTTTCATTAACCCCCCTTCCAAACGAACACGGTCCTTTTATGTTTTAAGAGTCTGCTGAGGCAGTCGTCATATTGCACATGTATTCCCAAACAGCATTGTGAAAATGATTTGTAGTAAAAATATTGTTACTTAGTTTGGAAAAATGTAAAAGTTAATTGTGGATCTATCTTTTAATTAAAAAAGGTAATTTTCAGTTTATAATTTTTATGAAAACCAAAATGAAAAACAAAATTTAATTAATTATCTCAAAGTCATATCTCCTAGTGACTTTTACGGTCTTTCAAAGAATGTAAAATTTATAGTTTTCTCACAAATCGTCAAGTCACAGTGCTGAAGCAAATTTAACATTGCTCGTATGAGATATAAATCTAATATGGTGACTACCTCTTTAGACAGAAGTGATTCCAGGAAATAATCAAAGAACTAAACTCCATTAGATGCTAATTGATTAGTAAAACACGATGTTTTGTGTTGAGGAGTCATTTGGTTTCTAAGTGAATTACGAATGTCGCTGTTTAACTGTTTACATTTTGAAGTATTGAACATTTCAAGGACAAATATAAGATCTGCGTGATTGTAAATGCAGAGAAATGTTAATAATGTATTGGCCTTGAAAGGAGATTTATAATAATGTGTAGACAGGGTTTAAGCATTATAATGAATAATGATCTATTTTCCATTCTTACATATACATTTTTAAACAAAGGAACAACATGGGAAATAACTGCCACAGCTGCAAGTATTTGTGGACACTTTTGAGGCATACAAAATATAATAAAAAATTCTTAAAACCAAATAATTACACAAAAAAAGATATTACTAGCACAAAATATGAGTCCAGTTCTTAACAAAGAAAAAAACAAGACTTTCTGTGGTGCTTGTATACTTCAACTAAATATGTATCTACCATAGTTGAATAATACTTAAACTTTTCTTTTAATCTGATTATATATGAACAAATACATAAAAAAATAATGTTAAGTCATAGATAATTAGTTAATTATCTTAAGTTTAACTTATTATTAACTATCTTATCGCAAGTTCGTTTTTGTTATTTTTTTTAATTTAGAGATAAATGTTGTTCTTTCGTTTTTTATAAACCCATATGGCCACAGCATAACCAAGTAATGGGTATATAATACCATAATAAGCTGCTACCTTGATTTTCCCTTTTTAAAAGGATTCCTTTGAATAAAAATTCCCAAAATAAGTTTTGCACAGAGAATTAATGTGACTATACCTAACTGAACGCAAGCAGTTTTTTTTTAGGTTATGTAACGTCGCTAGTTGTGAACTCTTACTTAGGAGAAAAACTGGTATGTAAGTTGTTCAGAAGAAATTATAATTTTATATGGAAATAAATCAACCAATAAAAGTATATATTTTGTTAAATAAATTTAAACACAAAATGTTGAAGTTTACTTTTTAACCTCTAACTTCTTTGTTTATTACATTAGTTTGTTAGTGTTTTTTGTCTATTTCTAATCTGTTTGAAAGTAATCTTATTAAAAAACGTAAACATAATTATTCAAATACGAAATTAACTGCACTTTCTTTGAACTACTTTCAACATGACAGTTGTGGACATACTTTAGAAGACAGAGATTCTTTCACGTCCCTGCAACAGAATAGGAACATAAACTACTTTCCTTGACCTGCATATATCTGTTCTCCAGAATAGGTCTTTTACCGAAAGAGGAAATGTTAACACCTGTGTGTATGGCGATTCGCCGACTACAGCTTGGTGTACAAGCGTCTTTGTCTGGCAGTAGAACAGGACGCAGATGGTTGCTCAAACTATTATAATATCACAGCAACCACTTGTTAACTAAAATATAATAAATAGAATGTTAATAGTTGTCAATATTCTTTCATTACAAAACAGCATATACATTTATTAAATAAAAAAAGTACGCATTGATGTTATAGCTGGTGGACTAAATTGGAAAATTGGTTTATCTCTCTACTACAAATCCGCTCGTTCGCTGCGCTCGGCCGTTTCTCCTATCTTCGTGAAACCATGCTATAATAATTATCTACTGCCAGCCCCCTTGATTGGTCATAACGGCTTGCAATAAGGTGCCTATCTCGTCCCTCAGTTTCCGCGAACCGGCACGAAATTACTCGACAAACTGGCACCAGGATCTACGTAATCATACGCTGCGTGTGTTAGTCAAAAATTTGCCCGATACCAACCGACGCGGAAACAATTAAAGTGAAACCTAATGTTCAGCTTCGGCCATGTTTGATTGAAGCCTGGAGTTATCCTTAATGTCAAGACACATGAAAACATCTCTTTTCCATTATAACTGATTGAATCAGTAATTACATTTTTATTTAAACAATTAAATGCGAGAGACTCGATTAATAGGGACCACTCATTTACTCACACACGTACACATATTTTTTGTAAAACATACAAAAATCACTCTAGACTCGAATAACCGTGTGTCTATACAGGGTGTCTCTGAACTCTCTGATAAGCTCTCTGGTTGCTGTTACTAGTTCATTTAGATTCACAAATATCATATTTTTAAAGTGTCCAAAACACCTTGGTTATCCTTCAAGTCCATTTTTTTCAATTTTAAATTTATATCTCAAAAACCACAATATGTATTCAGCTGTAATTTTTCAACACCTTTTATAACATAAATTTACGTTTGGAGAAAGATTATTGGTTTTTCTGTATCAAAACATTTTAATGGCGGCCATTTAACATTTTAAATTCTAAACAATTCCTAAACGAATTATTATAATAAAATTTACACAGAATAAGGCTTTTTTAGGAATGGTATTACAAATTAAATTATATTACGTTTTCAAAAATCGGCAGAAAAATAAAAAAATAATGATAATTTATGTGACAGTATGTAAAATGCAATATACTAGTATAATAGACACCACACGTGTCAGCTGATAGTAGTGAAGGAATTTGTGGTGGCTTAAATCAGCTGACTACTACAACAACAACGTTTATGTAAACATCTGACTCAAGAATATCACAAATTACTTTATTACTATCAGCTGTTACACGTGTGTTGTCACATAAATTATCATTACTTTGTTTTTCATTCGATTTTTGAAATCGTTATATCATTGAATTTATAATAACATTTTATAAAAAATATTATTCAAAGTAATTTTTAATATAATTATTGGTTTAGAAGTTATTTATGATCTAAACTTTTAAATGACCTACATTAAAAAAAAAAATGTATACAGGAAAACCAATCATTTTTCTCAAAACGTAAATTTATGTTATAAAAGGCCTTGCAAAATTAAGACTTAATACATATTTTGGTTTTTGAGATATAAATTAAAAAGTGAAAATAAAACAAAATGGAGGCTGGAATGATAACCAATGTGTTTTGGACACTTTAAATATATTTGTGATTCTAAATGAACCAGTAACAACAACCAAGAGAGCTTATCAGAGAGTTCAGTGACACCCTGTATATAATTTTGTTTTTACATTGCACGACTTGTCTTTGTGTCTGCCAATCAAATGTTGCCACAGGGTCGCATTGTTCTGTGATAATAATTACACCTTACCACTTCAACACAAGGTAACTAACGACAGCTGACCAACCACAAACCCTTTCACAGTACCGACCTACTATCCACTGAACATTACGTTCACCCAAGTTGAACCCTTGAAGTTGGCTACAGCCGGGAAGTAAAAGTTGGGTTATTTTTATAAACGGGCTTACCACTGTTGCAATATATTGTGTGCAATTTGTTAATTTTAAGAAAAATCTAAATCCATGGATGCTATATTAGCTTGTGTTAGGTTATGTTGGGTCAGGTTAAGTTAGGTTGTGTAGGGTAGGTTAGGGTGGTTAGGTTAGGTAAGGTTAAGTTAGGTTTTATTACGTAAGTTAGGTTGTGTAGGTTAGGTTAGGGTGGTTAGGTTAGGTTAGGGTGGTTAGGTTAGGTAAGGTTATGTTAGGTTAGGTTTTTTAGGTTATATTACGTAAGTAAGGTTGTGTAGGTTAGGTTAGGGTGGTTAGGTTAGGTGAGGTTATGTTAAGTTAGGTTATGTTAGGTTACATTACATAAGTAAGGTTGTGTAATGTTAGGGTGGTTAGGTTAGGTCAGGTTAAGTTAGTTATATTACGTAACTTAGGTTGTGTAGGGTGAGTTAGGTTAGGTCAGATCAGGTTAAGTTAGGTTGTGTAGGGTATAGTAGGTTAGGTCATGTTAAGTTAGGTTATTACACGTAAGTTAGGTTGTGTACAACTATTATGGCGCTATAAGATAGAATGCTAAATTGTACATCAGATGTACCTTCGTAGAGGCTTCATTTACAAGAAAAGGTTAGGTTGTATCCGAATGACACGTAGAGCAAGTTTTCTTTACAAAGTTATAGACAGAGCAATTTGTTAAGCTATCAAATAATCCATTATTAACAAGTAAAAAGATGCGTATTTATAATCGGTAATGCATTTTTAACGAAATTGCGTTAAGAAGTAATTTATTTGTGTGTGTTTTTTTCTCTAAGTAGAGATACGAAGTCAAAACGACACAACTAAGTAGCAAACATTAGTAGGTGTTTGGCCTAGATCGTGCTGGCCCTATGCGGTACACACTTGTCCTTGAGGGGGGCCAAGAATGCTGGAGGCCACGGCAAGTCTTAACACTCCTATCGCCTTTCAATGAACCAAACTAACCACACACGATGTCTCTTCAACAGAAAAAAATAGCACAATCTCATTTAGTGAACTATAACAAGATGAATTGTGAGTTGCGAAAATGATATGTGTGAAAAACATGTCACAAAACAGAGGCAGAATTAATAACAAAGTCACCCATGCTCCACCAATGATGAACTGGCTGTATTATTTTAAAATAAAATCAAACCCCTAGAGTAATAAAAAACGATTCTCGGACAATTAGTCCGGATAAATTGGTTGTGGTCCTTAACCCTCGTCAAACTGCGAGGGTCGGACAGTCAGCACGACCGGGCTAAATGTCCAACCAAGATAAACAGATAAAATAATTTTTGACAGTTTAACGATTCGGGATGGTTGTCCGAATATCAGAAAAAACAGGGTCAGATCAGAAATATAAATCTGCCTCCAAAAAATCATGAAAATAAACCAATATTTAATTAAAAGTTTATATCTGACCACAAAATAAAATCTCCTTTTGGATTTAGACTATCTAAATTCATGAGAAACGTTTATAAAATTAAAGTTTAATTTTTTTACTTTTAAATTTTTTATTTTTTATACTTATGCATTTTTTATTTTTCAAACAAATTTAATTACTTTTCGATGTCCAGACGTGTTATTTTAATATCCAGGCCCAAAACGAGATACTCCTTCTTTTATTTAATAAGTTAATTTCATGACGATAATGTAGGTGAGAAATGTAAAGGTATTCTGAGGCGTGGTAACGTTGAGAGTAGATGTTGTTAAGGGAAGAGAACGTGTACTGTATCACGTTTATCAATTAGACAAAAATCTTACGTGGCTCGGAATCCATTGTAATTTTCAAGTCTCTCAGTTTCAATGGCTATGGGGCTGTTAACAAATGTAGGATTAGAGACTTGTTAACAGATATAGAATCTAACAAATGGTTCTTTAGGTAGTAAGAAAGAGCAAACTCATTCGTATTACTCATGAAACTCATTCTTAGCCTATATTTTGGTGACTATCGACATGGTTATGTCAATGATATTAAACGTTAACCTATATCTTGGCGACTATCGACATCGTTATGTCAATGATATTAAACGTTAGCCTATATCTTGGCGACTATCGACATGGTTATGTCAATGATATTAAACGTTAGCCTATATCTTGGCGACTATCGACATCGTTATGTCAATGATATTAAACGTTAACCTATATCTTGGCGACTATCGACATCGTTATGTCAATGATATTAAACGTTAACCTATATCTTGGCGACTATCGACATGGTTATGTCAATGATATTAAACGTTAACCTATATCTTGGCGACTATCGACATGGTTATGTCAATGATATTAAACGTTAACCTATATCTTGGCGACTATCGACATGGTTATGTCAATGATATTAAACGTTAACCTATATCTTGGCGACTATCGACATCGTTATGTCAATGATATTAAACGTTAACCTATATCTTGGCGACTATCGACATCGTTATGTCAATGATATTAAACGTTAACCTATATCTTGGCGACTATCGACATCGTTATGTCAATGATATTAAACGTTAACCTATATCTTGGCGACTATCGACATGGTTATGTCAATGATATTAAACGTTAACCTATATCTTGGCGACTATCGACATCGTTATGTCAATGATATTAAACGTTAGCCTATATCTTGGCGACTATCGACATGGTTATGTCAATGATATTAAACGTTAACCTATATCTTGGCGACTATCGACATCGTTATGTCAATGATATTAAACGTTAACCTATATCTTGGCGACTATCGACATCGTTATGTCAATGATATTAAACGTTAACCTATATCTTGGCGACTATCGACATCGTTATGTCAATGATATTAAACGTTAACCTATATCTTGACGACTATCGACATGGTTATGTCAATGATATTAAACGTTAGCCTATATCTTGGCGACTATCGATATGGTTATGTCAATGATATTAAATATTAGCCTATATCTTGGCGACTATCAACATGGTTATGTCAATGATATTAAACGTTAGCCTATATCTTGGCGACTATCGACATGGTTATGTCAATGATATTAAATATTAGCCTATATCTTGGCGACTATCAACATGGTTATGTCAATGATATTAAACGTTAACCTATATCTTGGCGACTATCGACATGGTTATGTCAATGATATTAAACGTTAGCCTATATCTTGGCGACTATCGACATGGTTATGTCAATGATATTAACCGTTAACCTATATCTTGGCGACTATCGACATCGTTATGTCAATGATATTAAACGTTAACCTATATCTTGGCGACTATCGACATGGTTATGTCAATGATATTAAACGTTAGCCTATAAATAGCCTTTAATTCAATTTGACAATTACATGCCACTGAACCTAAGCAAAAAAAGTGGTGTTTTCGTTCACGAGTAAAATTATTCCGTAATTCTTCTTTTATGACATTAGTTGCTGTAGAATCCAAAGAGAGTGTGATGTTCTCGATCTTGGCATCGTAGACTCCAAGTTGGTATCCTTTGAACACATATAGTATTGTATCAAAAGCTAGGAGGAACTTGGGTCTCATCATGAGGATCGCTAGGTACTTCAATGACAAGCACGCTTGTTTAACACTGTACAAGTCTTTGGTGCAGTCACCTTGAGAATGCCACTGTTATTTGGAAAAGGGACCGAGTTTACACAGATTGAACAGTCGAGTCGAGACTACGAGAGGCATTTTTCCTGATGGATAGAATGTTAGTTTCCGGAGCTTGGTGAAGTGTAAACACGTTCAGAACTGAATTCAACAACCTCATTAGCCCGTTCTGCTGTGACTTTTTATAACAGAATGCTTCATGGCGACGCTAGTTCAGTTGGGGCTATTTGTCTAAGAATAACAGAATATATCTTTCGCTCAAGAGATCCATTTGTTTGTTCATACTTTGGAGTGTGTGATATAAGCTAGTATTGCAAACAGCTCCACAGCCTAGATTTTTTTCGACAACCATAATGGTCGGTTTGTAAGGATGCTGAAAGCAGGATATGATTCTTGACTGTGTGACTAAACTCACACTCCACCAGTTAAGCCCCATTTTTCTCAAGTGTTGCATGTTTTCGCTTCAAGGACGTTTTGGACAGTTGAGAATTCAAATGGTCGGTATCATATCCAACCATTTAGGTGAATAAAATTTATAAAAGGTTTATTTGCACAAATGACTACTAGCGCGAGTTTCATTGGCTGATTTTAGTTTTGCTACTTACGTGAATCTAAATAACACGAAACCTTCCAATCCGCAGATACAAAGATTGGTTGCTACAACATTACGTATGTTGTGAGTATTGACAAATCTATGACATGAAAGTGTTACATTAATTACCTGCGTAACATAAACTAGTGTCCTTGAAGTGACCTTGAAACCTCCTAGAGATCAAGAACTGTATCTGACGTAACAAGGTCACAGACAATACCGATGCAAATATGTAATGGTTATACAATCATTTGCAATCGTAATTACACAATCTTTTATGAGATTGCAGCGGGACAGTTAGCACGACCTTCAGTTTCCTAATTCGAACGTCAAGAATTTCCAGCTACATTGATCTAAAATTTCAAAATGTTTCGACAGCGTGATGCAGTTTCCTCCCATTTTAATTTTTGACACGCAAACAATCTAAAATGATCACCGTTGATAACAATATATATGTTATATGAAAAGTGGAAGGAAGCTGTATATGTATTATTACGTTCGAAGTATTTTGGTGTATTTTATTTTACTATTATTATTTATAGTTTTAAACAATAAATATAGATACTGTATATACATAAATTAAACAACGACAGTTGATTTTGTTGAATATTCAGTTTATAAACAAAGATATTCTTCATTTACTTATTTACCAATTTTCTTAAATTTAATATTGTTAGAATTCCAATAATCTCTTTCAATGTATAAATAGATGAAAAGTCTTATGTGATATTCCAGAAAATACCGTTACATTTGGGGTTGCCATTTATGTTAGTGGTTAAGAAAAATGTTTAAAGATTGAAATTAAAACTAAAAAAAATCATATTAATAAAAGATGTTTTGTTCTAAATATATATATAGTCAAAATTAATATATCTAATATCGTATCTCTGAATTCATTATATAAATTTAAGTATTCAATTACTAATAATCATTTTTATTGTACGTTAAAGTGTACAAACTTGCTAATGTCAGTACACTGTACAAGTTTACAGTTCACAGTACTTAAACGAAATTGTTTGTTAACTATCATTTTGACTAAACTATGCATTTCAAATTGCTTAATTAGCCACGAAAATATTGTTATGATAAGAAATGTTTGATAATTTTTATAATGACATGAATAAATATGACAATTTTCAACTATAAAAACGAATAGTACAGTAATATGGCAATTATTTTAGTTAGTTAATGAAAAAAGTCGGTCCACGAAGTTCGTGCTAGTTGGTATTAAGGTTTAGGTTTTAGTTTGAACATGTTTCCTTTTTCTTATTTTAATTGAAACATATCATTGCAACTTTTTAGACTGTACTACGCCATAATAAATTTGAACCTTTATTACAACAAAGTTGTGTATATATTTTTAAAACAAACAATAAAGATATATTTTGTTTTTATGTTGATATAAATTTAAATTATAAAATAAATAGAAATATGTTTACGAAAACATTTTCAGATATCAATGAAAAGTCCTATTAATTAGTTAGTGTGAGGAAACAAGATCTAAAAGCAACATATGTTCCACAAAATTACATTTAAAACAGGAATACATTCAGCCAGAATATTTTTATCGGACAGGGTATCAAGTCTAGTAAGGGCCCTAATTAGTACTAAGCTCATGAAAATAGTTTTATTTGTATTCGCGTCGATCAGTTAAGCCATACATTATTTATAAATAATACACTCAAATGAACATAAATAAACTAACTAACTAACCAACCCCATTCAAAACAAAATCATAACCCAAAAATGTCATTGTTGATAGTCTCCACTTAGCAAAGGTAAATTTTAAAGTAGGTCTCATGTGAAACAAACTGAAATAATGCACCATTCCAAAGACACTAAAGCTACCAGATATGGATGTCGTGCACGTAATACAGTCGGTCCAGTCCAGTGTTCCGGTCCCTATTGTTCCACTGTTACGTAAGCGACTCCGCGGACCGTCCCAACAATGGGACTTCGTATTGAAAGTAAGAAGCATATATGGGAAATCGTTATAGAACAAAGAAAAACGCCTCGGTGGTTGATGTAGATAGCGGTGTTTTGTAACACCGGCTTCAACAATCAACAATGAAGTCGTAGGTGTTGGTAAACAGCGATTTTTATCGGAAGTTGTTATAAAGTGTTGTCACTGACACGAAAAATTACCTTAAGATAATTAAAAGCGCTTTAATAAATTAATCACGTTACAGTTTAATGAATTAAAGTTTTATCAGAAGTGAAGCGAGAAATTGCCACCTCAATGGATGGCAGCGGTTTCACGGCCAGGTCTTTGCGAATTATCTGGTGAGGGGATCAAACCCTACGCTGACTAAATCACTCACCACCATGATTCGTAATGACATCAGGTTGGCGATATCGTATATAACTGGACACGGCCACTTCAGGAAACATTTGGCAGATTGGTATCTACGGAGAAGACACCAGTTGCCGGTTTTGTGGCGAGGCTCTTGAGTCTGCCGAACATCTATTACCTGAGTGCGAAGCTCTGGAGCTCAGAAAGAGAATATTCGGGGACGAGCTCTCAGAAGAAATAATAGTAGCTAGTCTGGGGGAAAATGTTTTGGAGTTGACTATGCTGCTTGGAATAGGTACCCCATTCTAGTAGGCAACAGGAGAGCACAATAAACCTACTAAGGTTGAAGTGCAACCTAGGGATGGCCTCAGAGCTTTCTTTCGCCTCAGCAAACTAAACTATAATGAACTAAAACGTATTGATTTTTATAGTCAAACAGATTTAAAATTGAGTTAATTTTCATTCATTCACTTTTCAAATTGGTAGGAACAATACATTTCAAACTATTATTTACTAAAATTTTGGGTTTATTAATAAAAAAAGTAACACGAGATTACTAAAAAATAATTTTATAATATCATACTTTAAAAAGTATTTTGTAAAAAATATCTACAGCAAAAAAACAAAAAACAATGCTTTTGAGGTCCATGTCTAATGAAGCTGCTTAACTTGTTTTGATTCTAAAGCGTGTGTAATCATATAAATTAAATTTCGTGATACTGTACAACCCAGGGATGTATGTACATTCCACTTTAGTGATTTACCATTGAGTTCATAAATACAGTAGAACTCCAACAATCTGAATCAATTGTGACCAAACCCTATTCGGATAGTGAAATATTCGGATTTTAGTCTATAAGCAATCAATTTTATTTAATTACGCATGTAATTAAAGCATGTATGTTGAAATGGGACACAAAATAATATTGTAAATGAGAATGGGCATTTATTATTTAATTAATTACAGTTTAGTTACAAACTACAGTGCACAATTAAGTGTATTTACGAACCACTCTGTAAACGAATGTCATTGCTTGCCAATCATCTTAGTTACATACTGTATAAGTTTATTATTAAAGACACAATCTCGTGGATCATACATTTATGTTATGAGTTTTTTAATTTAAAATTGTCAAGAAGTTTCACATACTGAACAGTAACAAACTTATACAAATTCTCAATTTTATAAAAACCAACGTATGGTTCACTAGATGAGATCTTCGCCGATTAAATGACTCTTCAAGTGTTACGATACGATCATCATCACGGACCGAGTTTTTGAAATAGAAACCCATGTTTTTGTCATTTTTCGCAGAGCGAAACACTCCTCTTGAGCAAGTAGCAGGTTGCGCGACGAGGATAAAAACACCTACTGTCGGCGCAGAAATTATGTGTACACGAGTGTGAAGGTTGTTTACTAAAACAAAAAAAGTCTACTATGAAAAATCCACTCACTCCATTGATTTTCTCGTCGAATAGTACGTTATGACATATGTATTTGTAAATTGTATTAAAAGTTTAAATAGTTTTTATCCTGGTTAGAAAAAAAGTACCGGAATTTTGACTAGTTTTAACTGTGCATCAAAATTACACTTTTATTACTCATAAACTTGTTAACTTGTCGCACTTATAACATGGTTGACAGAAATGTTTTCTATAAGTTTTATACATTTCAGAATGTTAACGTTTCAAGAAAATAAGTCCTTCTCATTTTCCTGAAACGCCAGTTTTCTTGCTTCTAGAGGTCATGAAATTAATAGCGACTATAGATTAATTTGATATGCTTAGGTAAATGCATCAGTTTTAAATTGATTCAAAATATCACATAAAATGTATTGTCAATTAAATTGTCTATTTCTTTGTCTGAGATTATATGCATGGAGTAGAATCCAGTCAACAAACTACTATTCTGGCTACTGTATTACTACCGGACCATGGATAACTAAATCTGTATATGTAAAGCACCAATGTTTTTAGCTCTCACAGTAAGTCTAATAAATTAATTCATTAGGAACTACAGCTGAATGTATGCGAAAACCAATTTTCTCACATGCAACAAGCAGTTTGTAACCATCCTATACAACTGAAAAACAATACGTTCATAGAACTTTGACTACTTACTGGCTCGTTTGCTAACTCTTGATAAAGTCAGGAAAATGCAAAATGAAGACATCTGGGAAAGGATGACTCAATAGTGTCTAAACTAAGGCACCCAAAGGTAATTAAATATTAACACATTACCGTGTTACTATTTTATATAAATAGTAATATTCCTTGAATAGTTAGTGTTGTATTATAACAGCGACTTGTGAAATGCTTGTACGATTAGAGACGTACTCAATCAACTCAGTTGTATTATAACAGTTACTTGTGAAATGCTTATATAGTTAAAGGCGTACTCAATCAACTCAGTTGTATTATAACAGCGACTTGTGAAATGCTTATATAGTTAGAGGCGTACTCAATCAACTCAGTTGTATTATAACAGTGACTTGTGAAATGCTTGTACGATTAGAGACGTACTCAATCAACTCAGTTGTATTATAACAGTTACTTGTGAAATGCTTATATAGTTAGAGGCGTATTCAATCAACTCAGTTGTATTATAACAGCGACTTTTGAAATGCTTATATAGTAAGTGGCGTACTCAATCAACTCAGTTGTATTATAACAGCGGCTTGTGAAATGCTTATACAGTTAGTGGTGTACTCAATCAACTCAGTTGTATTATAACAGCGGCTTGTGAAATGCTTATACAGTTAGTGGTGTACTCAATCAACTCAGTTGTATTATAACAGCGACTTGTGAAATGCTTATAAAGATAATGGCGAACTCAATCAACTCAGTTATATTATAACAGCGACTTGTGAAATGCTTATATAGTTAGAGGCGTATTCAATCAACTCAGTTGTATTATAACAATGACTTGTGAAATGCTTGTACGATTAGAGACGTATTCAATCAACTTAGTTGTACTATAACAGCGACTCTTGAAATGTTTTTATAGTTATTGGCGTACTCAATCAACTCAGTTGTATTATAACAGCGGCTTGTGAAATGCTTATACAGTTAGTGGTGTACTCAATCAACTCAGTTGTATTATAACAGCGGCTTGTGAAATGCTTATACAGTTAGTGGTGTACTCAATCAACTCAGTTGTATTATAACAGCGGCTTGTGAAATGCTTATACAGTTAGTGGCGTACTCAATCAACTCAGTTATATTATAACAGAGATTTGTGAAATGCTTATATAGTTAATGGCGTACTCAATCAACTCAGTTATATTATAACAGATATTTGTGAAATGCTTATATAGTTAATGGCGTACTCAATCAACTCAGTTGTATTATAACAGCGGCTTGTGAAATGCTTATACAGTTAGTGGTGTACTCAATCAACTCAGTTATATTATAACAGAGATTTGTGAAATGCTTATACAGTTAGTGGCGTACTCAATCAACTCAGTTATATTATAACAGAGATTTGTGAAATGCTTATACAGTTAGTGGCGTACTCAATCAACTCAGTTATATTATAACAGAGATTTGTGAAATGCTTATATAGTTAATGGCGTACTCAATCAACTCAGTTGTATTATAACAGCGGCTTGTGAAATGCTTATACAGTTAGTGGTGTACTCAATCAACTCATTTATTTTATAATAACGACTTGTGAAATGCTTGTACGGTTAGAGGTGTATTCAATCATCAGTTGTATTATAACAGCGACTTGTGAAATGCTTATATAGTTAGTGGCGTACTCAATCAACTCAGTTGTATTATAACAGCGACTTGTGAAATGCTTATATAGTTAATGGCGTACTCAATCAACTCAGTTGTATTATAACAGCGGCTTGTGAAATGCTTATACAGTTAGTGGTGTACTCAATCAACTCAGTTATATTATAACAGAGACTTGTGAAATTCTTATAGTTAATGGCGTACTTAATCAACTCAGTTATATTATAACAGAGACTTGTGAAATTCTTATAGTTAATGGCGTACTCAATCAACTCAGTTGTATTATAACAGCGGCTTGTGAAATGCTTATATAGTTAGTGGTGTACTCAATTAAATCAGTTATATTATAACAGAGACTTGTGAAATTCTTATAGTTAATGGAGTACTTAATCAACTCAGTTGTATTATAACGGTGACTTGTGGAATTACTAGTAAGAGTTTAGGTAGGGATCATACGATGCATAAGGGGAGATATGTATTAATCTATGTAACATTGTTGACCCAAATAAGTAACTATTATTGTCGCTCTACGTGGTTAACCGACGAATCAAGGCCCACGGTAGAAGAGCTGCAGGAGAAACCAAACTTCTACGCACGTAGTGGGATTAGAAATCTATCTCATTGTTGCGATTGTTACTCGAAATCGATCTAAATTACAACAAACGCCATGAAAATAGGATTGCATAAGTGTCTAGGCGAATAGAGATTCGAATTCAATCAATGAGAAAGGCTATTGGCCGACTAACAAATCACAATCAGACTTCATCGACTTAATGAGGTTACTGAGTCCGAAGAAAAAAAATTTAGACAATTAAGATGGAGGAAGGTAAGTTATATACAAAAAGTAACAAGATAACCTAAAGGGTAACCAAAACAAACATGAAACATAGTAATCAGTTTTTTCTTTTAAATTAAAACTTCACTCGCCAGTTCACATGGGCCTACAGGTCTGTGCGTGAACTTTATTCAACGAGTGAAGTACCGACCGTTGACTCAGTGGAGATTTGAACCTTGGACCTTGCCCCCTGCAGTCCGAAGCCTTAGCTACTGAGCCACCACACCGGCAAGAGTTAGTTGTTATATTTCTTGCACAGATTTGTTATTACTTTTTAGTCAAACTGAGACTGTTTTGTGAAAACAATATTTATTAGTCCAAAAGATGGCTATAATAATAATTAAACAAAAAAACAGTACAATTGTTTGATTACAATTTCAAAGTTAGTACAATATTGGTCAAAGGTAGTCTTGATCAAGAGTTTGCTAAAAGATGACCCACTAAATAACTGTAAACCCACGTTTTACTACAGTATTATTACTGTCCAGATTTATTTTTTAAACTAAAATTTACCCTCTTTATAAATTAATTCAACATAATGTGTTTTTATTTTTAAACATTATTTTAATTTTTTAATTCCTAATTGCCAAACATAACTGATGAAACGCGCTAATTGTGGAATTACAAGAATATGTTCTATTATTAAGACTATTCTTGTTCAAATAAGAAATATTGTACTGAACATTTTATTTTTTCGTTATTAATATGAAACCTGTATACATACACATTTTTCATGAAATAGTACCAAAAGCGTATCCTTTCTCATTAAAAATACATGAGTTAATACAAACTCTTTTGGAAATGCCAAGAAACTAATAACAATGGAACTACTTTTATCGTAACGCGATGATGTAATCATTGTCCCGTGGCGTACATGAAAGCACATACCTGGGAAACGTAACGCCTACGCTTGCGAAACTAAAGGTCGGACTGTTGGTAACGATCCATCCACGCAAAGCGATCAAAGTACAGCTCAAAGTGAGAGCAGGAAACTAACGGAGTGAAGAATCCATTAGAGGTTTTGCGTTGACTGAACGCCATGGGATTGACCACCATAGACATCACCATGGGGCTTAACGACCCTGGAAATATGAGGCACTATCTGAGACAAGGCTGCATTGACAGTGTTCAATTTCACCTTCCAAGTAAAAATAGTCAAATGCCCCGATGGTTTGATATCGTTTAGTCATATACAACACAAATTGATGTATTGTATATGATCGATTTACCGGAACTTCTGTAGATTAAAACAAAAGACTAGAGAGGTAATTTTCTCAACTGCCAAGTTTTAATCTTACATAACTGTCATCTAACATTTCAAGACATCTGTATTTAGACCGTTAAAGTCTCTGTAAACAGAAAAACGATAAAACTTACACTCGGGACTCACATAATCTTATAAGTTACCTCTGCTGAAAAATTAAATTAAAATTCATACGGCTTTTAGTAGGAGATATACCAAAACTCCCCTCGCCTGCTTAGACGAGCCTATTTTTGTTTTGCAGGCTCGTTAGAGCCACAAGATACTCTTAGGGAATAAAACTTCATGGCCTCACTGTGATTCGTACCCCCTGACCAGCTGCGTGGGAAGCCACCACGAACCCTACCTCCACTTATTCATATATTAATTTAATTTTTGAATGATCGTGCAATTATTATTTTTAGACACGTGTCTTAGGTCTACGTAGGAAAGTGAGACGCGCTATATGGGAGGAGGGTGTTGGAACCTTACACAGCCTGCTCATGGTGTAGGTAAAACACTGCGCGTTATTAACCTAGAACACACACTTTATGTGTGGGTTCCTTCGTGAGGGGTCACCGTAAGTTTCTTGAATGAATGAGACACAGAGAGCACCACTATCCTCATCAGTGTAGGTTCTTTGTATACTGAAATGAGGACTGGCACAGTATGGCAACCTCGCTCAGTCCACACACCTCGACAGTCAGCAAAGCGTAACTACAGACGACTGCGTGGCAAAGTATAGCATGGAGATGAACAATCTGAGGAAAGTTAATTATTTTAGCTACTAAGTGTGTTTGATAACTCGTTTGGTGTGGCTGGGAGGGCTGAAATATAAACGCTGATGATACGAGGTGAGGAGGAAAGCCATATTACAATTCTATACCTTCCAATCCCAAACTATCTTGCTCGTAAGACGTCATTTCTCACTCAACGAACTTGACATTTTAAGGTTACTACATTATCTCTTCAACGCAATAATCAGTCTCAAAAATAGAACGCTTTTTATGATTTTTAGCTTCTACAAATACTGATTACATTTTTACATTTAAAACGCATGTTGATAATACAAATTAGCAACATGCAGAAACTTTGATTCTCATCAAGACAGACTACTTTTGGAATCAAACAATTATACTGCATTTTATTTAGTTATCATTACAATCTAGATTAACTATACTAATAGATGTTATTTTCGTAAGATTGTTTCAGTTTGAACAAAAAGTTACAATAACTGTTCTGGAGTGGAATTAAAATTAAATAATAGAGAAAGAGTATAAAAAATATCACTAAAATACATTTCACTCTAAATAGTTATCCAACATTATATCCCGCTTGACAATTAATTAATGAAAGTGGATCGATTAGATCAATTTTATGAATTGCGTTGACCTAAAAAATCAAACAAGCTAAATGAGCACTTAATAGGCATCAGTCAAATACAAAACAAACGAACAAATTAAGAACTGTAATACAACTGAGCAAGAGAGATACTGGCATGGCATTACAAGACAACACTAAACTCACAAGACCTCTGTACCGGAGTACTGAAGCTGGAGTCTGAAGGTCACCGTCGACTCTCATACGCACCACAAACGCCTCTCCAATATCCCACCTTGCCTTCTAAGCCGAGATGTCTCAGGAGTTGCGCAAGACGATCTCACATCTCCAAGGTGAACGAATTGCTTGAACGTAATGGTACAGTGACACTATTTCCAGTGGAGTTTAGGTAAACAACGCAATTCCGTATATCATAAACAACATAATTTCTCTTTTAAATAGTATTTTTCATGAACCATCTTCAATATTAGTGGGATTTTCTCATTATATGAATTAAAACGAAAAACGTTAAGATCACTTTTCACCATATGAAATGATTTTAATTGACATTGTTTTTCTTGTTAGGTGCACACATAATTGATTATACATGGATAGCTCAAGGTATAGGGAAAACCGCGCATTGTTCACCTGGCACTAGCAATGCAGGTTAATGCGTACAGCCTTGCCGTAATGAACAAGAGTTGAAAAGAAAGAGAACACGAATTGAATCCTAACATTTGATGGTACTATGCAGGACTGTACAACAGTCTTAGCACTATGTCGATTGGACTTTGGTCTGACAACCACGCTCAGTCCACAAGCGTTCGACCTGCTGTAAAGTGGACAGTCCACAAACTACACAAATCATAGTGGTGTTGAATAACGGGGGCACGAGCAACCCGTATAAAAGGTTGGAGATTTGGCCTGTACCTCTCTGTTTCTACCTAATTCTCCAAGATCGATTTGTCTGACTTAGGTTCCGACATACCATTCAAAATAAAGTAATTTTACTTTATTTTAAGTATGGAAAAATCAAATGTCATAAAACCATTTTATATATCTTTATATTGAAATAACTTCCAGCTGTATTAATTTAAATGTCTTTGACACTCCTTTTGTTTGACACTTTCTTTTGAAATTTCTGATGTCAAAATGTTGAAAAAAGATAAACTATTTAAAATACTAAGCTATAATTGTTCGTATAAATGTTCACTCTGAGAAAAAAAGTTATAGAGGGTCATATGAACTTTTTTTAGTACAAAACAAACTTCTATTTTATAGCTAGAATATATTCTCAAGCTAATTGTATAACTGAAATGTCTTTTTAGGTGGGATATATTGATATTATCCAAGTGCTAATACAATTGCCAGCCGATATGTTATTGAAAAGAACATTATATTTTAAATTATTGAAACATATCTCAAAACATTTAGACTTAACTTTAAAAAATATGATTTAGTCATGAACAGTTTTATAAATAACGTGTATTAATTAGTAAATAGTGTCATAATAAAAATTTTTGAAAATGTAAAATGGTTTATTGACACATCCAAAAATGTTATTGTATATAAAAAAGTGTATATATATATATATATATATATATATATATATATATATATATACAATATATCTTCCTAATTAATATTTTCGCAAAAATCTGACATTCGTAATCTTAGACGTAAATGTTGTTTATACCTAAGATAGTTACCTTATTTTTATTAAAGATTATTATTATTATTTTCATCAATATTCCAGTCAATTCACGCGTACCCTTTATCAGTGTTTTTCTCTCATGCCGTTTCAGTTAAATCCATCCATGTTTTTTTTACCTCCCTTAGCCTTTTCAATATCCTGTTACAATTTGCTCATAACCCCCAACTAATTCTTTGAACATCTGCATAAAATACTAAAAAATACTGCTAATAGCCGCCGTTCATTGACTTGAAATTTCTATCGCTGCAGAAGTTTTTTTTATTTTTTTGTCAAGTATTTATCCAATTAATGAATACCATGTTATACCTCACTGTTGAATTGGTAATAGGTCTCCGATCTCGGCACTGTAAAGGTGAGTTTCTCTACCCGCAGTTCGACAGTGAAATCGACACATGACGTCACACGCGTCCTCCGTCCGTCGTTTTCTAACAACGTGCCTACATAATTACGGTCCTTAAAGATCGCGCGCCAATCGGAACCGTGTCCTGTCTCGTTCGATTCAGGTCCGATTGGTGAAGACTGATTTCACTTTTGTCTGAGAAACACCGCTGACACGCGTACTTAATGGGTCAGGGGAGTACAGACTATGTGATCATGGGTGATGCAGACCATCCACGTACGCAGGGTGTGCGTGCATGGGTGATAGAGACAGTCCATGTACGCAAGGTGTGCGTGCATGGTGATGCAGACCATCCACGTACGCACACACACGGTGGTATAGACCAACACCCATACAAATACGGTGTTATTGACCAACCCTCCCACCCATATACGTACGTCACCCATACACATAGTTGGTATTGACCCACCCATACAAATTAGTGGGTGATAGACCAATAGACCGTCCACCTACGCAGGGTATGCATGCATGGGTGATGCAGACCGTCCACCTACGCACACATACGGTGGATTGATCCACTCATACAAATACGGTGTTATTGACCAACCCTCCCACCCATATACGTACGGTGTTATTTTTCCACCCGCTCACCCATACACATAGTTGGTATTGACCCACCCATACACATTAGTGGGTGATAGACCTATAGACTATCACCTACGCAGGGTATGCATGCATGGGTGATGCAGACTGTCCTTATACACAGGGGATTCGTGCATGGGTGATGCAGACCGTCCACCTACGCACACATACGGTGGTATTGATCCACCCTCCCACACATATACGTACGGTGGTATTTTTCCAACCGCTCACCCATACACATAGTTGGTATTTAACCACCCATACACATTAGTGGGTGATAGACCTATAGACCGTCACCTACGCAAGGTATGCATGCATGGGTGATGCAGGCCTACACGTACGCAGGGTGTACGTGCATGAGTGATGCAGACCATCCATTTACTGCACCGGTGCAAGGTGAGCCCAACCAGCGTGCGCTGCCATGTTTTATTAGCCACGTTCATTGCACCGTTAGGGTTCCTGGCGAGGCCATTGCTCGCTTGATGGTCGTGGAGGGAGTGGTGAAGGGGTGTGCCAACAACCTTGCTGTTTACGATCAATGAACTAACAGATTGCACAAGTCATAAATAATAGACAGTCTACAATGTCTAAAGATTATTACACAGTTCGTATTATTTAATTAATCTTCTGACAATACTTCCGTTTCTTCTTGGATTCAGTAACATTTTACCCTTGACATTCAAGACAAAATTATGTTCCAAATTCATACATGACTATCAATTTTTTGCAACTTTGTCATCACACTATGTGACGTCAAAATAATAAAAGTAAAAATAAAAGTGAAAAATATAAGTAATTTTTCAACAGCTCTTTTAGTATGACTTCCAAACTTAATTCTATTGGAAATTTTTGTTTAATATAACGCATTCCCATAAACTGAACAGGCGGGTTAAAATTAAGCAATCTGAAGACTCATAACGCTGAAAAACATCTAAAACAGAATATGTAAATAAAAAGTGGACAAAAGTCACAGTGGTAAAAATATTCCAAAAACATCAGAAAATAAAGCAAAATATTTTAAAAAAAGTATTACATCACTATTCTAAATATATTATAAGTGGGACTTCTTTTACAACTTTTGTACATTAACGTTGTAGAGTAGATTGTTTAACCCCACATCATAATTTTACATGTTTCGGTCCCAAACGGAGATTCAAAGGGACATATATTTTGAAAAGAACCATCTATTTATCTGTGTATTTAACTGCATGTACACTCTGTATATTGGTGAAGGAAATCTATTTCAGTTTATAGGACAAATTAAATTCTTTCATTCGGCCTTGTCGCAATCGTCATAATCTATAACCGTAGTCTACGATCAACGTCTTAGCAAGAATGATCATTTAATGATTGATTGTTGATAGCTAATCAATGTTTTATATAGTCGTAAAGTGATCCAAACTCAATAACAGTATCAATATTCACCATACCCAGCAATTAAACGTATTGCAGTTTGGAATGGCAACGATATATCGATGTATAGGAAATGTCGATAAATATGGTTCGATATACCGTTATATTAGTATCGATATTTTCTTTCGATAATATCGGCAATTTCAATATTATGGTTCGATATACCATATTACTAAATTATAGTTGTTATTCTCTCTCCTCAAAATCATCACGATTCGAAAAAAAACCATTTTAATTGCCTCTTATTTGTACAAAACATGCATTGGAGTAATAAAGTAACTTTATTTAGTATTTTTACGTTAGGTAAACGCACTAAAATGTAGTTATATGAATAAACTTGTTTAATTTTTAGTGGCATTTTTTAACCTGAAGAATAAAAATAACAATGTTATTCCATTATTCTTTTATAATTAACATAATAATTGTAAAGGTTATGTTATTATCATAATTTTTAAGAATTGTGCTTTTTTCATCCAACCCCACATACCATAATTTGTTTAGTGTAGATAAGTGTATTTAATTTTTTGTTCAGTAGGCTATTATAAATAGTGACAGCAAAACATGACTAACAGAGTTCATTTTTGGTCATGACATAAGAGTTAGTGCATAATTTAAACAGATAAATTATTTACGATTCTATACATCGGTTACCCAATGTATAGATACTTTTCTTGCGATATTATTGATAGATCGATATTTGGTTTGTGATATATTGATATGTTGAAAAATTTTGCAATCCCTAATTGCAGTGCCACACGGTGAATAAGTGAATATTGAATTATGATCATTATTCACAATATCTTGGAAATTAAATGAACATAAAACTTAAGTGAATAATACAGTACTAACCACTGTTTTCAGTAATGTGGTTAGTGAAAAATAATAATATTAATAATAAAATAAATTAACAAATAACTCAGTCCAATCTCTTTTAAATATTAGTCTTGTATATAATTAGAAAGGCATTCTGTAGCGTTCATTACATTCAAACTACTACTAAAATAACAGTATTTGATAATTAAATTAAATTAATATTTGACAGTTCATAAACTAATATTTCCTATAATTTACTCTAAGTTAAGGCCTGGCTCAGACAACTTTTATTGTGTATAGTTCTTTAGCTTGTGGCAAAATTCCTTATTGTTGTTGCTTTCTTTAATGGTTAATGGTAATTTATTGACATAATTTCGGCCAAAGTAATTAAAAAATTGTTTGAAGAACATTTTATTTACTTTGGGTTTGATAAATAATCTATTCTTGTTACTTCTCATATCGTGATGAATTCTGGTTGAGCCTCTATTGCCACTTAGTATATAAAATAATTTTAATGTTTTATAGATGAATAAATGATGGATGGGTAATATTTTTAATAAATAGAATAATGGTAAAGAAGAATATCTTGCATTTGCTTTCAGGATTATTCGAAAAATATATTTGGGATTGTTCTAATAGTATTTATTGTTGTTTTATAGTTTCCCCCCAACATATAATGCCGTATTGTATCCTTGAATGAATCAGACCGTAGTACAGAGTTCGCAGTAAATTTGCAACACAAAAGTTTCTAAGAAAGTAAAATTTTTTTAAATTAAATCTAGTTTTATTTATCAAATCACAAATATTCTTTTTCCAGGACATTTTGCTGTCCAAAGTTAAGTTTAAATATTTAAAGGTGGGGACTTGCTCAACAGCACTACAGCTACATGACTTACCTTTACAAACAAATTTATGATAAACTATATATTTTATAGGGTTTGCGAATTTAAAGCCGGTCATGTGAAAGTTAACATATTTAGTTTTTTTTTTAGATTGACATACATTTTATTCGTGAAGCACCATGACCGCAAAATGTTCAAATCATCTTTAATACTCATTTGGAGATTTAATAAATTTTTGTTGGAGGATACAAGTGCAATGTCATCGGCAAACGCACTAACTGAACGTGTGAAATGTTGGTCTAACAACCAACGAGTTAAGGATTGGGAAATGAATCGTCATCGCTGCCCGCATAGCTGAACTGCAATCAGTCACTTCGGGTCAGCTACTCCAGTTAGGCAACTGTCGCGGTCAGCTGACTCGGGATGCGGGTGTTTCCACACTGACATCATCATCGTCATTATGACGTTACGTCGCTCTGTGAACTCCGCCGGACACTGGTGTAACAGGTGCCCGCAGGGAGTGGTTACGCGTGAGTGACCCCTGGTTAGGAAGGCTTCGGAGATTGCCATAAATATTGTTATGGCGTCAAAATCTTACATTTATTAAAGCAAAGCAATAAGAAATGTTCTCGTTTTCGTTCGTTTTACAAAGTTTCACATCCAGCGACAGTAAACATTAGTATCTCTCTAATCGCAGAAAATGGTACCAAAAGAAGTTTCTTTTTCAACTCTGAAACAGCCTACTATGTAACAAAGTTCAAATAACTGCAAGAATCTTTCGTAACAAAAATCTGATTCACAATGATTTGCCTTTATTGGAAAATAATTGTGAATGCTGGATCATCGTCAGAATGGAAAAATTATATTTTGAACTCGTACTGGTTCTAACTCCCAGGTGTCTTGCCTCCAGCGTTTATAACACAACCCTTGTATGGACCCAAATACGAGCATTGCATGATCACATAACTCGTGATAACCTGTTAAGTGTAACCTGCAGCAGGAGAGTTCTATTAATTTGAATAACAATCTATAACAAATGGGAAATATTCGAAACAGCTACCATCTTAAAAAATTGTGAGTATTATAAAAGATTAACAATGATTATATATTATATAATGGTTTTGAGAGAGCCAAAGCCAGTGGCCGAGAGGTCTAAGGAGTCAAGAACTTAGTATGCCCTACTGGGGATGGCAACGAAATATAGATATATCGGACATATCGATAAATATGTTTCGATATATCGTTATATTAATATCGATATTTTCTTTCGATAATATTGGACATATCGATATTTTGGTCCGATATATCATATCAATAAATAATGGCGTTATTCTCTCTCCTGAAAATTATCACGATTCGAAATAAACACATTTAATTCGCCTCTGATGCATATAAAACATGCATTGAAATAATAAATTTACTTTATTTTGGTTTTTTACGTGAGGTTATCGGACTAAAATGTAGTTTTTTTTGTAGACCAGGGGGTGGAACGGGTAAATGAAGTTTTGTGTGAGTTGGCGACTCTGATTCTAAGATGTATAGCTTGCCTAGCCAGTCGTCTTACAAACCATTATTACATTATTATTTTTACAATTAACATAATAATTAAAGTTATAACTATTCTTGTTTGGAATTTTGTTCTTTTTTCATTCAATAGACCACAATCAACATCATAGACCACAACTTATTTCCTGTAGATAAATGTATTTAATTTTTAAATTCAGTAGGTTATTCTAAATAGTGACAGCAAAAGATGAGTATATTTTTGGTCGTCACAAAAGAGTCAGTAGTGCATAGTTTTAAACTGATAAATCATTTACAATTCGATGTATCGTTTACCTAATATATCGATATTTTTCTTTCGATAAAAAATCTTTAGTTTACGATATTTTTCTTTCGATATTTGGTTTACGATACACCGATAATGTTATATATCGATATGTTAAAATATTTGCCATCGCTGTGCCCTACCTGATTTAGAGAATGTGCAGGTACGAATTCTGGCCTTAGACTATTCATGTTATCAGTAATTTTCACTTTGTCCTAGTCCCCCCCCCCTTACTCTGTCTGATAAGTTTCCCACACAGAGCAATAGTCCATGGGTAATGGGCTGAGTTGGTTGAAAAGGAAATCCGCCTCTCCACAGAGTATAACAGGGATCCCATCCACTAGCGCGCTAAATGTGAGTCAAGTAATTATTTCTCTACTTTGCCGTTCGATGACAGCATTTTAGTTGTCATCTACTTAATATTGCCTCTGAGACGTTTGCTGTGGCCATAAGAAAGCGACCTCTGTATATTTGTTCTCTGTGCCATCTCCTTAACAAAACAGCAACGTAATAATTTAACACAATTACGAAGATACAAAAGATCTTCCCAGCTGAAGGTTAACGATTACAATTCTTCATTTCCTTGAATGATAATTTATGTTTATCATAGTGCCACTAAAACCGGTTGTTTCGAAATGCTTTTACCAACGTATTCTTCTATCATGCCGAGTGGTTTTGATGAAATCATACTTATGTCATCAGCATTCTGAGGCCGTAAGGTGTAATTTACCATGAACTCAGCAGACAATCCTTTTCGTCCTGGACCACTCCTGAAGACGCCCGGCATTGTTCCTTTTAAGGACGTATGAAATACAGGCTTTTCTAAGTGACTTTTCATAACTGGCAATTTTTTCGCCACTCCCATCTCTGACATTGAATCTTCCTTTTATTTGATCGTTCATTATTCGTTAGTATGACGCCGATCGTCAAGATATGGGCGAATAGAAGAGGCGAACGAGTGTAGATGAAGTTTGCCTTAAATATTTTACCTCCACTTCAGTTTTGGTTGTTTAGACATAGGGCTTGGTTGGTATTATCAAATTTCTTTATTTAAGGCAGTTACAGAGTGTATAGTTGAGTCACAAAAACATGCATTCTTAGCAAAATTAAATTAAATTATAGTAGTTCTTATATAGGCCAACACACTAATTTGTTTTATGTCACTTATACATGATATAACCTGAAAAACTACCTCCCTGACACTGTAATGACATATGTCTAAGTGCACGTCTTTACTCTGCTTCAAAAGACTTAGTACTAACCACAATAGGTCGATAACGTGTTCAGTTCAGAAAAAATGAAGAAAACCAAAATAACAGGAGCCACTGTGTCCCGTTTTTTCACTACAGCTCTCGGTGTCCCGAAAATTTCTCGGGACACCAAATTATCCCGTCGTATTTATATTGACTACCATTCATCAATATTCTATATTTGTAGCGAAGTTCGATGTCTCACTCGAGGTTGTGTGGTGACAGTCGTTACCTCTCGCATCCAACGCGTTAGTCAGTCCATGGATGAGGGTTTTAAAGAAAATTTATTTAACAATTTCTCAAATTTATTTTTCATTAATGCATTTTCACTCTTTACGTATTAAAAAAACATTTTTATAAAGCTTGTAAAATAATGTGATGATACCTTAACAGTCGAAAATAGATTCATGAAAAATGAAATTTGTGGAATTAATAAATGTTTTTTTAAGCCCCAGAGTTAAGATGGCACAATTGAAACAAATTAACAATATTGAAACTGCTTTCGTGCTGGAAGAAGCCTACAATTGGCTGTTTTGATTATTTATGTGTACAGTATATAAATATATATATATATATATATATATATATATATATATATATATATATATATATATATATATATATATATATATATAAAGTTAAAATTAGGGCTAATTACGTATTTTAGGATGTAATAAAATTAAACTGAGTACCCTTATATTTATTTTTATATTTTATATTTTTATATAAAAATTTGGAAATATATATATATATATATATTTCCAAATAATTCATTGTCTTTTATACATGCATGTTGTTAGAGGCTAATAGGCCCATTTATTTTACATTTTTCAATACAAAATATTTGTGTCTAAGTAGTCTTAATTAGGTTGACAGAGGATAGGGAAAACCTATCTGACACTTGTATTCTTTTCTTTCAGTTGATGATTTGGTCTACATATCTTAAATCAACAGACCATTATTTGATCAAACCTCTCAAAAACGATTATAATAACTGAGGAGAACATGTTGTGAATTCAATCAACATGAAATTAAAAATAAAATTAAAACTACCTATCAGTGAAGAGCCAAATTCCTTTACTCTAAACGTAACGCTAAAATTTGTTGTGTCCATATAGAAAAAAGAATCAGATGTCGCTTTTTTCAGCGAACGCCTCAGAGGCAGTTTTAAATACATCGCTAAAGTACTTGTTTAATAATAATTACTACTTTATCCTTGAGGATTTTGGGGCGATGATAGAGCGACTAACAAGGTGCTGGACCCTGCCGTCGCATGACGTAACTACTTGACAGAATAAATAGATGCTCATTCAGCGCACTATTGGATGCGATCTCTGTTTCTTTCTCCACTTTTCTATGTATTATGTCTAAACCAACGACGAATTCGCAGTCCTTCGATTAGTCGGTGTAAACTTGGTTATAAATTGTTATATTTCATAAAACAGTTATCTATTATGATGTACAAAAAAGAGTAATTCATTTTTAGTCGTTTTTGTTGTATATTTGTTTTAGAATATTTAATATTGACAAAATATGTCGAATAGTATTACCACACATCCATTTTTAGTATATGGTAGTTTTGTTGGATATATAGATGTTCATTCTGCTACTTTTCAAATAATATGTAAGAATGGATATAGGCCTATAATTATTGCATCAACTATTTAATGAAGCTAAAATAAAAATATTTTACATAAACAAGTTTATTTTAAAAGATTGGAATACTGCAAAATATTATTATGTCTGGAGGGTTATAAGTTATTAATAAATGGGAAATATCATAAAATATTTTAATTAGCTAAATATATTTTTTTGTCTACATTAGTCTATTCAATAATAATACATAATTTATTTCGATTAAGATAAAAAAACAATAACCATATTACATAACGAACAATAAATGTATAGTTATAAATTGCAGTTATAAATTGAAATGAATGTTCTATAAATGTTCTTATCAATAAAGGAAAAGAAGTCATATTTTAAATACATACACCTGTAACTCGCTTTCAAAATTAGTTAAAGTCATTAACCCTCGAGCTGGCAGCAACTTTTTCCTCAAAATTAAGTAAAATTTTTACTAATTCACACACATTTGTTATAGAATTAATAATATTTTTTTTGTTTACTGTAAACCTACTTATATTTGGTATCAATATATTCAAAAATATGTAGCCTTCTCAAATAACATAAATAATATTTTGCCACGGTATGTAACGTTTGGAAATTCTCTTTCGTAAATCGTTAAAAGGAGGAGGGTTAATGCAGTAGAAAAAATGTAGTGATATTAAAATAAGAAATGTGAGAGCCAAATATTCTAAATTTTATCTTTTTTAGAATATTTGGTCATTTGGTCATAGAATATTGGTCAATTTTTAGAATATTTAGAATGCTAGAGTAGATCTCCCCTAGTGTTAAATATCTGTTAGAAGGCAATGATTAAAATATGTTAGCGTTTTTTATGACATGTAAAACTGCACTGAGGTTGATTAAAAAGTAGTTATCTGGTTAATGGTGTTAAGATATAAGTTAGTAACACAAGCCATGAAAGCCCACCAAGGATGAACCATTATTAACACCAACCCATCACATCACATTCGTTAATTTGACACTGGTTAACACACAAACACTGAACACAAATGGGCAAAGGCAATTGAAAATAATGCAAACGAATAATATCTCTTGTGATTTCTTTTTAGGATTCTTGATTTTTAATCTTTGAGTCTGTTATTGGTTATGTAGTAAACAACGTGACGCTGCTGCTGGCTGCTCCCGCTCCCGTGGTGACAGGCTTGCTTAACAGCTGTGGTCGCTGCGGAGGGGGGGCATCAGCTGTCGTTGCCATAGAGTAAGATTTGATACTCTTTACACATCCAAATGTACAATAGTTCTTAAGATTTATTAATGCCACTTCTATTGTTAACTAGTTAAGTTTTAATACCCACCATCTGCCACTACTATACACACTGATATGTATTGTTTTCATTACTGTATATTCTTTAATATTATACTGTTTTTTTTTTATTTCTAAATGTAATGTATAAAATATGTAATTTCTGGATCCTGCTGATAAGTGAGTTCTCACTTAGCAGGGCCACTGCATGTAATATTTCTTGAATAAAAATATTCTATTCTATTCTATTCTATTCAGGAAATGTAGGCCTACACATTATACACATTAAAGGCAAAAAAATTAAAGATGTCTGAAAACAATACAAAAAGCTGCCAATTAGTTATTATGGAAAAAATAATATACAAACATTTCCTAAAATTGTTATATAAACCCTATATTCTTGATATGTATACTAAAATGCAGGTAAAAACATAAATGTTATCAACATATAAACACTCTAAACATATAATTCAGTAATAAACACGAATAATTTGTCGTGAAAGGTTGATTAAAATACCGAGGGCTAAGATAAAGGAGGAAGAAATATTTCTTGACCGTTGGAAATTTACTTATTCGAATTCACTATGTCGAATTGAACAATCGATAATTTATGAATATAAATGTAACCGGCAACTAATGTAGAATCCATAGATAGCAAAAACGTTGTCCTTACTACCCACTGAAGATGTTAAATAAAACCTCAGATCCAACTCTGTAGTGCATTTAATGAAGGTAATCTAACCAAAGCCAGGAAAGAAAATGATATTTTACCGTTGATAACAATCTTCAACACTTAGTATATAGCAATAAATTACTAGACACTTATCAAATAAAGCTAGAAAAACGACACGTCGGTAGGGCTCGTGTCTTCGAGTTGATGACCCCAAATGCAGTTAAGATGAATTATATAACAGAAACGACTTGATGGAAAATAACAATAATTAGTAACCACGATTTTATAATAATCAATTAGAACACCGGTACTAACTGCATCCTTCATTCCTGTTAGTTAATAAGAGAATGTAAGTGAAGAAGTCAGTGACTCAAACAAACCACTCAGGATAATTGCCTTAATTGTCGACAACGATTGAGTACAAAGCCATTATATTGATTTAAATAAGGAACATTAGTTAATATGTTGTTAAGTGGATTGCACTTAGTTTTAAATGTCCATTTATTACTTGAGACAAATCAAATAAGAATATTTCGACCGGTTAATTGCCTCGGATTAAATTGTTGAATGAATTAAAACTGGTGAGAGGTAAAATGTATATAAATAAGTAATGAATATGTCCGTTAAACCTTTTTTTACTCTCAGCTTCTTGTAAAATAAAACTATATTCAAAGTGTGGCTCGAGTAATTGGCCAAATTGTACGTTATCACCTTTTGTTAATGTTAGACGTTGGAGCAGACATTTTACGTGTTTTTACCGATACATTTGTATGTGCTATAAATAGAATTTTGTAGATACAGCAATAAAGAGTGGCGATTGCTTAGTGGACTTTTTAATTTTATTTTATTTATATAAATACTTAAGCATTTTATGATTTTATAAATTGGTTAAAATGAAAAGCAAGAGTGAACTGGAAAACCCAAAAATCAATCAACCTACGCATTCAAGAATTTATCATAATTTAAATCATTAAAGTCGGCCACTAAAACAAACATCTATTATCACTTGCAGTAAAGATATGGTTTTGCTTAATTTGAGAAAATGAACATCCGTCTTATGGAGAATAGACATCGGTTCGTGCTGTCCTTAAATCAGGATGGGTCACCAGAGTTTCTGGCCACTCCTGCCTTTTCCTTACACCTATACATATCCAATAGTGATCACCCTCCCACCCACCTGTACATGTGCAATAATGATGACCCACCCGTACATGCACAGTAGTGGTGACCCTCCCACTCACCCGTACAGGTACAATATTGACGACCTTCCCACCCACCGTACATGTACAATAGTGATAATACGCCTGCTCATACATTCAAATACATTGGTGATGATCTTCCCACCCACCCATACATGTACAAGGTCATAACTCACCTACTCATCCATTCAAATACATTGATGATGACCCTCCCATCCAACAGTATACGGATGACCCTCCTGCTCAGCAGTACACATAAAGTGGTAAATATCCTCTAAGCAGCTGGTATTGTTGCTCGGTTGAAAAAGAAAGATTTTTTCGTGGCAAGTCGTTGAATTTACACTTGACTTGTTAACTCAGTCAATAGATTATCCAGAAGAAAAATCTATCTAACTGGCTGCGAACGTGTTTAACGGCAGGGTAATAAATGTGCTTGATGACGACTCCTTATAAGATTGAAATGTACGTCAAGTTTCCTTAAGGAACTATTGGTATGCCTTGGATGGTCATGGAAATGAATCGTGCCCCGATAAGGCATGCGGCAGTGGCAAAGCATCGCAGAAGACGTGAGTAGAATGATGGGAGAAGAGGAAGAACAGAACGGAGCTAAGGAACGTGAAGGCACTACAAGGTAACTTACGAGATAACATTTACATTTGAGTTGCAAAATAATTAATCTGATACGAATTTGAAATATACGTGGTTCAAATATAAAAAATTAAACAGATTGGGACAAAAACAAAATAAAAAGAAGATGGTCTTAAAGCAGTTAGTGTAAACACACACTGATATTTCAAATATAAACACATTCAGGCAAGAGACTTTTAAATAAATAGGAAAACTTATCTCTTAAACTATAAAAAACTATCATCAACTTTTAGGTTCTTCGTAGATTTGGAGGTCGAATATTCTTTTGGTTTTTAAAAATACTTAACTCATCTACATAACTTCCGAAATGTTCCGGTTACTAATTAATAAGAACTGTTTTACCATAACCAATATAATTAGTGTTATGGAGGGTGTCGATAATGAAATCTTAAGACAAGAGATCACAGAAAAGGGGTGAGATTAAAAAGACTCCGCTGATCTTAATTTACTTTTTGAAATGAAAGCACCCAAATATTAGAGTAAATAAATCCTGTCACGAGTCTTTTTAAATGCCAAAATTTTCTACAGTTCAAAGCTGATGCTGAGTCTAGGCCACCACACGATATCTTTCACTTCTATAGCTGGTTCAAGACCTTTTCACCTGTACATTCACTCTACTCGGCCTACGGCGGAACCGCTCTTCAAGAAGTCGGCAGACAAAACCTCGACGGGACCCTACCTGTACCTCCCTGCTGTGCTGCGGATAGCATTCTTGCTATTGTCCTTTCCTTCCTAATGAAGCGGGCCTCAGATCTTTGCGAAACCGTTCGTCAATCAAGGCCGGTTTTCACTGTCAACAATCAAAAATGTCATTAGTTAATTGGATCCATCAATTTCTCCTAGTCATCACTCTGCCCACACGCACTAATAGAAAACCACTATTGTAAACGCGTGCTGTGATTGGGCAACAAAACAGTTTGAGTCGAGGTTTGTGAAAGTTCTAACATATGCTTGTTAGAGTCATCGACAGACCATAACATTCATTCTACCAGCTCCAGTTTACAATTAGGAAAAGTTGCAATACAAGAATTGTAATCATTGCATTGCAACGAAACGACACATGCTGCGTACTAGAGTTGCACTGCATCTGAACGACACATGCTGCGTACCAGATTTACACTGTATCTGAACGACACATGCTGCGTAATAGAGTTGCACTGCATCTGAACGACACATGCTGCGTACCAGATTGATACTGCATGTGAACGACACGTGCTGCGTACCAGATTGACACTCTATCTGAACGACACATGCTGCGTAATAGAGTTGCACTGCATCTGAACGACACATGCTGCGTACCAGATTGACACTGTATCTGAACGAAACATGCTGCGTAATAGAGTTGCACTGTATATGAACGACACATAATGCGTACTAGAGTTGTACTGTATCTGAACGACACATGCTGCGTACTAGAGTCGCACTGCATCTGAACTACACATGCTGCGTAATAGAGTTGCACTGTATATGAACGACACATAATGCGTACTAGAGTTGTACTGTATCTGAACGACACATGCTGCGTACTAGAGTTGCACTGCATCTGAACTACTTATGCTGCGTAATAGAGTTGTACTGTATCTGAACGACACATGCTGCGTACCAGATTTACACTGTATCTGAACGACACATGCTGCGTAATAGAGTTGCACTGCATCTGAACTACACATGCTGCGTAATAGAGTTGCACTGTATATGAACGACACATAATGCGTACTAGAGTTGTACTGTATCTGAACGACACATGCTGCGTACTAGAGTCGCACTACATCTGAACTACACATGCTGCGTAATAGAGTTGCACTGCATCTGAACTACACATTCTGCGTAATAGAGTTACACTGTATCTGAACGACACATGCTGCGTAATAATGTTACATTGCAAAGGAACGATACGTGATGCCTACTATAGTAGCATTGTTTAAGTAATCAAAGTAAATACCATTTAACGTTTGCATAAACAGATAAAAAAATTGTTTTGCCTCTCTGTACCTTATATAGTGTCATCCAATGTTATTCTTATGTGAAAATGCGGAAAACAATAACAAAATAAGTAACAATTTTAATTTTATAAAACAGTTTCTTGATGACCTAGCAATATCATTAAAGTCTAGACATTTTGAATTAAACTTAAGGAACCTGTCGAGCCTTTATGCCTTGGGAGACATACGCATTCATAATCCCATAATGCAAAATCCGATGGTATGGAGGTGTTGTGAGATGAATATAAAATAGTTGGATCTATTCGATTTGTAGCCATTTTATGTGGAACAGTAAAATTCAGTGATTTTCTGTTTGGAGATATGATTTGGAATGTTCGATTTGGTACCATGACATGCCAATGAACATAAATGTTTTACTGACATTGGTTCCAAATTACGTAAAACAGGGAAAATATATCTCCCCTCCATTCGAATGATCCAGTACCAGAGCATGTGAGTGGGTCGTCAACATGCCAATAGAAAAGGTCTAATAAGTAGCACAAGTAAATTTCGACATTATCTAAGAAAAAATATTTTATTCCCAATTTGAAAAATTGATATTATTGAGTGTAGCTTACAACATACAAACTTGGGTACAATGTTAAAACATGACATACGAAGCAATTGTTATTTTAAAACAATCTCTAGACAAACTGTGCCTAGACCATTCTGATGAAGACTCACCATAGATGGTTCAAGGTGGATATTGATGGTTCTGAAGCAGAGTATGTTGTAAAGAAACTGATTTAAAAATAAATTACAAACATGTGTCTAAATGTGAACTATGTAATGTAGATCCCTGCGTGGTGACTCAGTGGCTAAGGTTTCGGACTAGGGAGGGCATGGTCCTTTGTTCGAATCACCAGTGAGCGAATGGTCGGTACTTCATTCATTGAAAGTTCACGCATAGGCCTTTAGGCCTATATGAACTGGCAAGTGAAATTTTAATTTAAAAGGAAAAAATAAGAAAAGAAAGAAAATTTGTTTTTACTTTCTCCTATGTGCGTTAGCATACAGAAAGTCTTCTGATCGTCAAAAAAAAATAAAATACAAAAATGGAATTTTCTCAAAAACCGCTTTAACGAATTTTATTAAATTTTCAGGAATTATGTGAATTACGGTTCAAAATATTAGTCAAAACCGCATGTCTCTAACTTGATTAGTTTTTGAGTAATGACAAAAACATATTTGGGAATCAAACTTGTTTTCAAAGTTTTGATTTTTTTTTAGTATTTAATATGGATGTAAGTTCGTGCCAATTCTTGGGAGCCATTTATTTTCATTCGTTCAACTATGGAGTCTGACTACTGCGGTGTATTATGCCCGTGGATGGTCCTTTTATCCTGCCGATCTATTCAGTTGATGAGTGATGTAGACATCCAGGACGGTAGGCCACAGTGGAATGGGAACTGTGCCACTCACCTCTCCACACACACACCAAGGTGTGTTGTAACACCAGGCCGTGTTGTGTGTTGGGAATCGGAGCGCCTCGCCGCACTCGTGGACATTGCACGAATATATTCCATTCAGGGAGAGTTGAGAGTAAAGCTCCACCCACCGCTGGTGTGACGTACGTGCTAGGTGGATTCATAGGCGTCCTTTCTGCCTGAGCCTGACTGACTGACTCATTACCACTGTACATGTAAGGGTGTTCGGGTGGGTCATTACCACTGTACGTGTAAGGGTGGGTGGGTAGGTCATTACCAATGTACTTGTAAGGGTGAGTAGGTGGGTATTGACCAATGTTCGGTACTGTTGGGTACGGTATGTTGGGTACTGCCGAATCAATTAGTCTTGTCGTAAATCAAGGGTCCACGTAGACACCCTCTTTTTATTAGCCGTCAACCTTGAGACAGGTGCAGTCTAGGGGAGCCTCACTCTCAACTCTCACCGAACAGAGATTAGTACCACGATCTATCTTACCTACGAGAAGCCTACACAGTTAACGTAGCTTTAATGGCCACAAGTAATTAAGATAATTAAAAGTATTCCTCCCCAATTAAGAGAAGTAATCCCTTAAATCAGAGGGGATGTTCTGTTCAGCAGCTAATTAGATCATTATTAGTTGTTTTGATATTCAAAAATTTGCCTACAACAATAAGAGAACTACGGTAGATTCAAATTCTAACCAGAGAATCAGGTTAACAATTAACTTGATTTTTGTAATTATAAATATCATTCATTTATAACTACAATTTACGCATTTTTGTAGTTGCGTTTACATTCATGCTTTCTTTATTTGGTCCTTGGCGGAATTTTTATGGATTTAAATTAAACATATTTAAAAATACCACAATTTTAATTTTTGTAACTGTTGAAAATGCATTCATTAAAAAATTAAAATCGTGGGATCATTAAATGTGTCTCATTTAAGTAATTAATGCTTTATTTATTAATTTTTTTTATCAAAACGCCCATAACTTAGTTACTAGCGATATCAATCCATATAAATGTTTTAATTTCTATCAATAAAATGAGCGTGTTTTGGACTTAGCCCAAAAATATGATCAACTTTGTCATGTCAGGTCTCGTGCTTCACCTGTTGTACTGTACTTCGATGAATTGCTAATTTGATTCGATGTGTCTGTGGTAGTCGGTATCGATTCCACAAGGCCCATAACAATCGTATTGTCGAGGTGGGTATGAGAACTTGTGAACCCATCAGAGCGAGGAGAGGACACGTTGTGAGTATCACCTACACGTAGGACTTTGTAGGCTGACGATCCTTAACCTCGTTCCACATCCGCTGGCCTTTGCTCCGTTGATATGGTTCACTTGAAATGGAGCAGCAATGCTCCGTGATCGCCGGTCTATTCGATGGTCTCGATACGATTTTTCAATCATCTCCAATCAAGCCAAATAAAGGAGACAATAAAATAAAAAAACAAATGGCTCCTTTGTCCACTATAAATATCTTAGAAAAGTTATACTAGGGCTAAATATTAACATTAATGTTTGTTATTTATCTTCAGTACATATGTATTAATATTACCAAATTACGTAAGAAAATTATATGGCTCAAATTGGGCATTCCTATAACATACAAAATGAATTAAAATACAAATAAATAAATTCAAAATGTAAAATTTTAAAAAAATTATAAAAACTTATTTGTGTGTTAATCATATAATTACAATACAAGTGAACACCACAAAACACAAATTTATTACAATATAAGTACAAAATGTACAAATATTACGGTGATCGATTTCTATAAACCACGTAAACCTTACTCAGACCAGCGGGATTCACAAAGGAACCATGCGGATGGAGAAATACTCTGTGAGCTTGGACAGTTTGGTTTGTGTACAAGAATGAGATTTATTTTTTATATTAATTTTATTGACGTGTATCACCAATGTTTACTTCTAATTTTATGAAAATCAACTGTAATACATGCCATTTTAATTTGTGAATTATATTATAAATTGTTTTTATTTAATACTTTTAACTTATTTATTTATACATGTCCTGTTAAAGCCGAAATCAGTTACGCAATATGCAGTGTAACTGCCGAAATGTCGTCTTGACATAACCACATGTTTTTAACCTTACCCATAAACAAACAGGTCCAACTTCACAGCCAATCAAGAGTATTTTTTCACGGTTATTCTTAACGCGGTCAGATTGTAAATACATATTTGTATTAATATAAAAAAAACTATCTCAATGTTTACAGTCAAATCAGTAATGAAAACCCGTCAAGTTTGTCTACTTCTGAACGAGATAATGTTAGGTTATAGCATGACGAAGTGGAAGTAATGAACTTGTTGGACTGCCGTCGATAACATCTTCAACTATCGCAGCAGTGATGTCAGGGAATGTAAAGTTGTGAGTCTTGGCCAATTAGAAGATATCCGAGTAACGTTGTAATGAAGTGGACAGTCTACAAAATATGAATGAGAGCCTTTGACCATGACAATCTGGAATAAATTTCAGGAATCTATAAGCCACTCAATAATTCTTCATTCTACACGCAGGAGATTCATCACAGATTTTACATAGACGAGGAGAATTTATAAAGCCTGCGCCATTTTGATAAGCAACCAATCATTATTAAAAAGTTAGGTTAGTTATTAAGAACTGAGTCAGCTGTAACTAGAACGATTGATTTTTTAAGCATTGATGTTATTTGTAAGTAATTGATTAATAATAATAACTAAACAATGTTCTAGTTTCAAGCTGACTCAGTCCTTAATAACTAACCTAACTTTTTAATAATGCTCGGTTGCTTATCAAGATGGCGCAGGCTTTGTAAATGTATACAATCAAGACTAGAACATGTGGTATGTATCAAAAACGAGGCTGTGCTGTAGAATCGTGGGTGAAATCAGCTGATTTGATTATGCGTTAAATACTCGTAACTAAATTTACCAATCACATGGCAACACAGCTATTAAAATAGTAAGTAAACTATTTACCACTTAACAGCTGGAATTAGAATAGTATTTTTCTTCTTTTCTAGATACCGTGGGCTGTAAAGAAACAAACACGTTTAAAATTACAATCTGCAAAGTTTTAGTAACATCGAACCTACGTATTATAGATAAACGTAATTCTGGATTAGGCCTAATGATTTACAAAATAATTGTATTGGAGGGTATTGAAAATCTGTGTCTTATACAGTAAACCTCAACATTATTTGTTAGAATTTTAGAACTTGTTCTTGTGATTGTTTGGATTATCTACGCAATAAGGGGTAATATGGGGGTAATGAAAAAATACTGGCATTACATACGTGTCTCCCTTAACCACCAAACTAACTGTCTTTAATTACTATTTGAAAACCCAATATTTATTAAGAATATATTCTGCTCTTCCTACGAACCCAACTTCTGTTAGCCCATAAACAAGTAACCTATGAATAGTTCTGTGATGTACGAATCTCCCTCCTATATATATGTTTATTCTAATGCTTTTGGGTTTATCAATGAATACACATCTATAAATAGTGTTCTATTAGCACTTAATTTTACTATTTAAAGTATGTACTGATTTCAAAACAATTTCTGATTCCTTTTGCTAATCTGAGTGGTTAGCACTCCTGACTTCAACGCAAGACATTACGAATGTTAATTTCGAAAGGTTAAATAAAATTTAGCCTGGTCAGTTTAGATTTGTATCCCATAAGAATGTTATAATATTAAGTGAAAATGCCAGGCGTAAAAGACAATAAGGTGGTCGTAAAGTTTTTAACTTCATCTACACATCATCGATAAATAAAGAAAACTAAAATTAAACTTAACTAAATATATGATGAGTACTAACTTGGGAAGTTTGTATATTTTATACAGAATCAATAGTTTTATATTCAATATTTAAAAACCCTTGCTATATAAAAATTGTCGGTTTCAGTAGGTATAGAAGTTTTAATACAAACAATTATTATCACAATTTATACACATCTAAAATATTTTATCGATTCATCGGTTCTATAAATTAAACCTGTAATTAAATCATCTTATTTATACTCTGGCACATTTTTTCTTTGTTTATGTTTGAAAACGGCTTCATATTATGAACGAAATATAAATGTCAATTTATTACTATTATTTTCAAAAAACTGTTATGTTGTAAATAAATTTATCCAAAAAGAACGTAATGGCAAAAAATAAACTCCCACAAAAATAAGTTTCAATATATTTCTACATTAAGCAGCACGATGATTACTTAGACTACATGATGATAGTAATAATTACTTTCAATATTATAAGTGACGATGAAGAAATATTTAAAGTCGATTACCCGGTTTAAAGTGATAGATCTTAGAACGTTCGCCAAGTAAAAACCTTCACTACAGTAATTAACAAACCTCGTTGTTTTGTTAATTAAGCCTTCCATAGAGAATAATAAACTAATTGGATTAGGAACTTGCAGCACAATTACTAAACCTCTTTGTCCGCCGAAACAAATTGAGGTTAGTTTTAATTCCTCACATCAGCTGGTCTTTTTTCCGGTTGCACAATTTGCAAGAGTTGAAATCCCTTCGCCCGACAAAAACTCGTGTGAACCTTTTAAACTCGTAGTGAGAGGTCTGGAATGTAAATTGTGCTAGTTGGAGCACTAAGCTAATGGAGGACTGATGTTTTAGATGTGTTTTAAGCCATTCTTAGATAGCAAACAGTGTTTATTTCCCAAAGACGTTTGAAAACAAGAAAACAATGTTATGGCAGTTCTTGCTAGTTAGCAAAAGGTAACAAGCAATTATATGTAATCTACAATCAAATTACCAACGTTGTTTCTACTTCTAAATTGATATGCAGACACAGCCTTCAAAAATCATAACCTAATGCATCTAAAATTGCAATACATATGAAGGAATCAAATCGAAATGTATCGTGGACGCCTTCTCAAACCAAATGTGCATGTTTTAACAGAATGTAAAGTGAACTTTACATTAATTCGAAATTTAAATCATGTAAGTTAATAGATAAATAAGTAGTGTGTACGACATATGGGTGAAATGTAGTAATTGTTACAAACTTGGGTCGACTATTCATTAGTAATTATCGTCAATTAATAAACCAACGTAGAATGAATATTCGATGGTTCAGCTGATCCTTTTCAAAATTTGATTATTGTCTCTGATTGGAATCGATCTGAGACACATCAATTAGAATATTGAAGTAATAACGCCACCTAATAGCATCTTATAACAACAACTGTGTTATGAGTACAGGGATGAGATACGCAAGGGTTTCAAATGGAGAGTAGATCTACAAAAATCATCTGTGAACCCTCTGGTGTGAAGGAGGAAAACTCGGTACACCGAAATCAATCACCATAATATCCTATTTGTACATATGTACTTATATTGTAATACATTTTTGTGGTGTGACGTTCTTTTTTATTGTAAAGATACTACATAACCGAGCAATCAAAACACACCTGAAGAAAAGCCTCAAAATATTGCCAAAAAACAAAATCTCTCATAGCATACGTTTTTTCCTGCCTCGAAGCCTAATTCCTCTACCAAAACTTCTATTTATTTATTATTTAAGACGCCGATCATCAAGATATGGGCGAATATGGATTTGGAATGATTGTGATGAGTGCAGTGAGTGAATGTAGTCATTGTTACAAACTAAGGCCGACTATTCCTTAGAAAGTGTCATTAATTAATAGCCTAATGACAAATTAACAGCCGGTGGTTATCAGCTGATTCCTCTCAAAATATGTATGGCTCTGTTTGGGATTGAACTGATGATCTTTAGCATATGAAGCTTGGCTTTAACTAACTACGATACCCACATTATGTTACTTTAAACTATCTTCCTACAGATTTACTAATATATTTGTTTATGAGTGGAACTCCCCATGAATTTAACACAATAACCTGCCAAAAGCAAAACTGTTTTAAAAGTAGCCATTTGTCAAGTAGTTCTAGGACACACAGTGGCTGCGACCCCGTTCTCCCTGTCACAGCAGGACAGTGATGCATTCCTAGACTCCCTGGCCTCGGGACCCGACACAATGCCACATTACCCAGTTTACCGCCTTATTACTGTGTCTCGGAAGGCTAATGCTCCTTTAATGGCTAGAGTCTACGTTGAGCAATAAATAAACGAGGTTAACACTGAGATGCGCAGCATCTCTTACAATGTGACTCACTGTTGCAGCATCTCTTACAATGTGACTCACTGTTGCAGCATCTCTTACAATGTGTCTCACTGTTGCAGCATCTCTTACAATTTGTCTCACTGTTGAAGCATCTCTTACAATGTGACTCACTGTTGCAGCATCTTGCCTACTACAGTAACAACATATCGTGATTAGTATAGGGATCTAATATATAACCTGGTCAAAGCACGCCAGGAATAAGATAAATAGTTAGGACCTTCGCCCTATGAGTTGTCTCATGTTAGGACTAAGTGATGAGTGGGTTATAACATCATAAGAATGTACATAGTTGTTACACTCACACCATGAGTGTCTCATGTTTAGGATTAAGCGATGATTGGACCATAACATGATGAGTTGTAGATAGTTGTTACATTCACGATAAGAGTGCCTAATGTTTAGGACTAAGAGATGAATGGGCCATAACATGATGAGTTGAAGTTAGTTGTTACATTCACGCTAAGAGTGTCTCATGTTTAGGACTAAGAGATGAATGGGCCATAACATGATGAGTTGTAGATAGTTGTTACATTCACGATAAGAGTGTCTCATGTTTAGGACTAAGAGATGAATGGGCCATAACATGATGAGTTGTAGATAGTTGTTACATTCACGCTAAGAGTGTCTCATGTTTAGGACTAAGAGATGAATGGGCCATAACATGATGAGTTGAAGTTAGTTGTTACATTCACGCTAAGAGTGTCACATGTTTAGGATTAAGCGATGATTGGACCATAACATGATGAGTTGTAGATAGTTGTTACATTCACGATAAGAGTGCCTAATGTTTAGGACTAAGAGATGAATGGGCCATAACATGATGAGTTGAAGTTAGTTGTTACATTCACGCTAAGAGTGTCTCATGTTTAGGACTAAGAGATGAATGGGCCATAACATGATGAGTTGTAGATAGTTGTTACATTCACGATAAGAGTGTCTCATGTTTAGGACTAAGAGATGAATGGGCCATAACATGATGAGTTGTAGATAGTGTTACATTCACGCTAAGAGTGTCTCATGTTTAGGACTAAGAGATGAATGGGCCATAACATGATGAGTTGAAGTTAGTTGTTACATTCACGATAAGAGTGCCTAATGTTTAGGACTAAGAGATGAATGGGCCATAACATGATGAGTTGTAGATAGTTGTTACATTCACGATAAGAGTGTCTCATGTTTAGGACTAAGAGATGAATGGGCCATAACATGATGAGTTGTAGATAGTGTTACATTCACGCTAAGAGTGTCTCATGTTTAGGACTAAGAGATGAATGGGCCATAACATGATGAGTTGAAGTTAGTTGTTACATTCACGATAAGAGTGCCTAATGTTTAGGACTAAGAGATGAATGGGCCATAACATGATGAGTTGTAGATAGTGTTACATTCACGCTAAGAGTGTCTCATGTTTAGGACTAAGAGATGAATGGGCCATAACATGATGAGTTGTAGATAGTTGTTACATTCACGCTAAGAGTGTCTCATGTTTAGGACTAAGAGATGAATGGGCCATAACATGATGAGTTGTAGATAGTGTTACATTCACGCTAAGAGTGTCTCATGTTTAGGACTAAGAGATGAATGGGCCATAACATGATGAGTTGAAGTTAGTTGTTACATTCACGATAAGAGTGCCTAATGTTTAGGACTAAGAGATGAATGGGCCATAACATGATGAGTTGTAGATAGTGTTACATTCACGCTAAGAGTGTCTCATGTTTAGGACTAAGAGATGAATGGGCCATAACATGATGAGTTGAAGTTAGTTGTTACATTCACGATAAGAGTGCCTAATGTTTAGGACTAAGAGATGAATGGGCCATAACATGATGAGTTGAAGTTAGTTGTTACATTCACGCTAAGAGTGTCTCATGTTTAGGACTAAGAGATGAATGGGCCATAACATGATGAGTTGTAGATAGTGTTACATTCACGCTAAGAGTGTCTCATGTTTAGGACTAAGAGCTGAATGGGCCATAACATGATGAGTTGAAGTTAGTTGTTACATTCACGCTAAGAGTGTCTCATGTTTAGGACTAAGAGATGAATGGGCCATAACATGATGAGTTGTAGATAGTTGTTACATTCACGCTAAGAGTGTCTCATGTTTAGGACTAAGAGATGAATGGGCCATAACATGATGAGTTGTAGATAGTGTTACATTCACGCTAAGAGTGTCTCATGTTTAGGACTAAGAGATGAATGGGCCATAACATGATGAGTTGAAGTTAGTTGTTACATTCACGCTAAGAGTGTCTCATGTTTAGGACTAAGAGATGAATGGGCCATAACATGATGAGTTGTAGATAGTGTTACATTCACGCTAAGAGTGTCTCATGTTTAGGACTAAGAGATGAATGGGCCATAACATGATGAGTTGTAGATAGTTGTTACATTCACGCTAAGAGTGTCTCATGTTTAGGACTAAGAGATGAATGGGCCATAACATGATGAGTTGTAGATAGTTGTTACATTCACGCTAAGAGTGTCTCATGTTTAGGACTAAGAGATGAGTGGGTCATAATATCATGAGTATGTACATAGTTTCTACACTCACACCATGAGTGTCTCATGTTTAGGACTAAGTGATGAGTGGGTCATAACATCCTGAGTATGTAGATAGTTGTTACAATCACGCTATGAGTATCTCATGTTTATAACTAAGAGATGAGTAGATCATAACATCGTGAATAGGTAGATACGGTAGGTGATACATTCACGTTATGAGTGTCTTATGTTTATGACTAAGAGATGAGTGAGTCATGATATCACGAGTATGTAGATAGTTGTTACATTCACGCTATGAGTGTCTTATGTTTATGACTAAGAGATGAGTGAGTCATGATATCACGAGTATGTAGATAGTTGTTACATTCACGCTATGAGTGTCTTATGTTTATGACTAAGAGATGAGTGAGTCATGATATCACGAGTATGTAGATAGTTGTTACATTCACGCTATGAGTGTCTTATGTTTATGACTAAGAGATGAGTGAGTCATGATATCACGAGTATGTAGATAGTTGTTACATTCACGCTATGAGTGTCTTATGTTTATGACTAAGAGATGAGTGAGTCATGATATCACGAGTATGTAGATAGTTGTTACATTCACGCTATGAGTGTCTTATGTTTATGACTAAGAGATGAGTGAGTCATGATATCACGAGTATGTAGATAGTTGTTACATTCACGCTATGAGTGTCTTATGTTTATGACTAAGAGATGAGTGAGTCATGATATCACGAGTATGTAGATAGTTGTTACATTCACGCTATGAGTGTCTTATGTTTATGACTAAGAGATGAGTGAGTCATGATATCACGAGTATGTAGATAGTTGTTACATTCACGCTATGAGTGTCTTATGTTTATGACTAAGAGATGAGTGAGTCATGATATCACGAGTATGTAGATAGTTGTTACATTCACGCTATGAGTGTCTTATGTTTATGACTAAGAGATGAGTGAGTCATGATATCACGAGTATGTAGATAGTTGTTACATTCACGCTATGAGTGTCTTATGTTTATGACTAAGAGATGAGTGAGTCATGATATCACGAGTATGTAGATAGTTGTTACATTCACGCTATGAGTGTCTTATGTTTATAACTAAGAGATGAGTGAGTCATGATATCACGAGTATGTAGATAGTTGTTACATTCACGCTATGAGTGTCTTATGTTTATGACTAAGAGATGAGTGAGTCATGATATCACGAGTATGTAGATAGTTGTTACATTCACGCTATGAGTGTCTTATGTTTATGACTAAGAGATGAGTGAGTCATGATATCACGAGTATGTAGATAGTTGTTACATTCACGCTATGAGTGTCTTATGTTTATGACTAAGAGATGAGTGAGTCATGATATCACGAGTATGTAGATAGTTGTTACATTCACGCTATGAGTGTCTTATGTTTATAACTAAGAGATGAGTGAGTCATGATATCACGAGTATGTAGATAGTTGTTACATTCACGCTATGAGTGTCTTATGTTTATAACTAAGAGATGAGTGAGTCATGATATCACGAGTATGTAGATAGTTGTTACATTCACGCTATGAGTGTCTTATGTTTATAACTAAGAGATGAGTGAGTCATGATATCACGAGTATGTAGATAGTTGTTACATTCACGCTATGAGTGTCTTATGTTTATAACTAAGAGATGAGTGAGTCATGATATCACGAGTATGTAGATAGTTGTTACATTCACGCTATGAGTGTCTTATGTTTATAACTAAGAGATGAGTGAGTCATGATATCACGAGTATGTAGATAGTTGTTACATTCACGCTATGAGTGTCTTATGTTTATGACTAAGAGATGAGTAGATCATAACATCGTGAATAGGTAGATACGGTAGGTGATACATTCACGTTATGAGTGTCTTATGTTTATGACTAAGAGATGAGTGAGTCATGATATCACGAGGATGTAGATAGTTGTTAGATTCACACTATGAGTGTCTCATGTTTATGAAGGACTAAGAGATGAGAGTATTTTCTCGAGTAGGATGATTGCTAAAAATCACTACATACTTACAAAGTCGCATCGGTTTAAAATAAAAATGAACGTTTTTAATGAACAGTTTATGACCTTAAACGTTAAATTGAGGATTAATTAAAAAGATTTAAAATGTATTCTAGTATTAGTTTCAATAGGTTAGTAATGTTTTATATGTATTGTAATAGACATCATTGTTTGTGTTTATATGTTTTTATTTGATTTGTATACAAACTAAATCTTTTTTGTTATTAATATAAGTATATTTAATAGTCTATGCGGAGAGCTTTATTATTTATCGTAAATAGAGCCAAATTTGTTTATAAAATAATTTTGAATTTGAATTTTTAACTGAGTGTGGGAGAAGAGGGAACATGAGCTTTCTTAAAAACTAAAGGTGTCTTATTTAGAATTTAACTTCAGTTGCTTATTTTAAAGTTCATAGCATAAGACTACTAACTGACCAAGTTCTAACATTTGTTTCGCCAATTGAGATGAACTGACCGGATGTTTAGAACATTTCACATAATTTTGGCTATTTCAGTTCATTTAAAATATTTTGGTGCTTGGGCATAATTTTTAAATGTTATTCTACATACTGTATTCTTAAGCAAAATTGAGATTTTTAAATTTTAAGCAATCCGATGTCTCTCTTGTAAAAAATAAAATGGGCTTGTACGATGAATTAATTACTTTAATGCAACAGAAGTACGTATTAAAGTTTATAAGCTGAAGTCTATTAAGAATCATTATTAACTAAGTTAATTATTAATTATTTACACTTTTCAAAAATAATTTTCCGAGGACGACTGTAAAGCGAGCGTTAAAGTCACTGGCCCAAAGCCCGCGTCAAATCCAGGGATAGAAAGCGTCCTTCAGGTTAGAGGTTAGGTAACTGGATAAGGAAGCGAGTCCGCTGATAAGCCAGCATTGTTAGCTCTTCCTTTTATCAGTCAAGGTCGTAGCCTTAGCCCAGTTCCTCTAATTTGGCTAATTGTCAGCCATGCTCTCAACCAAAAGGTCACAGATTTATGTTTACTTGTCCTGCGCCGTCAATGTACATTGAGAAAAATTAAGCGTGCAAAAAAATGAGCAAGGCCTAATTATATGAAATGTAATTAATTAAAGATGAGAAATATTGTATTGGCGCTTTCAATTTAGTAAAAGCAATTTATTTTCATTTTCTGGATAAAATACAGTTCTCAACCCTGTATGTTTTACAGTAATAGTTAAAAGTTTATGAACAATTTTTAATTTGTATCCCAGGCTTGACAAAAAATTAAGACTTTTAAAAAACCATATTAGTATATTTTATGTACGTAACATTCTTTGAAGATTATGAATCACAAAAGGTATTTCATGTTAATAATGAAACCATATCATAAATAAGGTTTGTTTTATGTGATATTTAATAATATTATTTACCATACATCCAGTATATATTATTACATGTTTTTTTTTTAATACTGGAGTTAAAAATTAAACAAATACATGACAAAATCGTTTAGTTGAAATACATTATTTAAACAGTTTAAGCTTTATTTAAAACGGCAAAACTATATTTCCATTTAGATTTTTCGTCAAGCGATAAGAAATAAATGTAGGTTGTAACGATTAGGTGTTAACAGTGGACTCAATTCCCCCCCAAACACCAAACAAAAAGTTTAAATTTAAATAAATTACTGCGATAAATAAAGCAATACCAACAGGTTTTTAAGATATCGAACAATTATTGACGATAAAAAATGCGTTTGCTGAGAGCTAGGCTTAACCATGACTGGGTTAAGATTCATTCTAAAATTTAACTTCACAAGCCCTAGAACGAGTTTTCCCAATAATGAACCCAAGACCCCGATATACTCTTATTAGCCCCCCCCCCCCAAATAATTCTCTAACACCACTGGGTGTTAGAGGACTGTTAAGTGCTACACCTCGCCTCGTCCTAAAGTCATATTTTCCTAATACTAAAGTAATTAAACTACAAAAATCTTTACAGCCTCTACACAATAAACTATTTGTTTGCTACAAGAAACGTTCCTATTCAGAATATAAAATACAATATTTAGGTATATGCATTGATCAAAGCTTAAGCTGGAAACCACACACTAATAGACTACAAGGGAATCTGAGAAATAATATTAGACAGTTTTATTTTCTTAAAAGTTTTATAAATCAGAATGTACTGAGAACATTATATTTTGCGTTAATTCACTCGAGAATAAATTATGGGATATAAATCTGGGGAGGTTCAGGTATCGTAGCAATAAATTCACTTCGAGTGACTCAAAACCACTTTGTAAGAATTATCGCTAACAAACAAAAACGTGAATCGGATCTTCCCATCTATAAGCAATTAAAGATTTTACCGGTTAAATATTTATTTGTTTTTAAAGTATTGAAAATTTTTTTAATAGAAGTGGCAATAATGACAACGGCAACATTTACAAGAGAACAAGAAGGGAAACTTTGGGTATATTAATCAAACCTAAGGTAAAAAAGGCAATTTTCAAAAGAAGTTTTTCCTTTTTGGGTCCAAAATTTTTCAATGTCCTGCCACTTCAAATAAAAAATTGTGTTAGTTTTTCTATATTTGTAAATAAAATTAAAAGATGGATTTTTGAGGTAGAAGATATTGAACAATTATTTTTGGTTTTAGTTTAAGAAGTATTGCTAAAGTCTCTTAGTGGTGGTGTTTTTGGATTGTGCACGCTGTAGTCGACCGGTGGATTAAGTTTTAATTAATGTTAAGTTCTGACTGTACTTGTAAATTTTACAGTAATTTATGTTGAGCTAGCCACACCTACTGGAAAAGTGGCTAGTAATTCCTAAGAGACCAATTTGTAAATGTTGTAACATTCGAAGGAATAAAGATTATTATTATTATATTATTATTATTATTATGATTAAATTTCATAATTCTATTACAATATTAACAAAAAATAATAAGTTCCTAACAAAAATTGAAGAAACAATTAAGGTGTTGTGTGAAGTTAATAAGTCCATTCTTGGGACAGTAAAGAATATATTTAGTATCATTTTTTCAAATACTAGCCTTGGCAAAATATCTCAAATTTGTAGCCTGCTAATTGAAATCCATTAGCTTTGCTCTCAGACTCCTTAAATGATATCCCACACAAATATTGTTAAATGGTTACTCTCAAAATGTTTATTGATCCTTGAATGACGTTTAAATTGAATAGATTTTTAGTATACAACACTCATTAAGTAGTTGTATTATTTAATTAATACAATGAGAAGAGACGGCACAGATATAAAGTCTTGATAATAAATAAACAGTGGATCAACGTTGAAGAGGATTCGGTTATAAACATCTGGGCGAAGTTGTGGAGAAAACAGCTGGTAAACGGTGCACGCCGACTGCTGTGGCAGAACCCGCCAACGTTGCAGATTCCAGTGAGGTGACTAACACCGCCTGCTACCTTTCCTGTTTGTCATCTTTACTAAGTTAATAAATCGAGAAACGTGTTTGCGAATGATTTAAATTATTTATTTATTTCAATTATTAACAATGACATTAGAAACAGGGACATAACAAACGGAATACTTTCACTGAACAAGTTAAATTAGTCACTAATAGATCAAAATTTCACTCACCAGAATCAAACAGAAAATCCAAAATCAAACAAGATCAGTCACTGAACTATTCTAGCGTAATACAACACAGAACCACTAAATGTCACAGAAACAATCCGTATGCACGTTCGCACCTCCTTTAGTCGAAGACTGAGTCAAGACTGGAGGCAAGGAATGGAGGAAGACGAGAGTGGTGGAGGTAAAGGAGCGGCGCATGCGCACTGCACACCACACCTGCCCGTAGGGAAACCGGCATTCCTTGTTGTAATCAACTTGGACTAATCCAATGTTTTGTGCCACATTCCAAGCAGGATCTCCTGTAGTCGTTGGGCGTAGGATTCAATAGACTCTTCGCTTTCAGCCAACTCTAGAGGCCGCCAAGGACGTTTAGGAGTTGGCAAGGACTTATTTAGGATCCGGCTATCATGAATAAATAATTACCAAATAATAATTTCAGTACATTTATTAGAATGTCCACCTAAGTTAATATTCAGTGGCCCTGATTAGAATTTTACCAATAGAGGTTCAGTTCTTTTTAATTAAAAGTACAGTTTTGACTTCACAAGAATGACGCAAACAATCCGGCCCAGAGGACCAATAAATTATTCGACATTTTCAGTTTCTGTTTTCTCCTGATAGATAAAACAGTTTTAGCCTGATATGATTTTGAATGAATAAAAATCAATAACATTTGGATTTCCATATATATGAAAATTCACAATTTGTTAAGGTACATGCAGATTAAAACAAATCGGAATACAGTGCAAAATTTGTATTAGATATTGTCATTGAAACCAAGTAAACAAAAGTAGTACCCTCGTGGATTTTCGCCTTTCTGTGTATTTTTTTAGACTAATTACGCAATTGTTAATTATTTTATTGTATGTCATGCACCAAAGATATTTTCATTCGTTTGGAGGTTTATTCAAATTAATTGAAAAATAAAAACAGGTAAAACATTTCAATTATTAACTTTATCCACTTAAGTTATTAAATACGTAAAAACTTAACTGCGTAAAGTTTGAACATTCCGTAAATTAATGAACATGTGTATAAAATTCCATAATTGAACCATAATTTACATGAAATCCCTCAAATATTATAATCTAATTACTCTACACACATACGTAAATGCTAACATCACTGACTATAAAAAACTTGCGTTAATTTGGATTTTTTGAGATGCTAAAGCAAAATAGCACTGCTTGCTTAGCTACGGGAAAAGTAACAACAACTTTTTGTGTTAATTTCTACGTAATAAAATAATATTATAAGCACCATACGTCTTTATGGACAACTACATGTATTTAGTACAACTAAAGTACAGGGACAAGTCTTTAGTATTGCAGTTTAAGGTGGTGCAATTGGTTTTTGGTCAGTTAATTGTTCCTCAATTTTCATAATAAAAATTAGTTAATTTTGATTATAAAAATTTGATTAATCCCTTGAGAAATACAACAGGATTTGTTAACCACTACATTATAACTTGTGGCCATATGAAGTGGTGAATTTAGCTAATTTCAAATCAACTATAAGACAAAATCGTTCAAAGTACAAATTTAATTTTTTTATAGCTACGTTTATTTCACATAACTGAAGGGATTAACATGTTTTTCATTTAAAACAAAATGCAAACATATTTATAAATTTAAAGGCACAAAACCCCTCTTTTAATCTTTAAAATAATAACTATTTTTACAGTGCAACTTAGCTGTTGAGGTAAACTCTTTCTAAGGAGGATGGACAGTTCTGACCAAAATTATCAAAGCAAAGCCTAAGGGTGTGAATTTAGAAATTTTTGTGGGCCGAAATCTAACTGGTTTGACAGGGATTCAAAGTTGGATGTGGCTGCTGTTACCCTTAATGGGGTGTGAATTTGGATACGCCCGTTCGCATAACCTCAGGGGCATGGCGTATAGTAACCTACTTTGTTTATCAATATCTATTATCACTGAATACGATCTGTAAAGGTCGTAGACATAGGTATTACGTACAAACAATCTGGTCAATATTGCCTAATGGTTGAAACAGGTTTCACGTCGCTCCTTAATTGAAAATCAGACCCATATGTTATGTTACATCACCTGAATAGGCCTGTTAAAGGAAACTTACTTGATAGTTAATTATATTGATTGCAATTTATAGGTGTTTTCAAAGACCACCAGATTTTTAAGTTTTTACAGAAGCAAGATTACATTACGTTAACTGATCGTGTTTTGGAAACTTTCTCAAGAAGTGTGTTGTTTTGTACTAGATGTTTGCTCGTTTAAAAATTATAATAACAAATTCTAAAACTAACAAATAAACTACTATTGTTTAAATTTTGTAAATTTTAAAAATAGTTTTTTAATTAGCATAGGTGAAGGTGAGCGTGGTTCACCGAAATCGATCACCATAATATTTGTGCATTTTGTGCTTGTATTATAGTATATTTGTGCATTTTGTGCTTATATTGTAATAAATTTGTGTTGTGTGACGTTTACTTGTACTGTATATGTACCAACACGTATTATGCTAATTAAAAAACTATTTGTAAATGCCAGTCAGGCAAATTTAGCAATGATTTACAGGAATGTTAGAATCAAAGTTCACACTACTCTTGCCGATATTTATTTTAATAAGCAATGCTTGCAGCATGGTTTAATACCTAAATATGTTAATGTGAAAATTAAATGTAATACTGTGGTTGGTAGGAAAACAAAACAACAAGCTGAAAAACTGTTTGTAAATAACTCAATTAAAGATTTATATCGCAAAAAAGACGAACTGACATTTAAGAGTTACGACATTCATATGCAATTTGTTAAAGAATATGGTAGTAGGGCTTGGTATTTGCTGAACAATAGTCTTGATGAGGAAATTTCACGTATAATGGAATCGAAATATAATAAACTTAATAAGAAATTGCAAAGATTAAGGAATGTAAGTACTAATGACAATCTAACTAGCCATTTAGTTAATGATGAAAGTCACATTTTTCATAAAAGGGTAATTAATATGAGTAATGTTGAATTTAGCAAATCTGAAAATGATGTATTGTGTTATGGACCCAAACATAATTTCATAAAAAATCAAAACAAACAAGCCGATATTTTAGCCACAGACATTGAATGTAATGTATCTCAGTTGAAAGATTGTAACAGAAACGAAATTAGATATGATGTAAGTAAAATATGTAAAACAATGCAGGTCCAAACTAATAATTTGAAACAGGTTTTAGATTACAAAGTTTGTTTAGATGTAAAACAGAAATTACAGAATGAAGATCTAGTCGCAGTTAAAGCGGATAAGAGCAACGCAATTGTAATTCTGAAAAAAGAAGATTATATTACTAAAACTGAAGATTTTATCAAGGAAAATAAATTTCAAGAACTAAAAGGTGATCCTACAAATAAATATCAGGATGAAATTAATAAAGTTGTAAAATCTTGTACAAAAGTTATTACTGATAATGTTCGTTTTAGAGCTTTTATGAATAATCCTAAGGCACCCATAATGAATGGTATTCTGAAAATTCACAAACCTAATGTACCTATTAGGCCCCTGGTAAATTTCAAATCTGCACCTACTTACAACGTATCAAAGATATTGTCCAATATTTTGACTTCTGCTTTGAACCTTGAAAATAAATATACCGTTAAGAACAGTATTGATTTTGTTGATAAGGTCAGTCATGTAAAATTGTGTAATAAGACTAGGTTAGCCTCATTTGACATATGTAATCTATACACTAATATTACAGTTGATGAAGTGATTAACTTAGTTAAGGAAAAACTTGTAGAACAACAATATGAAAAAATGTATGTAAATCAAATTGTAAAGTTGCTCAAAACTATCTTGAAACAAAATTACTTCCGTTTCAATAACAAATTTTACTTACAAAACGATGGTTTAGCTATGGGTAGTCCACTGTCAGCCATTTTATCAGAAGTTTATTTACAGTATCATGAAGACTCTATTTTAGATAAATTAAAAAAGGAACATGATATCATATTTTACACCCGTTATGTCGATGATATTCTGGTTTTGTTTAATGAGAAATCATGTAATGACTTAGATAATATGTTAAATATACTTAATTGTCACCACCAGAAGCTTAGTTTTACCAGTGAATTTGAATCTATGAATGAAATTAACTTTTTGGATCTAAAAATAATTCGTGATCATAACAAACTTTTATATAGAATTTTCAGGAAACCTACTCAAACCAATTGTACCATAAATAACAATTCTGTCCATCCCCCGTCTCACAAAACAGCTAGCTTCAGAAGTATGTTATATAGGGCGTATTCAATACCATTAAGTGTTGCAGATAGAAAACAGGAAATAAATTTAATAAAATCAATAGCTATTGCAAATGGATACAAAGCATCAATGATTGATGAAATTGGAAGTAGAATAAAAAAGAAAATAGAAAACAAAATTCGAGACGATAGACGAACAACACTTAAAAAAGAAAAATCCGATAAAGAACAAAAGAAGTATGTATCCATCCATTACAATGGACCGTTTACACAAAGAGTTGGTAATAGGTTTAAGAAATTCAATTTATCAGTAGCTTTTAAGACTTGTAATACTATGTCCAACATTTTACACCCGAATATTGAAAGTGAAGATAAATTTAATAATTCAGGAATATATAGGATTAACTGTAATGATTGTAATATGTTTTACATAGGTCAGACTGTAAATTTTAGCAAAAGATATAAAAACCATGTCTCTGCTTTTAAAAATAAGAAACCTGAAAGATCTAATGTAGCTAAACACCTTCTGAATTGTACCCACAATTTGAATAAAATAGATGAAAATGTAGATATTCTAAAAGTTTGTAAGAAGGGTCGTAACATGAATGCTTGGGAAGAGTTATTTATTTTTAAAGAAAAATGTAAGGATCGTGATAAATTAATGAATGAACAGGTTAATTTTGATTCCGAAATAGTTTTTAATAATGTATTTTCAACGAATAAAAGAAGAGAAGTAACAGACAATAGGAATTAACCAATAATATCATAGCAGCCGCCATTTTGACGATTCCAGCCAATGGTGTCACGTGATCATAGGCCTATAAATTGAGTTGTCGAACACCGTTCTCCATTCTTTTGTGAATCCCTCTGGTCTGAGGAAGGTGAGCGTGGTTCACCGAAATCGATCACCATAATATTTGTGCATTTTGTGCTTGTATTATAGTATATTTGTGCATTTTGTGCTTATATTGTAATAAATTTGTGTTGTGTGACGTTTACTTGTACTGTAAATTTTAAAATCATACTACATAAAATAAAAAAATATGTACTCATTCATCACGTACTCTCGAGAACCACGGAACATATTTAAATTAAATTTGTCTGAAAGTTATTTTTGTATCATAGAGATCCATTAAAAAAATATTTCTCGAAATTAGCTTCTTAAGGGGTAGATACAGTCCCTCAACGTTTACTTTTTTCCATAAGAGTATTAATAATTTATTCCAAACATATGATACAAAAAAGTGATAAACATGACACAAAAACTTGGCTAATTTAGTTTTCATTGTGAAATATTTAAGGTCATTTCTATTAACTTTAGCATGATTGCACTACATTGCATCCCCCTAAAGTAGACTTATGTGGTTTTATAGAATATAAAACTTTGTTATCTTTGAGCACGCTAGCAGGCTGAGCTTTTATATTGATGTGATGGTTTGGAGAGAACCATGATGAAATGATAAGCAACCGTAGAGAACCGGATCGGGGCTGTCGGATAGTTCGTAATAAACATCATTTACGACATCTGCCTTGGTGTATGATAGATATTATAATCAAATTTTCTTCTATGTTCCATTAAATTTAGAGCAAATAATAAAACCTCTCTTCGACATGTTGAAGACTTGCAAAGCACCGGTAACTTGTATTTAGTAAAATATTCTAACCAGCAATTAAATTATATGACATTAAATACTTGGGTTGTTTAAACAAATCTGAGACCAGGCCTACTGTATAGGCGAGAATAACCGTATCATAATACTACACGATATCTCGTAAAGGTATTAAACGATTTAAGGTGCTAATCGTTACGCTAAAGAGAGTCGATTGACCTTTTCAGTAGTGATTACGTGTCCTGTAATAACTGGCGAGTCCTTTAGTGAGGCTCGTTGGTGAAAGCGTGGGTGTAGTACAATACCTTAGACAATCTGAGGAAGGAGGAACAGAAAGTGCAGGACAATCGGGTAATACAATCGAGTATGATCGTATACAACAATACCTGCTACTACATTGACATTAGGCGCCACTAGAGGGCGGGCACGAGTCTGCAGGGGTAGTCGCCAAGTCTGTGCCCGCAGACTTTATACCACTGTACGTATAGGGGCGGGTGGGTGGGTCAATACCACTGTACGTGTAGGGGCGGGTGGGTGAGTTAATACCCTCCCTATATAGTTTATGTGCGGTGTATAGACTAATGCTATATGTTAAGGAATGTAACAAAGTCCCATGTGTTTGATAATGTCCCACGTGGAATTAAGTTTACGTGGAATCCGAACGACATAATCTCTCTCTCTCTCTCTCTCTCTCTCTCTCTCTCTCTCTCTCTCTCTCTCTCTCTCTCTCTCTCTCTCTCTCTCTCTCTCTCTCTCTCTCTCTCTCCCCTCTCTCTCTCTCTCTCTCTCTCTCTCTCTCTCTCTCTCTCCCTCTCTCTCTCTCTCTCTCTCTCCCTCCCTCTCTCTCTCTCTCTCTCTCTCTCTGTTGGATAATATTGGATTTGATTCTCAATCAGGTCTATGTTAGTTTCAAAAAGAGGTTGTGACGTTATTTATGAACACACAATTTATCACATGTCCTTTTTTTGAAAGACAATACAATTGTCTAGATCCTCTGAGATCAGATAATAATTTTATCCTGTGATTTATTTTTTAAATACAAATAAATAATGTTTTAATTCAATATTTTTTTAATGAAAGAAAACGAGTTAAAAACAATCTATCTCAGAGGCACTACTTACACTTATCTTATAAAGCATAGTAAAATTTTAAATACATGCGTTAAAAAATATGAGCGTGAAACGGTTTTTAAGTGAAGTAATATTCGATTGCAAAATGTTGCGTTAGCTACTGATAAACGTCTGGTAGACAAGTTATGAGGGAGAGTCGACTGCCATTACTGTTCAAATCATTCAATGGTTTTGGGGCGGATGGACAGTCGACAACCGGTTTTTTTATAGTTGACTGTGTTGCAAGTAAGTTGAAACTAAAAAACTAGTCCAAAAAACTGATTCGCATAATTACGTTTAATAATTTATTGCTAAATTCAACAGCAGGTTGAGAGGTCGGAGGCTCGAGTTTGACAAAATTATTCACTGGAGAAAACTGTTAGTAGCAATGTTAAATGCTGTACAGCTCTGTGACTTAACGATTTGACAGAAAATGATCATTTAAAAGAGAGTAAAAGTTACTAGTAGATTCACTTTTAAAAATTTGGATTATTTGTTTGAATTTTTTTAAATCACAAACTAAAAAACTAAAAATCACTAATTTTTATTTGTATTACAAATCAATAATATTCAACGTTGTAAAGAGGATCCACTAGAATATTTTACGCATTTCAAAAAAATAATTTATAACGCGAACATTCATAATTGTCCGACAAATCATTGTCACAGATTGGTTCCACACTCAACATTATATCCAGAATATTTTAACAGTATAATAATTTGTTAATCTAAATGAAATATTTCATTATTAAAAAGTTAAAACTAGAAAAATTGGCGTCAGCACGTACTAAAACCTTAAATGCTTCAGCAAATAATAACACATCAAATGCTTTAGCACCTACTAACACATTAAATTCTTCAGCATATACTAACACATTAATTGCGTCAGCACCTTCTAACACATTAAGTGCTTCAGCACCTACTTGTCGAATACATTCTTTTTTTATTAAAAAAAAAAAAAAAACTCATAACACTAAGGAATATTCCGGAGACTTGTGTTATTCCTTCTATTTTTCCCTTCCTTGGTGTTCCCCAAGGGTATCACTTTGGGCCTTTCTAGTTTATACTCTTCATTGATGACATTTAACAAACTTAACAGTCTAGTAGTAGTGTATTGTTGAAGTTGTTCCACGAGATCGATTCACACGAGGAATTGTATTTGCTTCAACGCACTTGTGATGTTAGGAATTAAGTGTAACAAAACGTACATTAAAATGTTCATACATTGTGATAAAATAATATAAAATAAAACTTATAATTTTTCAAAGAAATGCAAATCTTTCATTTTCCATTCAGTGGAACGTTATATTTTTTATCACATTGTTTATTGAGATCCAAAAAAACGAAGAGTTGTTTAATCAAAATATTCATTGAAATACTTATATTTTTAATATGGGCCTAACTTCATAATAAATCATTGTATACAGGTAATCAATTTAATAGGAATGTCAAACAAATAGCAACAATGAAGCTTGTTTTTATCTCTATTTACTTGGTTACATACTTCGAGACGCCGGCGTCTTCCAAAGCACACAGTATTGTATACCGAGACTGCGCCTCACTGTGATTAATAACCCACTTAATGAAAACGGCTGAATCATTAACATTCGTGTTACTTTATCATTTAAACTGTATTCATTGATAGAATACAATTAACAGTCAAAACATGAATGCAATTGATTTAATTTTATATCTTACTATGCGATAGCCAGTAAATTATAATAAATCTAGATGTCCTATCCTAGTTCTCTGTCCTGTCCTAGCTAACCCACACATTGTAATCAATATGTTGTAAACGTACGTATAGAATGTCACCTTGTTCTAAATACTTCGGCTGCCGAAAGCGATCTGTGTACAAATAGAAGTGAAAGTTGCTTCGTCACTTTCTTTGGGCCTGTCTTACGTGACTCTAATTCTACCGCGTGTTTACAAGCCGTCACTTCCATCAACCAACACTTCGTCCTTTAGGTTTGCACAGCCGTCACTTCCATCAACCAAGACTTCGTCTTTAGGTTTGCACAGCCGTCACTTCCATCAATGAACACTTCATCCATAGGTTTGTATAGCCGTCCCTTCCATCAACCATCACCTTGTCCATAGGATTATATAGCCACCCATTTCATCAACCAACACTTTGTCAATAGGTTTGTACATTTCCCACTTCCATCAACGAACACTTCGTCCATATGTTTGTATAGCCGTCACTTCCATCAACCTAAACCTTGTCCATATGTTTGTATAGCCGTCACTTCCATCAACCCAAATCTTGTCCATATGTTTGTATAGCCATCCCTTCAATAAACCAACACCTTGTCCATAGTATGTCTTCACTTCCATCAACCAACACCTTGTCCATAGGTTTGTATAGCTGTCCCTTCCATCAACCACTCTTCGTCCATGAGTTTGTTCAGCAGGTACTTCCCATGGTATCAACGATCATGCTAAAAGTGAATGGTGTCTCCTGGTAAGAATGAGTGTCGAAGAGAGATAAAAACAGTTTATTACATAACATTCAACATTCCCTCTTAAGTTATACTACCAGTTTTTTGGGCTGTTTAGATATCCTGTCCTCTTAGCCAGATATCAAAATTAGGCCTTACTCTAATGTGCTTTTCTAACTGAGTAATTTTTTTCTAGGCTTGAGTTTTAGAACTTGGTTAGCCCCCAGTAAATCTGCTACAACACTTCTTCATTGAGATTGATTGATATAAGAGTTAAGGTATGATTTGATTTGCCGGCGTGGTGGTTCAGTAACTAGGCTTCGGACTGTGGAGGGCAATGTCCAAGGTTCGAATCCCCACTGAGCCAACGGTCGGTACTTCACTCGTTGAATAAAGTTCACGCACAGACTTGTATAGCCCATGTGAACTGGCGAGTGAAGTTAAAAAAAGTAAAAAAATGAAAATAAAAAAGTAATAATCTACCCTTGTCCAAAAATGGGTGTCTGAAACCCAGGAAGACCTTACATTAAATCATCAAAATTAGAAAATAATGGTACTCAAAGTTCCACATTAAAATATAAAAACCTTGAATGGAAGGTACGTCAGGTCCTACATAAAACCATAACAACTATGCTGCTCAATCATGCAGTTTAAATTAGGAATTATTTATGACACTTTGTATAGTTCAAGTTATAGTTTTGAAAAACTTATGCAATATTTTTTTTAATTTAAAATTATTAAAAGCCCATCCATCCGCCCGTGCACTCACAGTGGTATTGACCCACCTACCCACCCATACACGTACGATGGTATGACCCACCCATCTGCCCATACATGTAGAGTGGTATTTGAAATCAATGTGTGCACTGAAATACAGTACTTACTATTCACCTGCTTGCCGAAACATTGTTTGATCATGTTATTGGCGACAGAGAAAGTGAAGACCCTTTAGGCAGGAGTGGTTCAGGTCGGCAAGCCCGACTTTCTTCATTCCGATTACAGTCTACTTTCGACATCGTTAGTCAGCCAGCCACAGAGGCAGTGTGATCTTCACTGCTGGTGCTAATGGTGGGGTTGAATGTATCCTGTCAATTAGGTCAATACAATGATTATAGGTAGGCGAGTTTCTAGGCCACCAATATATGTAGTAACAAAATATTTCAACACGACCCACTCTTATCCAATCAAACTAAATAAATTAAGATAGATTTTTATTAGAAAATGTTTCAATTCGTAAGTCCGATAAGTAAGGCTTTCGAGGCTAACGTAGATTTTAAGTGAAAACTTAAGATTTCCCATAGCAATCAGAATATTTAGCCTGCTGGAGTAGGTATGAAATTAAGAACGTTAACCAGAAACTCACATAGAGTAAGCAGTTAAATGCTTGCATTTGATAAATACACATAGTATACAATTAATATTATTTGCTCATGCGCATATTAAGATTTATTTGAAAAGAAGGAACCTCTAAAACAGGCATTGCCTTAGGAGGTCCTAGTATTTTCTTGAAATATGTAATTTATGAAAGGTTTTGTTCTAGTATAAGTTTTATTTTGTTAACAGAGAATTAAGAAGAAACCTTTTAAGTTTGAATGTAATTATATGTATTTTATGTATATATTTCGAGAAAATAAATATATTCTTATTCTTAATTAGCAGCTACACGTATAACATTACCAGTTATACGTCTGCAGTTAACAGTGACACGTGTAAAATCAACAGTTACACGTCTGCAGTTAACAGTGACACGTGTAAAATCAACAGTTACAAGTCTATAGTTAACAATTAGACGTATAACAACAACAGTTACTCGTTTGCAGCTAACAACTACAAGTATAACATCAACAGTGACATGTCTAAAGTTAATAGCTACACGTTTAAAATCAACAGTTACACGTCTGCAATTAACAGTGACACGTGTAACACCAACAGTTACACGTCTGCAATTAACAGTGACACGTGTAACATCAACAGTTACACGTCTGCAGTTAACAGTGACACATGTAAAATCAACAGTTACAAGTCTATAGTTAACTTGACGTATAACAACAACAGTTACTCGTTTGCAGCTAACAATTACAAGTATAACATCAACAGTGACATGTCTAAAGTTAATAGCTACACGTTTAAAATCAACAGTTACACGTCTGCAATTAACAGTGACACGTGTAACACCAACAGTTACACGTCTGCAATTAACAGTGACACGTGTAACATCAACAGTTACACGTCTGCAGTTAACAGTGACACATGTAAAATCAACAGTTACAAGTCTATAGTTAACAATCAGACGTATAACAACAACAGTTACTCGTTTGCAGCTAACAACTACAAGTATAACATCAATAGTGACATGTCTAAAGTTAATAGCTACACGTTTAATTAAAATCAACAGTTACACGTCTGCAATTAACAGTGACACGTGTAACACCAACAGTTACACGTCTGCAGTTAACAGTGACACGTGTAAAATCAACAGTTACAAGTCTATAGTTAACAATTAGACGTATAACAACAACAGTTACTCGTTTGCAGCTAACAACTACAAGTATAACATCAACAGTGACATGTCTAAAGTTAATAGCTACACGTTTAAAATCAACAGTTACACGTCTGCAATTAACAGTGACACGTGTAACATTACCAGTTACACGTCTGCAGTTAACAGTGACACATGTAAAATCAACAGTTACAAGTCTATAGTTAACTTGACGTATAACAACAACAGTTACTCGTTTGCAGCTAACAATTACAAGTATAACATCAACAGTGACATGTCTAAAGTTAATAGCTACACGTTTAAAATCAACAGTTACACGTCTGCAATTAACAGTGACACGTGTAACATCAACAGTTACACGTCTGCAGTTAACAGTGACACATGTAAAATCAACAGTTACAAGTCTATAGTTAACAATTAGACGTATAACATCAACATTTACACGTTTGCAGCTAACAACTACACGTGTAACATCAACAGTGACACGTCTACAGCCACAGTCACCCTTACAAAAATAGAGATATCTCCACTTCACTTACGATTGTTCATCAAACCGTTCAGGATGTTGTCGCTAAACTCAGTATACTGGAAGCTTTAGATGAGTTTGTCTATCCCGGAATTCGTTGCTTATCTGAGAACGTTTTAAAAGATCCAGAGTTTAATTCTAGATGTAATCATAGCCTTTACCTGCATCTGGCATTCGTCGTTATGAGATGTCTAGAAACCATTGCATGAAAAAAGCACGACTTTTGACCAAAACAATTCTTATACCCACCCGCCCTAAATTCACGTATCGTATGTTGGTACTGACCCACCCATCCACCTATAGACATAAGGATGCTTTTAACCACCCATCCATCCAAATATGTACGGTGGAATTCATCTACTGTAGTTAAAATTACCAGTACATTCATTCTTCGTGGATATGATGTATCACAACCTTTGCACATACACATACACAATTGCTTGTCTACTGCATTTAAAGTTACCAGGTGTATACTAGTGTGTTCTATATAGAATAACAGTTTTGAGTACCAGTATAATAGTCTTTTGTGTTCTACGTTGTGTATAACTGCTTTGAGTGCCAATCTATTATTTTGGTTAAAGTGTTCAGTGTGTTCTACGTAGTGTGTAACAGCTTTGAGTGCCAATCTATTATTTTGGTTAAAGTGTTCAGTGTGTTCTACGTAGTGTGTAACAGCTTTGAGTGCCAGTCTATTATTTTGGTTAAAGTGTTCAGTGTGTTCTACGTAGTGTGTAACATCTTTGAGTGCCAGTCTATTATTTTGGGTAAAGTGTAAAGTGTGTTCTACGTAGTGTGTAACATCTTTGAGTGCCAATCTATTATTTTGGTTAAAGTGTTCAGTGTGTTCTACGTAGTGTGTAACAGCTTTGAGTGCCAATATATTATTTTGGTTAAAGTTACCAATGTGTTCTACATTATGTATATCACAACCTTGAGTACCAGCCTGTGTTCCCGGTGTAAGAACGAGTCTAGGCAGGACGTCGTTCAATGAACATTACGTTTTACAGGCTCGTTTAAACATTGGCAGCGTCCTAGAACAGTGGTGTAACCTTTAATAACACAGATAACAGTTAACCTACATAAGCGAAACACAACTGTAAAACTAGGAATGCAGAAACTATGCGTGGTCTATTAATTGAGTATCATGGACAATATACTTCACCGCGCACTGTGTTAAATTAATTCTTAAATTAGCATATGCATAATTTTAATGTGGGTTGGAGGGTATTCAAAACGTATGTTTAGTCTGTTCAGTTTAATTTTATAACTACATCAAATTTTCTACGCACAGTATTCCCTCTAGAGAGAGAAACCAGAAGCATAAATAAGTTTTATCCATGTCAGGCTTTTGTTTGAAATTTGTTATAGCTGTGGTTTTACCGTACATATTTTTGTGGTTTCAAAATACTATCTGTTCATTATTATAAGAAACAACATTATACAGACTATTATTATTAATTTTTTTTACCTTTTATGTGTATTCTTAAAGACAATATTTAATATATTTATTCCTTCATCCATAGACAGAATTCAACTTACTCGGTTTGAGGGAGATAAAGGTAGTTGGACATTTGCCATCATTACGTGAAAATTACCAATCACGAAGTTTCGATTTGGTAAAACCCAAACCTTTTTTAAGTGCTAAAAACTAAATTACATCTACACAAACATGTTTAGTTCTTAGCACTTGAAAAAGGATTGGGTTTTTTACCAAATCGAAACTTCGTGATTGGTAATTTTCACGTAAAGATGGCAAATGTCCAACTACCTTTGTCTCCTTCATCTGACACTCCATCATTGACAAATTTCAAAAACAAAGTTTACTCGGTTTACTATGAAAGGAGCCATAGTAGATTATTGATTATAAATTGGAAACACTTCAGATCTGTAAAATAACCCAAAGCACACGGTAGGTAAATCGTCCTTGTTACACCCGGAAACCGATGAAAGTAGAAAACTACACTAGAAATTGTTCTCAGCGAGACTTCCGTTCATGAAAAAGACTAGACGCCTTCATTCATAGAATTGAGTTCAATCGTAGAATAAAAATTGATCTGTAGAAACCTCTCGGACAAAAGAACGTCATGTTAAAAAACAAGGAACAGTAACTAGCTAGAAAAGAAGAAATGATGGCGGACATTTCGTGAATAGTGAAAGTGCGAAGAATGTAGGGTACCTTTGGTCCAGTTACTGTAAAGGCTATTATCAAAATTTATTACAATCAAAACGGTGTATTTTGAAACTCCAATAATAATAGTGACGTAGCGAAACTATTTGAATTTTTAAACTGTTCACTTTATTTTCCAAGTACCCGGGTTTCATGTGATATCTACCGGTTATTGGATATTTTACCGTCTATGTCGTTGGGAATGGTTCGTAAGTTTTTGAGAATACCTGTGAAGTGTTATTTTAACATAGTTTTTACAAATCTAGCAAGTGTGTTATCTTTTACAAATTGGACGTATTTTAAAGTAAACATCAAAATAAAATAACTTTTAGAAACTTTTTCCAATACAGTATTATAAGGACTTATTTGTTTCATAACTACACTTGAATCAAAATTAAAATGTTATGTTTCAAGTTGAAAGTTACTTTTAAGACTTCACCCCAGACCATATAAACATTCAAATGAGGTTTGAAATTGTCAAACCTACACTGTGAAAGCAAGGAGAATGTCACTACTAGGCTTAACTCGTTACGTAACAGAATTTGAAATTTCTCTTGATTTATTAATCCGCTTGTATTCATAATCCACTTTCATTCAGCTGTCGCCTCAACAGGCCCTCAACTGAGTCACGCAGGTGTCCATGTGAAAGGACGTACGAATCAAGTGCTATTGTGTGCATTTGGATTATGATTGTTAGTGAACGTTTGGCTACACTATTGCACCACAGTGACCTAGCCTTGTAGAACAGTACAGATCACAGTGGCTTTCCCACCCAGTTTGTGCACTCCATTGACTTAGCCTTGTAAAATTGTACAGATCACGATGGGTTTCCCACGAGGTTTGTGTACTACAGTGATCTAGTCTTGTAAAACTGTACAAATTACGGGAGTTTTCCCACCAGATTTGTGTAACACAGCGACCTAGCCTTGTAAAACTTAACAGATCAAAGTGACTTTACCACCGAGTTTCTGTACCACAGTGACCTAGCTTTGTAAAACTGTACAGATCACGAGGGCTTCCCCACCCGGTTTGTGTACCAGTGATCTGGCCTTGTAAAACTGTACAGACCACGATGGCTTTCCCACCGAGTTTGTGTACAATTAAACACTGAATTCATCTCCCAAAATAAATGTATAGCCTGTAGTAACCACGGAAATCCCTATCAGTACGTGTGGTATTTACCAACAGTTCTAACCTTAGGGGGTTGGTTTTGAATAATCACAAAACTTAAGGCTACTCTTCTCTGTCTCAATGACTGGCTCCTATTTATCTCCACATCCTCCCTTTCTCCGATTTAGTTTACTTTTCTGTATCCGCCTCTTCTCCGTTTAACCTTCCAGTGTTCCATTATATGTTGCCCTATCTTTTTATGTTCCATCTCAAAGTCATTATCCGTCTCCTCCCTTGTCCCCCTCTTTTCTTTGTCCATCCTCTCTATCCAACACTTTCTCTAATCCACTCTACGATTAAGTTTTCATCTTTGTAGTCATTCCTTTTCCATTTACCCACCTAGTATCCTATCATCTGTTGCCCCATATTATTAAATCCCATCTCCATTTCCTTATATATCTCTGTTTTTGACTCCTCCGCTGTTTACACACCCTCTCTTTATCCATCATCTCTCCCCACCTCTTTCTTTTTCCTTCAGATTTAGATTTTTCCTTTGTATCCGTCTCTTGTCCATTTACCACCTCTATTTCTGTCCCATTGTCATCTGTTGACGTAACTTTTTATAATCCCATCCTTTTTTCTTTGTCCATATTTTCTCCCAGCTCTATCGTGGTTACCTAATCTGTGACTAAAACTTTTGCTCTCTTCTGTTAGTGGTTTTTAAAATTTGCCTTAACTCAAAATCAGTTGTTCACATTCATTCCTAGCATGTATCCCTGGTAACCAGTACGTACTTAAATAATTAAATAAATAATAATAGAATTCAGAATGAGTCACTATTAATAGTTTAAATAAAATTGATATTTTGACCTATTATATAGACTAAACTATACATTTATATTATTCTTTATTTTCTTATTCGTTATTGTCCCTATCTAAAATTTTATTTGTACTTAATAGTGGTAGCGTCTTTTTCAATAAACTATTTAAATCATTATAATATCTTCAATGTAGTTTAATGCTGCTGCTAAAGTAATTTCCCTTTAAAAAATATGGGTAGACCTATTTTAAAACAATTTTTCTTAAATTGCAAGGTAGACCTATTTTAAAACAATTTTTCTTAAATTGCAAGGTAGACCTATTTTAAAACAATTTTTCTTAAATTGCAAGGTAGACCTATTTTAAAACAATTTTTCTTAAATTGCAAGGTAGACCTATTTTAAAACAATTTTTCTTAAATTGCAAGGTAGACCTATTTTAAAACAATTTTTCTTAAATTGCAAGGTAGACCTATTTTAAAACAATTTTTCTTAAATTGCAAGGTAGACCTATTTTAAAAGATTTTCTACCAAAAAGTACACAACATTCTGAACCCGACTTTGATATCTTAATAATTATTTGCAAACAGTTAGTATAAATTTCGAAAACTTTACCTTTTTAAAGTCGTATCGCTAGATAAACAAGGCAAGATGCGCTTAAGTTCTTTATTAAAATAATTATTTTATCCAATACTATTCTCATTATGAATCTTATTGCTGTTGTGAACATTATTTTAAATATTAAAGGCATTATTTTAAATTAACCATAGTTTATCCACTTTCAACAATGGATGTGTTGCGATGATACCACTTAGGTTGTTGTGTTTGTATAATGTATATAAGTCCACTGAACGTGTATGGGAGAGTGGGTGGGCCAACACCACTGAACGTAATAGGGTGAAACGTTTTAGTGTAGTAGTTAGAGTACATGATTGCAGACACACACATTTTTATACGCAAACAATTATTAGATTTACTTTTTGTTGCCTAAAACGTCTGAAATACAAATAATCTAATAAACTAAACATCTGTAGGTGTGTGTGTGTGTGTGTGTGTGTGTGTGTGTGTGTGTGTGTGTGTGTGTGTGTGTGTGTGTGTGTGTGTGTGTGTGTGTGTGTGTGTGTGTGTGTGTGTGTGTGTGTGTGTGTGTGTGTGTGTGTGTGTGTGTGTGTGTGTGTGTGTGTGTGTGTGTGTGTGTGTGTGTGTGTGTGTGTGTGTGTGTGTGTGTGTGTGTGTGTGTGTGTGTGTGTGTGTGTGTGTGTGTGTGTGTGTGTGTGTGTGTGTGTGTGTGTGTGTGTGTGTGTTTATCACGTTAAAAATATAACTTAAGTACCACAACAAACATACTATCGTTGTAGATTTAATTCGATTATTTTTTCTAATTGTTATGATATATTCATTATTCATGAAGTCACCGATCATGAAAACAGGACAAATCTGGATTTCGAATATGAGTGATGAGTATAGATAAGTGAATGTTGTCATTGTTACAAACTAAGGCCGACTATTCCATAAAAGTGTTATTAATTAATAGCCCAATAACAAATGAACAGCCGGTCGTTATCAGCTGATTGCTTTCACAAACAATCATCATTTGAAAATGGATAATGTTTTTACAATGCAAATCGTAAAGTGCTGCATGCTATAGATTTCTTTTACATTTTGACATGCATAGTACTGTGGTGGTTGGATAAGACCTGACGGTTTCAAATCGATAATGCCCCTATTTAACTTGTCTAAGTGGCACAAACATCGACCATGTCATTTCACAATACTAATATAAACTGTGGCTAAGCACTTATTCGTATAGTGTAACCATTCATAACCTGTAGATAAGGCAGGGAACAATGCGCGTGCATGAAACCAAATTAGTCATATAAAAACGAGCACCTCACTTTGTTCCACAATCTGGTTTTGAAACGGTATTCAGCACGATGTGATAAGGCATAGCACAGCGCCAGGTCAAGTGGTTGCCGCGTGTGGTGAAACAGCGGCAAATCGGACGTCGGCCCAGTGTTCACGAGTCGCATGGTCCGCGATCTGGTCGCAAATTAGGTTCAGACAAGACCTACTTAACATCAAGAGCATTTTCTTAATTATTTTTTGTTTAACAGAACTGAGTGTTACACTTGTTAGTTAGCTGAATATCAGACCAAAATATGTGGTTCTGATTCCACTTAAAGATGTAGATCCCTTAATTTCCCTAGCAACTGGGCTATTAACTAATGGCTTTTTCTGAGGAACAGACGACAATTAGTAACAATGGCTACATCCGTTCATTTACACTCATCACACTCATTCGCTGCTCATATTCGTCCATATCTTAACGATCGGGGTCTTACTAATGAATAATAAGTTAACTCAGATAATTTTTAACTTTAAACTTATTTAATTATAATTTCAAACTTTCTCACTTAAATTTAACCATGAATTGCAGTGTTATATATATCAACCACTAAATTAATATTTGATTATATTCAAAATAGATCTTTTTTTATTTGTTAATTAATTTATTAAGTGGAATATTGCAATAAATTATTGTGTAGATTTGCAAACTGAAAAGAGTTTTTGTATTTTGTATTAAGATTGTACGTATTAAACTGGAAATAATGCTAAGTGTATATGCTATTTTTACAATACAATATTTGTACATTCACAAAATAAAATCTCGTATTGATACAAAATACAGCATGCGACATATATTGGAACGAAAAATGTGGTAACGTAAAGCGAAATCAAAGTCAAATTTGACCGACCTTATTTTCTAGTAAACTACTGTTTAAAAAACAGTTGAAAATGCGTCTATCAAGTGAGTGATACAAGTAGTGGGTTACTATAAATAAAAGTTATGAAGTAGAATTTCTGTAAGTACATGAACATTTCAATTGGCCAAAGTGACCAACGTTTCTTTACAAGTAGTATAATTTGTATCGAGAATCAATAAACAGTTTAAAATGGTGCACAATTACCTCATAATCAATTAACCAGAATATAATCACTTGTCAAATTTTAGCGCATATTTTTCAAATTTCTAATAAAATAACATTATCTTTTGCTAATACAGTGCATAAAGATCGTCAGCTGTTAATTAACTGTTTGTCTCAAAAATACCCAACATGTATTTACTTTATTTAATATGCAAATCTGGTGCTAGAATTGATTTGTATACTAGAATTCAGAAAGTTAAGGGTAAATAAGATTTTTTTAGTGATTTAGGGATTAACCCACTACCCCAACTGTGTGGATGGGGTATTCCCCGCTACCCTAAAAGGATGGGGTATTCGAATTCGGAATATAATCCTTTCCTTATTTGAATTCTTATATTCCGAAGGGGTTACAATCGGATTCTTGACCGATGTCCCATAATTTTACTCTTTTATCGTTTATTTTCAGAGAGCAACAAAAACCATGTTTATACTATTTTGTACGAACGACTACATTGATTGAAAAATAAACAGGCATTGTTGCTTTTTGTTAGAGTAACTTTAAGTTCACGCCCCACTCTAATGTACGTCCAGTACTGTTTTGTACGAACGATTATTTTGATTGAAAAATAAACAGGCATTGTTGCTTTCTGTTAGAGTAACTTTAAGTTCACGCCCCACTCTAATGTACGTCCAGTACTATTTTCTACGAACGACTACTTATTTTCTAAAAATGTAATCTTTTTAGTTCCTGATACATAAATGTTTTGTGTTTCAAAGCCAAATATAAAATATGAGGAATCTAATCAATTTACTCATTCTTTCATAGATGGCATAAACATTTTATTTTTTTATAAAAAAAAAAGCAAAAACGAAAAAATGACAAAAACATGATCTCATAAAAGTAATTTTTATAATAGGTTTGAATAGTTTTTATTTTATTTTAAACAGGCAAATCTTGTATTATCTTAAATAGAGGTTGTATTTTGGTGAGAAACTACTCTATAAAAATCAGTTATTTATATCCCACAAAAATATTAACTGCCATTATTACTATTAATCTTATAGTTGTGAATCTTAGAATTGTGTATTGCTACAATTGCTATAAAGGTCTTCTTTACGTAACTTTATTTTGTTTCATATTAATTTCTGCTATCTGTAACTACAACAAAAAATCTAACCAACAATTCATAAATGTCTGCTTATTAATGTATGAGCATTTTTATAGTTTTCAAACAACGTTTAAAATCAATTGGTTAATTCAGCTTAGAACAAGTCGATCGATATTCAAGCTAATATTTTATGAAATATTTACTGACAATTACTGTACGAAATCCTTGAAAATGGCCCTAACTACATTTATATCTTAAACTACTAATGGTAGAACTAGACAGGAAACCTGGAACTCATTAAAATTAGGGATGGCAAATATTTTCAAAATATTGATAAATCAAGTTATCGATATATCGAAAATTAAATATCGATTTAAAGAAAAAATATCAATATATCGAGTAACCGGTATATCGAATTGTAAATGATTTAACTGTTTAAAATTATGCATTAACTCTCATGCTATGACCAAAAATATACTTATATTTTGCTGTCATTATTTAGGATAGCCTTCTGAATGTAAAAGTTAAATACATATACTCGTATTTACACGAAACGAGTTTACGTCTGTGAAGTTGAATAATAATGCAATAAAGTTGTTATTTTTGTTTATCAAATTTAAAAATGCCATTAGGCTTCTTGTAAACACTAAAAATTAAACCTACTTCCAATACTTGTAAGGAAAACCATTTAAAAATAAAAGTTTGGAAATAAAGTTTTTCCACTTAACCTCACGTAAAAAACTAATTAAAGTTACTTTATTATGTCAATGCACGTTTCGTACGCATAAGAGGCAATTTAAATGTGCTTTTTCACGAATTGTGATAATTTTTAGGAGAGAGAATAACGTCAAAATTTATTTATATGATACATCGGACCAAAATATCGATATGGCCGATATTATCGAAAGAATATATATATATATATATATATATATATATATATATATATATATATACCAATATATCGATATTTCTAAACAGATTTATCAATAGTTCCGATATATTGTTGCCAACTCTAATCACAAAAGAAACATGAGGATTCCCATCGAAAAATCGTTATCGTGGACGGAGCAAATGTGTGAAATCGGCCATCGACCTCCAAACATTGTGCGGAAGAACGAACAACAACAAAGAGTTACGTTGTTGATACGGCTCGTGTTGAGGAGATCAACTCTCACTTAGATCAGGGCATTCATTGTATGAACCACCATTAATTACTCATTATCTCTGTCTATATTTTTAAGTAGGGGGCGTAAAGTAATTTTCATTATGACATACGTATGATGACTCGCCTGCCTATCCATAAATGTACGATGGTGATGGACCTCCCATCTTTGGTCTTGGTAAAGACCCTAGACTCACTTTTGTCTATGGATAAGTAAATTATACCGTAAATGTACAGTTGGTTGGAAGATCATAATCACTGGACGCCGATAAGTGGGTAGGAGGAAGGCTCTGGGAACAGCCAGATCCCTTTTTCATGCACTTCCGCTGTCCCCTGGAACAGCAGTACATCCCACCGGTCCCCCCACTTGCTCCAACAGCACACCTCCCCCCGAAACTTCTACTAGCCACAAATGTAGAACATTCTAGTGAACCACCGATACTCTCACTAGACTCAACAGTACACCACAACGATCCTCCCACTGTACCCAACAGTATACTACACCGATTCTCCCACTAGCCCCAACAGTAACCTGCACTTTACTGATATGCTCACTGATCCTATCAGTACACACCATTAATCCTCCCACTTGCCCCAACAGTACACCTCATCGATCCTCCCACTTGCCCCAATAGTACACACCATCAATCCTCCCACTAGCCCCAACAGTAACCTGCACTTTACTGATATGCTCACTGATCCTAACAGTACACACCATTAATCCTCCCACTTGCCCCAACAGTACACCTCATCGATCCTCCCACTTGCCCCAATAGTACACACCATCAATCCTCCCACTAGCCCCAACAGTAACCTGCACTTTACTGATATGCTCACTGATCCTATCAGTACACACCATTAATCCTCCCACTTGCCCCAACAGTACACCTCATCGATCCTCCCACTTGCCCCAATAGTACACACCATCAATCCTCCCACTAGCCCCAACAGTAACCTGCACTTTACTGATATGCTCACTGATCCTAACAGTACACACCATTAATCCTCTCACTTGCCCCAGCAGTACACCTCATCTGTCTTCCCACTTGCCCCAACAGTACACCTCATCGATCCTCCCACTTGCCCGAATAGTACACACCATCAATCCTCCCACTTGCCCCAACAGTACATCCTATCGATCCTCCCACTCGCCCCAACAGTTCACCCCATCGATCCTCCCACTTATCCCACCAGTTCACCCTAGTGATCCTCCCACTTGCCCCAGTAGTACACACCATCGATCCTCCCACTTGCCCCACCAGTTCACCCCAGTGATCCTCCCACTTGCCCCAACAGTACACCCCATCTATCCTCCCACTTGCCTCAACAGTACACCCTATCGATCCTCCCACTTGCCCTAACAGTTCACCCCAGTGATCCTCCTACTATCTCAACAGTACCCCCAATCAATCTCCCACTTGCTCTAACTGTTCACCCCTCGATCTTCCTACTATCTCAACAATACACCTCATCGATCCTCCCCCCATTAAGTGAAGCACGGACCTATGGTTATATGTGAACTATTTTTATTGCGTTTTATATGCTGAATCGTTGTTACGTCTAATCGCAATTTCTACAATTGTAAAAAATACCTCATAGTTGGAGTTTTTTCATATCCTAGTCACTTTTATAATACGAGTATGTGCAAGTCATGTTAGCTCGTTAGCAAGCCTGAAGAGACCCTAGGGCATATAACAGCTGTAGCTCCCTGCTACACATTTACGATCGATCATGTTAGTTAAATTAAACGCTTTTGTACTTTTATTGTTAATACTCCTAGGTTGACGTGTAGGACGTGCTATAAATGTTACGCCCAATGCTACATTCAGTCTGAACTACTTCGACAAGTAAGTATCGTTAAATGGATGTTATAAAAATGAAATATAGTTGACAGTCATGTAAATATTGCCGAAGGCCAGTGAGAGTGTATAGTTGGGCATCTGAACGAGTGCGCGTCCAGCCTGTTGCGCAGTGGCAAAAGGACGATATCCGCATACGTTGCACACCTGTAACAATCATAGTTCCTTTAAACGTCAACTAACTATCTCCTGAACTAAAAACATTCAAATGCGACAGTAATTATATAGCCTAGGTAGTAATATCTTACACCTTCCATATAAAACGTAGTTTCTAGGTCTATGGGGCTTGGGTTCATGCTCTACGTTGTTAGACTGTGACATTCCTCGAATACTTGGCTAACTCCACTCCCTTGGGTAATGTGCCTTGATAACTATTACGTTACTTAACGGCTTATTATGCGCAACTAAGAGTGGTATTAACAACTTACATCATTTCATGCTTTGAGAACAATCAGTGAATTCCTGATGTCACAATTGCTGGAGAAATGTTTATCGCAAAGCTGCAAATGCCAGCAACAAACCATCTACTCTACTTTTGTTAAATACCTATTTTAATAATCTGAATATTTGCTAAATTGATGATAAACTATGACTTTATATTGAATTGTTGATCTGGAAGGCCTCATAGTCTAGGATGAAAAAAAACATCTAAATTATGTGCAAATATTTTACTGTTTATTTGAAAATAAAACTAACTTATCACTTAACCTCTATGTATAAAAGAGAAAGCCCTCACCCATTCATCACTAATTCTCACACTGCATGTAGTACTACAGAGCTGACATTTGGTACAAATGTTTGTTATAGGCTAAATAGTAAAACTAAATTATTTTCAACTTGATAAACTACTCCTAAGGGGTAGAGACAGCCCCTCGACGTTTCCTTTTTTCCATTTGTATTAATTTGATTTATTTCAAACTGCTGATACATAAAAAAAACATAACCATAACAAAAAAGCTTGGCTAATTTTGTTTTTGTTGTGATATTTTAAGGTAATTTCTACTCACTTTGCATCATCCTCAAGTGTACTTATAGATTTTTTTAAACTATAACACTTTGTTATCTTGTAAGAAAGCAGCAGGCTGAGATTTTATGGCGATGTTATGGTTTAGAGAGAACCAATGAGGGGAAGTTAAGCAAGAGTAGGAACCACCTCGTAGTGAAGCGAGGGCTGTCGGCTAGTACAGTATAACCTTAAACGTTCAGTATGTACGAATAAGTTGTTGGTGAAGTCACAGAGAAGAAAGAAACAGACGTCGTATCTAGTAGAACACTGAATGGGTGTCGAGTAATTAGTTCTCCAGTTCTCTGCGGATGGCAGGGCCAGCACCGTTGTCAGTTCCTCCCCTTATTACACACCATATCTTGAAGGATATACGTAGTAAATATCGCTACAAATGTATAAAGATTTATATTAGTGGTAACTGCCACTGAGGTGTTCGTTGCTTCCTTAAAAAGTGACCTCTGTTTCTTTGTTCTCTGTTGGTGTAGTTCTATGCGGATTGAGCCGCTGTACGTGTATGGGCGGGCGGGTGGGTGAATACCACTGTCTCTATAGGGGTGGGTAGGTGGGTCAGTACCACTGTCTGTGTAGGGGTGGGTAGGTGGGTCAGTACCAATGTCTGTGTAGGGGTGGGTAGGTGGGTCAGTACCACTGTCTGTGTAGGGGTGGGTAGGTGGGTGAATAACATTGTCTGTATAGGAGTGGGTAGGTGGGTCAGTACCACTGTCTGTGTAGCGGTGGGTAGGTGGGTCAATCTAGATGGACTTAGTTATTTTAAAATAGATAATTTTATAATCACAAATTTTTCAACCCAATTTTTTTTGTAAGTTTAGTGGGTATTCAGTTAAAAGTCATAATTTTAAAACCACACCAAAAAATCATGTGGAGCGCATTCTACGAACAAAGGCCGTTTTCTTTATTGTCCTGTGTCCATTGTAAACCCCGTCTACTGTGCACAAATTATATATATAAATATACTATCATGACTGCAACATTTTCGTGAACTGTGCATGTTGCAGTTTGGTCTAGTTGGTTGACGTGTCAAGGAACCTATTAGCAGGGAGTATACAAAATAAATAGTTCACGAAATACACATTGAGTCTTTTTGCCTATTGACACATCAAACTACTCAACTTCTAATGCATTGTTGAGAATTTGAGCTAAGAAATTATTCTTGCAGTGTCTCGAGATATATAACGTGGATAATGATATTTAATATGACATAACAATCATCATTCAAAGTAATGAATGATAGTATACCATACCATCAAAATTATGAGTTAGTAAAGTACACAAAGTGTATAAAAATAGATCCATCCACAGAAAAAATGAAATGGCATACGTCTTGTTCCTAGAATATTATATCTAACAGCATTCGTGACTAGTTGACCGCTTAAGTGAGTTATTGATCTAGCTGTAATATAAGATTTTATTTATTTATAATTATTATTTTTAGTAAATGTAAGTTTATTTTATATGACTTATTGATAATTTAACTTCACTAAACATACTTCCTCATGACGTATATCAAGTTTCTGATGCACCATGCAGACAGCTTACGCCACGCGATTTATGTTAAGTTCCCCGGTTGTTGTAAATTTTCAATTTCTATTAAATAAATTGCAGAGCTCGGATTCCTCTCTATTGAGTCGTACATTTTATTTAATACAAGCTGTGTAATGACACTGGAAGTTACTTAATAGATTATAGGGCTTTATGAGGAGAATTGGTATACAATAATTTAATATACCAATAATATGATCTCTGTATAATTCGGAAGTAGAACCATTATTGCTGTTGTTGATTTGTTTTGTTATTAAATTATTTTCAATTGCTTTATAATTTGTTGGGGTCTTTTAACAGAGAGAATTTGGGACTCAGTAGCTTATTATTGCTTCGATATTCTTTTTATTTCGCTTAACTCCTTTTATCCATTATAATTCCTTGTTCCTTTGTTTAATCTGTGTTCCTCGCCGTTTTCTTCAAGTGTTTGTCCAGAAGCGATCGCTTGCTTCACCGTTTCCACGTCATCTCCCAGGCTGAATCGCCTCACTTTCACAAAACCCGCTAGAGCCTGCTTCTTTTTGCCAAGGAATCTCATTGTACGCGTAATCTCTGTTTTTAACCATTTGCGAAAGTCTGTCGTTTTATTCAGGAAAACACTGTGTGATTACTTTAAGTGACTTTTTCATTTTATATGATTTTGTGGATGAAAGTTAATTTACTTCTGATTGAGCCATTTTGAAATATGTCACTATATTGTAAGTAATTACGAACCTAAATATCAATGTCATACATATAGATGGGTGAATGGTTCATTTAAACATGCGTATATGAAAGAGTGGAAGGGATGTTTTGACGTACGTTTATGAGTGGGTGGGAGAGCTGTTTCGATATACGTGTATGGACATATGGGAGGGTTGTTGACTCTCCAGCGGTGTCTTAGCGGTTTAGGAAACTGTCATGGCTACTATGGAACTGCCTGCGGCTGTCGACTCTCCAGTGGTGTCTTAGCGGTTTAGGAAACTGTCATGGCTACTATGGAACTGCCTGCGACTGTCGACTCTCCAGCGGTGTCTTGGCGGTTTAGGAAACTGTCATGGCTACTATGGAACTGGCTGCGGCTGTCGACTCTCCAGCGGTGTCTTAGCGGTTTAGGAAACTATCATGGCTACTATGGAACTGCTTGCGGCTGTCGACTCTCCAGCGGTGTCTTGGCGGTTTAGGAAACTGTCATGGCTACTATGGAACTGCCTGCGGCTGTCGACTCTCCAGCGGTGTCTTGGCGGTTTAGGAAACTGTCATGGCTACTATGGAACTGCCTGCGGCTGTCGACTCTCCAGCGGTGTCTTGGCGGTTTAGGAAACTGTCATGGCTACTATGGAACTGCCTGCGGCTGTCGACTCTCCAGCGGTGTCTTGGCGGTTTAGGAAACTGTCATGGCTACTATGGAACTGCCTGCGGCTGTCGACTCTCCAGCGGTGTCTTGGCGGTTTAGGAAACTGTCATGGCTACTATGGAACTGCCTGCGGCTGTCGACTCTCCAGCGGTGTCTTGGCGGTTTAGGAAACTGTCATGGCTACTATGGAACTGCCTGCGGCTGTCGACTCTCCAGCGGTGTCTTGGCGGTTTAGGAAACTGTCATGGCTACTATGGAACTGCCTGCGGCTGTCGACTCTCCAGCGGTGTCTTGGCGGTTTAGGAAACTGTCATGGCTACTATGGAACTGCCTGCGGCTGTCGACTCTCCAGCGGTGTCTTGGCGGTTTAGGAAACTGTCATGGCTACTATGGAACTGCCTGTGGCTGTCGACTCTCCAGCGGTGTCTTGGCGGATTGGGAAACTGCCTCCTTAAGATTCCCAAACTGTGAATTTCCCGTATCATGTCTTATTCGATCAGAACTTCAATGAATGAGGTTTATAGTACAAAACACGTTTTTTATTTATTTTTTTTTTTTTTTACACAATAATGGGTTTAGGAAATATTAAAATTTTCGTATAATTTTTGTTAGCAAGAAATATTAATGCGAGCCTTATTCCAAAATTGGTATTTTTGGAGGCGGGGCCAATCAAAGAGTGATTGAACACCTATGTGGAATAACAAAAGCTCTATTTAAAGTAAGGCTTCCTCAGTAAAGATCAGAATAATTTTGTTTAAATTATATACTGGCCACAACGTGTCGCACATGCAATCAGTGGCATCTCTCAACTCACCACAGTGGTGTGTCACATCAGGATAACATGTTTATTCGTTGAAGTCGTCATTTGCGTCACATTATATTTTAGTAACAACACCGGCCACATAAGCTCTGTTTCATGTGTGACTATATTTGTTAGGTAATATAACTGACATTGAAGTAAGTTATATTCCAAACATACAATGATACTTAAAATGTTATCCTGATTCAAGAAGCACATGTCTTACGTAACGTTTATTTCAATATAAATATGATATGATTGATTTATGTACGTTAAATAGACTAAAAAGTCGAAAATCCAGATTCATAATGTGTTAAATATTTTCTAAAAACCACCCTTGTGCCTATTGGTTTGATTACAAGTTCCACAGTTTTTATCTTGCGTTAATGTTTTATCCGAATAATGTTTCCCTGTATCATATGTCAGTGAAGCACGATAGTCAATAAATATTAACAATAGTGGGAAAGTTTGTAACACTATTTGGGTAAAGTGCAAAGGTAAGTCAAAATTGTCAACAGCCAACGTGTGGTTAAAAAACTTAAAAGTAAATTCCCACCAACGTGCGACAGTAAGCACTCTTAACTTTTTCTGGCCACCTGTTTCCACTCAGCGGCTTGTCCCTTTCACTAAGTGAGCTTAGACTACTTTCTCTACACTCATTGTAATTGAATGAATTTTACTTTCAAACATACGTAATGACGAAATATTATAATCACAGTAACTTGATAGATAGTTTGGTCCTTAGTAAATGTTACACTAGTAAATCTCTGTATTAAGTTTTAGTTTGGAATAAAACAGTAACTTACTTTTCATTTTGGGACCCAACAGGCCACTTTGAAGTGCCTAAACGTGTATTAATCAAATTAATTGAACGAGTTGTCTTTATTGATTGTTCTGCACTTAAGACTCAAATTATTGCTTATATGAACATGAGCAAAATAATGAGAATCTACTAAATTGTAATGTTGAACCATATTACTGTTAATAAATAAAGCAAGCCGTAGTTTGCTCATTGGGAACAATAGCAGACAATTGGGGCATTGTTGTTACTCAACACTGTTCTAATTTAATAATACAACAACGAATATTTTTAAAAATTACAAAATTCGAAGTCACGCCTTAACTTTAAGAACTAACGTATTATTTCTGGAATTATTCGGGGAGAAAACTTGTTTCCGTGAAATAGCAAATGCAACAAAACAGCCTTATGGTATGAAGTAGTTTTGAGGGCTGTTCATGATAATGGTTTCGTGGTTTGAAATCTTTAGCTGCTTTATCTTTCTTCATTTGTTCCTTGGTCGAATTTGTATAAGTTAAAATTAAACACATTTAATAATTTATTTTTGTGCAATATGTTAATAATCTGATTATACCGGAACAGGTTTTAATTTTTAAAACAATTTAAAATGTGTAGAACTATTGAATTTATTTAATTTAAAGAGTTACGTTTCTTTTACGATTTACGAACGTTAAAAACGTTCTTTTTTGTGGTCCCAAATGGTTGTCACAAAATTAAAAAGTGTGCTACAAATAATCTGAGGTAGTTCATATGAGATTGGTGGGGAATAAAAATTTCATAGAATTGGGGTCACATCCATTCAGCGGTACACGTTAAAATAGTACAAGAGTCAGGTGGGAGTACACGCAACAGTGGGTAGAAGATTCAAGTAAGAATGCACACGCTAGTTGCTAAAGTTATAATTTCTACTTATTTTGAACGTGGTTTCAATTGTACAGGAGTTGAATATATGCGTAAGGGGTATAGCCAAATGTGAATGTAGGGCAAGAGGGTGGTGCTTGGTAACATGGCCAATGGGCAATGGTAGACATAACTATGTGAGTACGTGGTTCAATGTATGACAGTCATGTCCGTGGTTCCATGTCTGGGAGAACCACCAGCACAAGTGGTTCAATGTATGACAGTCATGTCCGTGGTTCCATGTCTGGGAGGACCGCCAGCATATGTAGTTCAATGGGATGTCTCATAGAAGTCACAAAATACAGGATATATATAGAATCCACCTTAACTGAGAAACCAACTGAAAGGTTTTTGAAGGAGCAACAAAATTTAGGAAAAACGGAATAAAAGCATATCAGTAGTTGTAATCAGTCAAATTTTCTTGAGGTTCTGTTTGAGGTTTATTATATGGTCACTATTTTACGTTGTTATATAGTGACCACATAATAAACCCAGACGGTATATAGAACGACCTGGCACCTTGTCCTGGCCGAGCATTCTAAGGTGTCAGGACTTTGATTAGAGATAGCACTGATTTGAATCCTGTCCCGACTTGAAAATTTATCAATAATATTCACCTCTTCAATTGTAATGATTCTCCCTTTTCTTCTGCCTGAATAAGTTCCTCGCACAGATCAATAGTCTATAGTGAATGGGCAGGGTAAGGTTAAGAAGGAGATCAGCCTTTCAAAAAAAAAAAAAATACAGTAAATTTTGTAAATAATAAGTAGAGAAACAAACCGAAAGTCATTTGACTGTCGTAAACCACGATAGATACTAACAGTGTCGAGACGATGTACAATTACACCTGTGTGGTGACATACGTCGTTCTGAACACGGACTGTATGTTATATAACACCTGTTCCTCGGTTGTGTTGTGTTATGAAGATGTTACGCAAAGCTCGCGCCTCTGAGGGAAAGGTTATTGTGGAGGCGCGCCCACATATGAATAAGATGGGCAATGGCCTCTCATTCCCCAATGAATGAGCCCCATCTCATTCAAGGGGCTCATTCATTGCCCATGCCAACCGTAACTTATGGTAAAGGCTCCACCTGTGTGGTGACATACGTCGTCCTGACCAGGGACTGTATGTTATATAACACCTGTTCCTCGGTTGTGTTGTGTTATGAAGATGTTACGCAAAGCTCGCGCCTCTGAGGGAAAGGTTATTGTGGAAGCGCGCCCACTTATGAATGAGATGCAGCCACTGTGTAGTGACATACGTCGTTTTGACCAAGGACTGTATGTTATATAACACCTGTTCCTCGGTTGTGTTGTGTTATGAAGATGTTACGCAAAGCTCGCGCCTCTGAGGGAAAGGTTATTGTGGAGGCGCGCCCACTTATGAATGAGATGGGCAATGGCCAGCCCATCTCATTGGGGGGGCTCATTCATTGTCCATGCCAACCGTAACTTATGGTAAAGGCTCCACCTGTGTGGTGACATACGTCGTCCTGACCAGGGACTGTATGTTATATAACACCTGTTCCTCGGTTGTGTTGTGTTATGAAGATGTTATGCAAAGCTCCCGTCTCGAAGGGAAAGGCCAAGAATGGCCAGCCCATTTCATTCAAGTGTCTCATTCATTGACCCTGCCATTTATTGTGGACTACAGGAAGATAAATGGCATGAAGAAAGGACATTATCAATTATTATTACAATTCTGACGAATAATAACCAAGCGTGAAGCTGGAAAATGAAGTTAACGTCATTTTAAGTAAAATAAGAAAACTCCTCTTCACCTCACATTTTATTTTATGGAGAAGCATTTTTGTGGTTTTTTTTAATTTTACGTTGTGACTTTACGCATATGATTTTCTAGCTACATATCCTTGAATTGGGATTTTGTTTTAACTGTGCAGGCAAGGAGGTTCGCGCCACATTTATCACTTAGCACAATCCTCTTTTAGGTACTTTACCATAGAGCAATATGGAGTATGTTTTAATATGCAGAGAGAAATAAATAAACCTAAGTAATTTCCATGTGAAAGAAATAGTATATTTCATAACAAGAGTGGAAAGTGAGGTTTTGCATGTTCGAGACCATATGTTTGAAGTGCGAGACTTGTCGAGCTCTTCGAATGGTCGAGAACATACAAAACACTTTCACTCGAGTTTTGAACGATACTTTTCACTACACTACGGAATAAAAACTCATTTTTGGAATGTTAACTGTTTATTAAATTAGGAACGTGTTTTAAAAACAGGTGTTGTCGACTGTGGAAAATTTTCGGTTGTAAACAATGTTACTTTCGGTAGTAAACAATAGACAGCTGTTGAAAATATGATGTTTCGCATGTTGTAAACACATAACGAAAACAGCTGAACTCATAGTAGTGTAGTGAAAATATATATTCATTACATATTTCAATGGTTTATGATAATGAAAGTAAACAAATATAACAATTGATAATAATAGATCATAAACTGATGCGTTAACTTAGAACGTAAATATTAAAAGGTGGCTTCATGATGAGAATTTTATTTTCGAGATAAAAATGGTTGGCTTAAATATTTACTGTCGAAACCGGTAACACCAGAAGAACTATTCGTTTTCATGTATTAGTAACCTGTTAATTTGCCTTGAATATCATCTGGCTCATATACGTCAATGGATAGAAAGAATTTAAGGATCACTAATTAATTGACCACACCAAACGTGAGATAAATTTTTAGACAGATAAGTCTACATGGTTAGACTGTATATTTATAAGTGAGAGATTAACGTTGTTTTTAATATGAAATAAAGTAGTTCTAGTTAAAATAAGTACGTTTATAAAGGTCCGCTCTCATTATGCAGGACATTATTAGATAAATACGCATTCCCATGAGCTAGCCACTATTACACTGATGGAAAGTTATGATGATATTGAAGGAATAAATTATAGTATCATTATCACACATAAGCTATGTAGAACAATAGCTAGAAAAAAACTAAGAATAAATAAAAGCACAATTAATTATCTACCATTACACTTCAACAGTTTTCCTTTTGGACGTCAAGTATTTAATTGTACACTTTTCACACTCCACCAACCGCTCCCTGACCACGATACAATTAGACCTGGGGGCGTCTAATTTGCCTGTCAGACCTCGCGGTGGGACGGCCGGTGGAAAGTACGCCAAACGGTCTGTTATCGCCCGCTGGAAAGTGTGCCGAGAGGGCGCACGTACTCGATCGTCGGTGCCGATGGAAGAAGTTGAATTGATGGTGGAGAGAAATCGAGGGGATTCTGAATTTGAGGACCCTTGGAGACACGTGCTCATTCATCTGGGTTTGAGTGATCACAATTTATATATATTTGACATAGTTAGTAGCTTACAGTTTAATGACAAAAAAAATCAGATCTAGACTATTAGGTGCCGTTTCAATTTGATCGTTTGGTTTAATTAGATGTGGGTAGCTTAAAAACAGTTAAGTGCAAAGTCAAAGAGTTTTTACTATCGCGCTGCTTTTTTTTTTGTGTTGGGGAATGTTTAGAACAAGTCAAGGCCTAAGTATTGTAAGAGGGCCACTAAGATTGTACGTGTGTGTGGGTGGGTCATAAGTTAAGACTGTACTTGACATTAACTTATGAGTATGGGTGAGTGGTTCTACTGAGTACATTTATTAGTTAAGGGCTGCAGTAGAATAAGGTTGATGTTAATTGAGAATTAGCAGGAGATCCTCCATGATTTTTTTAATTAATTAAAAAATTAATTAACATCAACAACAATTAACAACACATCTAATTAATTAACCTCCAATTTCCCCATAATCTGCAAAAATGTTGAAATCATTTTGCATTTTTTTTTTAAGGAGAGTCCAATCCTACTTCTTAACCTTGTGGTTAAGTGCGGAGAACTTAATCAGGCAGAGTAAGGGTGGAAGTACAAGTACAAGGTGGAAGTTACTGATAAATCTTTCAGTCCAGGCCGGATTCGAACCACCGCTATCTCTAACCCAAGGTCAAAGTCCTGACGCCTTAGACTACTCGGCCACCGGCTCACCCAACAGCTATAACAGTCACATATGCGTTTACATAGAATCTGACCATCTATGACGTCACGTTCTCATCATAAGGCAAACTCATTTTGTCATAAATGAGAAGTACTTCAAGAATCAAGTACTTTAAGAAGTATTTGATGGCACATTTACCACAATTTTCGTGTGTTTTTTTTTTTTATGACAGGGAGGGATGGAAGAGACTTGGAAGATTATTCTTTTCTTCGAATATTCTTCTAAGAGTGTGTGAAAATGTATATGTATACGTATTAGAAGGGTTTTGAGTCGTTTTATCAAACGTTTCGTATGAAGGACTTCTCTAGGCTGGAAGCAAAGAATGATGAAAATGTAATGTTAAATTGAGAGGAGGAGTACCTGCAAAAGTATACTGTTTGTGTGATTAAGAATACCTAGAATAATTTACTTGTTTGCAGTCATAAGTCAACAATATGTTCATGGTACTTTGAACGTAAAATGTACCAGATTCACTTAAAATCCCAGTCACACACACACATAACTACATGAATGATTGAGTGTTCAACATCATAATTTGCTGTACCTAATTTTCAATATTAAATAGATAACTTACATCTTGGAATATCTCTAACATTAGGAGGTTGGAGTTGGTTCATGATAAGGTATGCTATGAATGTTGCTTGGATTAACAAATCGTAAACACTTTAAAACGTCAGTTAATTCAACATAAAATATATTCACATCTTATATGTAATAATACATAATCTACAACAAAAGTAAAAGATGATAGATAACTTTAAGATAAAAATAAAAACCTGTTTCAAACAAATGGCCAGGACAAAACCATTGAAAAATACACTGTAGCAACATGCTTGGACCAGCAAAACTCTTGCTCCCCTTTCTAACTTTGATATAAGGAACTGTATCTCAAAATTGTTGTAATTTTTGGTGGTAACAATCTTTTTAAATAATACGTGAAGCCGATTTTTTGTCAACGCAACTCCTCTCTTATTTCTAAACCAATGAAAACGACTGAGGTGTCAAAAAATTTGCCTCTGTTCGTAGTTGTGCAATAAGGTCTTACTTTTTCGAATTTTCACCCTGAAGGGCACACGAGGCCGTCAAAGTTCATTTTTCGGCTATAAGAATAACATGGAGAGTGATTTATATGAATCGAAAAGTAACAGCTGTTCAAATGTAAATAATGATCTACATAACACCTTTTGAAATGTAAACAATGGTGTTTATAATATTGACAAGGCGCTGTGTAGGCAATTGACATACACGGGGCGAGGAGTCCTGTAGCCAGATTGCCTATCCAGCGCCGTCACATCTTGCAGGGGAGACGTGACTAAAAGAATATTTTGATTTTGTTCTATCACGGTGGATTCGGATAACGTTGATGATTTCACTCATGCACGATTTTTGTGTTTTTAAGAGTATTTTAATTTGTTATCCTTTTTAATGATATGCTAGGGGACACCCTTGCACGCTTCGGGTGCCAATCCCGTCACGAGCTGTGCTCGTGACGCCTTGGCCTTCAGCCCTGGCATATAACTTTTGACTGCATATACTAGTAATTAAACTGTATTAAGTAAAATCATATTATTTATATTCATCTACAGTATCTCACTCACAACAAATTGATTCGCATTCTATTTATAGTATAATAATTATAGTATTACTAAGCCTATTTCAAATGTTTTCATTTTATTTAACGGCTGATGATAACATACACACAGACAGACATGTATTCGCTCTTTTATAACTAACTTGATATTTTACTGTGCTGCTCTGTATGTTTAACCTAACAACTTATTTGGACCATTTAACATTTGTTTATGCCGCCAGCTGATCAATTAAAATTAATCTCCATAAGAATTAATTGGAATTAATTCTTATGGAACCAATGGGAATTACAAAAATCTATGTCCGTTACGACTTAGAATTTAAAATTATCTTTTGAATAAAAAAAATGTCATCAAAATCGGTCAAGTAATAATTTTAGAAAGTGAGTGAACTAAATGACCTGATTGTTTTAATATATAGGATGAGGTTAGATATTTAATAATTTTCAACCAGGGAAGGTTGTAGGCATGTATATAATTAGATATTTTATGTATCTAATTAATCTTTACCTGCTAAACAAAAATAAATGAAAAAAACACGTTTGAAATAGGCTGAGTAATATCATTGAGTGTTTATGATAATAAATAGGTAGCAACACAAGTACTGTGAGTGAAGTACTGTAAATAAATTTAATATTGTGATTTTACGTTGTACAGTCAACCTATTATTATTTGTAGTCAAAAGTCACTGGTCGAGGCCGAAGGTCAAGGTGTAACGTGCGCAGCGAGTGACGGGGTTGGCACGTGTACCATGCAGGGGTATCCCCTAATATGTCATTATTAGTCCGTGCTAGATCATAAGCCTGTGCTGCAAGTGTATTTTTATTAAAATTAAATAAGAAAACCAGTAAGATTTGCATTTGGTCGGATTTTTATTCAAATTCTAGTCCCATAAAACCAGACGTTAGGATTTCGCTTAGCACTATTAGTTAAGAACATCTAAGGAAGTGATGTTCAGATATGATGATGTGTTATGGTCTATCAAGGTCTTTGCCTCAGGAGGATGACTCAGTCTAAGAATGGCGTTGGCGAGAGGAATGCATTAGCGAAGGACTCCAAACAGATGATTCTCAGAACTCCTCCTTCCTGTTGACTTCTGACCTCGGGTTGGCATAAGTAATGACATCGTCTGACTTAGTACTTGCCCACAGTGAACTGTCGAAGCGTCTGGCCGACCGACCACGTAGTTACACTCTGCATCCATAAGATTAGTAATGAAAAGGCAAATATTCCGATGGGTTTTTAAAAGTCCGAACCCTGATCAAACTCCAGGCACTCTTAGTTATGATAGATGTTAACTAGTCATCATGTCGTTAGAATGGATTGCTAAAAATAAAATACTTAACTTTCTAGGAACTTCTTCCCAGGTGACTGAAATAATAGTTAAACAGTGATAACCTTTGACAATATTACCTTCATAAAATTACCTCATTCAGGTCCTTTATATATTGTGTATGTATTATTCAACTTAATTCAAACACTAGGTGGAACAGACTATCTAAAGAAAGATTTGATTCATGGAGGCCGGCGAAGGCCTTGCAGCAGAATGGAGGGAGAAAGCGGTTGACGCAAGACCGTCAAGGACGGACGGTCGCACCTGCAGCATTCCGCTGAGCCGTGCGCAGCATTCCTGCTGACTTGACCACGCATTTCAAAAGTCTGAGTATAGGGAGGTCATCCAACTCAGTAAAACTCCATGTTAAGACTTATCATGCATATAATAACTAGGATCAGAATAATTGTTACAGTAGAAACTCTTTCTGCAAGATTCACCCTAACGTCTAATCTGGTAATTCATTACTGCACGATAGATCTCCTCAAAGTTGTGCAGGAATCTCCGCCTGCTATAGCAGTAGTTATTATTACAGATTCGCAGTAACGTGCTCAGTTCTACACTGGACCTAGAATGGTAATTTATTTAGATCCACAACCAGTTTGAGTCAAGTAAGTGTAAGAGTGAAGAATAAATAATCTTCGCAAGCAAAATGTTCTCAGTTCGATCCCAATCAGAGATCAGATGATAACTGGCTGTTAGTTTGTTATTGAGCTGTATAATGACTCTTTATAAGGAATAGTCAGCCTTAGTTTGTAACAAAATGGCTTGCTCGACCACACTAATCAATCTCACTCCAAATCTATATTCGCTCGTGTCTTGACGATCGGCGTAAAGAGTAGATAAAATACATAAATACTCTCTGGATAGCCACAATTTATCAAATGTGTGCTTTAACAACAGACGCGATTTTTGAATGGAGTAAAGAGTAGACGATGATCCAGTTGCCAGAGAGTAAGGTTGTAGTACCGGTAGTTGTACCCAACTGGATGACGAGTAGAACACACAAGTCGTTCTACTGGATGATGAGTAGAACACACAAGTGGTACAAATTTGTTTGTATTTGTATTTGTACAAATTTGTAAAAATTATATCAGAACATATGTTTAAACAGAGAGTTATTCACGTAGATAATAATCTTATCATAAAGACACAAACTATTTGTTACTTTATGCTGTTCTGGATTTATTTTTCCTTTTTTTAATGTTACTGTTGATTACTTTTATGAACAGTTTTTGCAAACTAATCAAAGAACACGAACTTTTTTGGTCTTCCAACTAATCATACATCACACTTGTTGTGGCAAGTTCATTTAGAGGGAGGGGCTCCTAGTGTGAGTGCTAACTATTGTAAGCTAGTTAAGGTGAAGGGATGAATTGGTGTTACAGCAAAACACTCCAAAAGGAAAAGCATAGGTGTCTTTGGAGAGATTTATCTACGTGTATTTCCTATTGCTATAGCTGACCGCTCCTATACCGATGTAAAAACCCCACCCTTATATGGAGATAATGGGAATATTACATCAAGGAGGATCTCATTTAACCATACCTTTATAGTAACTGGAGAATGATTGTCTGGGAGCATTCCTTGCTGCAACCAACGGTCATGACCATAAAGGATAATATGGAATTATAAGTCTCTTCCTGTGGTAAAAATCAAATTGCAAGTTCGTTTGTATTATTTTTGCAGTGGTTCACAAATGTTTAGTAATTAGAAGTATGATATTTGTTTGGATAAAGCCTTTTTTCCCAACTACTAACATTTTTAGACGAGTTTCTTCCTTTTTAAAAAAATCTGTCACAAACAATTTTATTAGCCTTCGAATATATACAACAAGACCCGGAGTATTAAAATCATTTCCTTAAGTAGCCCAAATATAACGTAAAATTCATATATAACAATAACTTCACCTTACATGGCCACATTGAGTCACGATAATTCAGGGAATGTTAGTATATTTTTTATTACTTTATGCGTCACAGGTAAATGGTCGCCTTCAATTCACCTTTCCTACCTGTAAAAACAATTTACGATATCAACCTTAACAATAATGAACTTCCTCTTAAGAGTGAGTTGGCTGCAATACTCATGAGTCACCCTTTGTAATTGTGTATCCAATTTCCGATTCAAGGTTAAGTGCAGCCTGCAATCTGCTTTTGCAATCAGCTGGTCACTGTCCGTCCCAACTGGCTACCAGCACAACTATGCACGTCGTTACAGTTATGCGCAGACGTGGGTAACGGCGAGGCGCGCCTGGCGCTTTTCCTCTATACACCTTCAGGTCATCCAAGCTGGTCGCTGTTCTCCTACCCGATTACAAGCACAACTATGCTCGTCGCTACTGTTATGCTCAGACGTGGGTAACGGCGAGGCACGCTTGGCATGGTTCCTATGTACACCTTCAGGTCATCCAAGCTGGTCGCTGTTCCCTACCCGATTACAAGCACAATTATGCTCGTGGCTACTGTTATGCTCAGACGTGGGTAACGGCGAGGCTCGCCTGGCATGGTTACTCTGTAAACCTTCGGGTCATCCAAGCTGGTCGCTGTTCTCCTACCCGATTACAAGCACAACTATGCTCGTCACTACTGTTATGCTCAGACGTGGGTAACGGTGAGGCACGCTTGGCATGGTTCCTCTGTACACCTTCAGGTCATCCAAGCTGGTCGCTGTTCTCCTACCCGATTACAAGCACAACTATGCTCGTCGCTACTGTTATGCTCAGACGTGGGTAACGGCGAGGCGCGCCTGGCGCTTTTCCTCTATACACCTTCGGGTCATCCAAGCTGGTCGCTGTTCTCCTACCCGATTACAAGCACAACTATGCTCGTCGCTACTGTTATGCTCAGACGTGGGTAACGGTGAGGCACGCTTGGCATGGTTACTCTGTAAACCTTCGGGTCATCCAAGCCTATCGACCGATTACTCTCCCTTAAGGAATACGTCATGGAATATTATTTCATTTTGGAGTAGGTTTATGAAACAATCCACAATTGTAACTCTGTACTCCACACACTTGAATAACATAGATTGATTTATAAAAATGACTTAGCTTTGACTTGCCTTCATTTACAAACAAAGAATTATCGCCCATACAATGAAGAATACAATTCCTGTTTATGTAGTGTTATATAATTCCCCGGCCTCTGGTTGATCTAAATGTTTATTTTCTATAGTATTTGAGGTATCATCGGCAAATAGACACAATTTTGTAAACGAAACACTACTAATAATAGCGTTAGTAAACAAAAGATACAGTATAGGGTCCCAGAATGGACTCTTGAAGCATCTATGTTTGAATAAAAGAGGCCCTGGATTCATAGACCCGAAAACAACGAATAGTTAATATAGGGTACCTCAACCATTCTTTCTGTTCAGCAGATAAGAAGATGGCCAGTCTAAAATTTTCCTCCAAAATCCAAGGCATCGTAACTTACTCAACAGTAGTGAATGATTTACCACGTTGAAAGCCTTTCTTAGTTCCAGGAATATGGGAAAAGTATGAAGACAGTTACTCAGATATGTGGAAACAAATCCTAGAAATTCAAATAATGCATTGAGTGAATATATATTTTGGAATCCGAAATACTCAGAATTAATAGTGCTATTTGAATACAGTAAAGATAAAAATTGGTTTTGAACAATTTTTGAAATTTTTTTTCAAAAACCATTGAGTAGGTGGATAAAGTAAAGATATGCCTAAAATCCTTTTTTAATTTTTTGTTCTATAAAATAAATGTTTTGCCGTATCCAATTTTACGAATGAAGTGAATTTGTCAAGTTCAAATGATTCATTAATAAATTTAATAAATAATAAATTTATCTTCGAATAATTTATATGAACGTGTTGGTGGAATAGTTAGGTAAGATATTTATGAAAATATTATTTATCGACAAATAGAAGTCATACTTTCGCAAAAAACGACAGAGGGCAAGAGAGAGGAGATCAGAGAGTGGCTCTTAATGGAGAAGTCGTTATTAAAACACCTGCTACAGTGACTAGGACATTTCGCTTCAGATAACACTCAAGACCATTTTTTCAGCGCTTCCGTTAATAAAGGCAAGTAAGCTTCGTTATTGTAATTGGGTGGTCTATAGATAATCAAAATAAATTTGTGAGGTCATGCGTTTCCAGTTTAACAGCAGACAGCTCACAACATCTCTGTACACAAATGGGCTAACATCGACCACATTGAATTTGATATTGTATCATTATTATGTCAAATATTGCTCTTCCATTGGCTTATTCCAATATTTACTTGATTTGGCTAACCCTGACAAATATATCTCCGGAGGCAATATTGTGCGTGTCTTTATTAGCCCTCAATCCAAGCATTTTCGCTTATAAACAAGTAATCGAGGTAAAATGTAATTTTTTTAGCTTTTACTATCTAATAACATTGGGGTTAAGTGTTAGAGAGAGCTTTACTGTCCTAACGTCACCCCTTTAATAAAGACATTTTTTTTTTCTTTTCATTTCATAACGTACATGCTCAACTTTTTGTGAAATTCTTTATATAAAACCCGTATTCTTAAAAATATAAAGTTTTGCAAAACTTTATGGGGCTTCTTAAAATATGAATAAGATTATAGTTTACATTTGATTGTCTAAACAAACAAATAAAAAACGATAAATTAGTAAATAATCGTTTTTTACCAATTTATTAGTAATTTAATTAAAGAGGATAAATGTAAATTAGTTGAGTTTATTCATGTCCTCGGATGTTTCGTTGTCGAAATCACGACTTTCACTGCCCAATTTACTTAATTACTTTATGCTTAGGTTAGGACATATCGTCCCGACGGGAAGTCGTGAAATTCTTCATCCAGCAGAGCGCAGCGAGTGAGCGGTTTACTACATCCGCATTTAATTTACACGTAAACTTCTGCCTATATTTCTAATTGGATAGTTAAATTATTGTTATTTGCTAAACTGGAATGCATATGAGCGTGGTCTTTTCTATGAATCTCAATAAAGACAAGTACAACACAGCAGATTTAACAAGGAACTTGGGCAGAGATGCGCAGTAGCCAAATGGACTGATTAATGTGTGTAGGATTGGTATTAGTAACCAACTAATCAATCGGTTATTTTTCCCGTTAGTCAATTATTTTCGTTAAAATAATAACCGACTTCGTCCGACTAATATCAATCTTTTTTCTGTGTAATTAATATAAGTTTACTCTGTCCATAAATGAGACTAATTTTGTTAGTTCACTGTAAAAACTGAAAAAATTTAACCTTGACCTATTAAAAAAATGTTATATAGTTTATAATCAGAATCTACCCACAGTATAAATTTTTAATTTTTTAATTAGCATAATACGTGTTGGTACATATACAGTTCTTACATTTCTTACATATGAGACGCCGACATATGCGTATTTTAAGGCAAATATGAATGATGATATGAGTGTGGATGAGTGTAGTCGGGTTACTAACTGAGTTAAACTGTTCCTCAGAGAGGGCAATTTATTAGTTAGGGCAACTAAGGGACCTATTGATTTACGTGGAATCCGAACCACGTAGTGCTGGTCTGATTTTCAGCTAATTGACAAGCCTGATACTCAGTTATCTCCCCCACACAACATCGTACAATGATTATCACCCAATATGGACACCCCAGACTTCTCTAGTAGTGTCCACGCAGATAGCAACCATTGACCGGACGCCATGTCGGTATTAAGAGGACCGAGCATCCAACCTATCGCCTACAATCTCCCAAACACTTTGTCCTCAAGTAAGCTGGGTTACAGCACTGCGCCACCAGTACAAGTAAACGTCACACAACACAAATGTATTACAATATAAGCACACAATACACAAACATATTACAATACAAGTACAAAATGCACAAATATTATGGTGATCGATTATGGGATTCTTTTGTGAATCCCTCTGGTCTGAGGAAGGTGAGCGCGGTTCACTGAAATCGCTCACCATAATATTTGTGCATTTTGTACTTGTATTGTAATATATCTGTGCAGTTTGTGCTTATATTGTAATAAATTTGTGCTGTGTGACGTTTACTTCTACTTTATGAATTGTTGTATTCTAAAAATGTTGTTGTTTAACTACTTTTTATTTTATAATCTTTAAATTTTGCATAACAATAAGTAAAAAATTGCAAACGGTATTTTATAAAAACACGAATAGTGCACCAAAAAAGTCATTGAAGGAGGATGATTTAAAGTTAAAATCTCTGCGGCAGGCTTAATATTGTTGCTCGATTCAACCTTGTGACCTCATGAGAGTTATCAAGTAAATTAAGAGCGAGGTTATTTTGACGGTGGTTTAACTTTTCTTGATATCGTGAACGAATCCGCTTAATTTCCTCTTTCACTGTCAAAATCTGAAGGTCATTGTGTAGAGTTCTGTTTGAAACGAACCGTGATAACCACCAATAATTAAATTTAAAATGTTGAATGATTTCTATAAATTTAGTGAATAATTTTTTATTAATTATCGAATAATAATTTGCAAAATGTATTTTGCCGTGACAATAATTTGTTTAATTAACGTAGATTTTTAACTCTTAATCAACATACAAACAGCTGATTAAGTTCAGTGATTGCGTTTTGCAAATAGATATCCCATCTAATAGAAATATTTGTGCCAGTGATTAGGTTAGTTAGCGAGGTTTGCTACTACAGCTGATCTAAACTGCATTACATTTACATGTGACTACACTAGCGCTCCACAGTGGACCACAAACACCTTGAGACACAAATTTAAGATTGGATTTGAAATCTATCTGTGTGCTTATAAAATCAACGTTAGAGATCACAAATTACAACCTCAATTCGTAGTTAATTTGTGTACTGTGCAGGTTGTTTGCTGCTATTTGTACTGTGCAGGTTATTTGCTGCTATTTGTACTGTGCAGGTTGTTTGCTGCTATTTGTTTATTTATTATAAAAACAAACGCTCGTTAGCTTTGTTCTTTCATTAATTGGTGGGCGAAAAGTTTTCCACGGCCAGATGCAAGGGAAGAAATAATTAATAGCACATGTAAACATTGAAAATAGTAGATTGAAAACAACCTTAATATTTGATTGCTTGATTATGTTGTTTGTAGCACCACTTTTGCACACACTCTTATGTTCTACTATAACATACTAAACTTCCTCTCTCACGCATGGAAATTGTTTGCTGCCGATGGATTGTTTATGATTATTAAATGGTTAAATATTTGTAATATTTCGAGCGATTAGATAAACTCGGGACATTGTAAATCTTCAACATTTTACAGATGTGTGTACTGATGTATCCAAAAGTAAAAATTATCATTGAAAAGATTTTTGTTCAAAGTAAGAAGGATATCTCTCACTGACTGCAGATATTATTGGGATATCCATCCATTACTGTACACAATAGTTATCAACCCGTCTTCAAAGTATAATTATCAAACCACGGCCATAGGGGAAGCAGGAAGGCCTGGTTGGGAAGACGGAACTGACGTCTAGTTGTAGCGTATCTGTCCGCTAATCAATTTACTACCCCTGTCAAGTGTAAGCCGGCAGCTACACAAAGAGCTCTTCACGGGTGTAGCAATTCCCACGACAGAAACTATCAGCAAGAAATCGCACTGGAACTACATACGAGTAAGTCAAATGAACTATGTTTGTAGATGAAGTGGTTTCGTAAGTAAGTTTTACTATTTTTAAAACAAAGAAACCAACACCAGCCGTTTTTGTTAATATTTATGTATATAATAGTCAATTCAGTACATTTTTTCACTTTCCGTAAAAATATCACCAAACTAATATAAATATTTATTTGATAAGTTATGAAATATACTATTATTAGACTCGTTTTAAGGTTTAACGTAATCTGAGATGAAAATCATTCAGAACAATCCAAAGGCTGTTTATCACTTTTGTACCTAATTTTACTCAATTTTTACAGATAACACAAAAAATATTAATGACACATTTGCTATCGAGAGAAGGAATAGTATAGAAAAAACTTGCCGAGTACATCGAAGGATGGTGGTTTCTTTCCCCCGTTACATTGAAGAGGGCTATACTATAGTCCGAATAAAATAATCATGGTAGGCCTACTGACGGAACGGCCACGCGCCACTGGTCTGAAATGACAAAACTGTGATTTTTAATTTGCTGTCAAACTTAAAATAAGTAAGCAATAATTTTCAAACTAACTGTATAGTGTCCACCATGTTATGTTCTTTATGAAAATATTTTGCTGGAGATTTTGCTTAAACAAATTTGCTTTTTATTGTGATATTAAAGCACATTAAATATCACTGACACTACCCACCATCTCAGAAATAACAGAAATAATTTATTACAAAATGTTTATTTACTAGCTGTAAGTCATAAATTAATTAGTATTTGTTAATGCTTCGTTTAATTTATTAGTTTATTGTTTTTTGACTCAGTTGATAAGATTTCTCGTCTTGTACTGACAGTCAAAGGTATCAAATATTGGCACAGAGGAAGAGTGTAGAAAGTGATCATGGATATGAAAGCTGCTCACTCAGAGGTGCCTTACGGTTGCGGTCGAAGGGAACAGAGAAAGTCAGATGTTTGGGGACCAGGCCCTCCTTCATTGGGTAAGATTACAACGTAAGATCTTGCTGTATATCGGTGGTGGCCAACAATGTCATCTCATTCGTCCCTTGGCTTTAATTTGCACGGGTTGCCTGCAACGGCTCCCGCAACTCTTTTCTGTCAATCCCAGTTCCCCTTCCTTAAATTGTTTTCTGAAATCCTCTCTCATGGGGCAGGGGAAGAATTGATACATTATATACTTCTTATGTGTTCGTATGAAAAGTGTCATACATTTACTATAACTTCCCTTAATAAATATTAATTTCTGATGATCACTTATTCAACATGACAAAAAGTGAATGAGTGTCTTTCAATTATCACTGGCAGTGCCGCACACAGAAATTCGGGGCAAATCCTGCGATGGGTCTCATATACACAAATACAGAAGTGTATATGGGGCGCATAAATGTAGGCTAAATGGCTCCAGAAGTGTCCCGTAAGTATCCAGCCAAACTTCTGGAGGTCATTCCTTGGGTTAAAACAAACAAAAAAGTCGTGTAAAAATCTCGCACCGTTATCTGTCTGTCTGTGATTTAAAAAAAAATCGTAATAACTCTGAAGTTATTTGAAATATAATCATGAAAATTGGTATGCCTATTGATCCTTGTAGTTGTCATATACCATTTTAAATTTTACTATCACACAATAATCCTTTTCAAATTGGCAGCCATTAACACGTTTAAATCTTAATAACCTTAAATTTTATTAAAAACCTGTAGATTTAAAAATAGTTCAAAAATTTATCCCTACAAGAAATGGTATACAAACTTTTAAGATGGAACAACTATTAACGGACAGTTTTGAAATTATTTATTAATAATAACAGAATTCTTAGGCCATGAAATCTTATACATTTTTCAATTTGTCAGTTAATAGTTGTTCAATATTAAAACTTTAAAATCTTAAATCCATTATTTTTAGAAAGAATCTGGTAAGATGTTTGGTGACCTACAGGTTTTACTAAAATTTAAGGTTATTAAGATATTTAACTTTAAATTTTCAAAATGGCAGCTAATTTAAAAAGGGTTATTATATAACAATAAAATTTAATTGTTATATGAACACTAGAAAGAACAATTGTTATACCATGTTCATGGTTTGATTTCAAATAACTGCAAAGATTTAAGCGTTTTTGTAAAAATCACAGACGGACGGATATCGGTATGAGATAGACAATTTGTACACATGATATATTTTGTTTCCTTTTACCCAAGCCTTTTACCTTTACAAGTTTGGCTGAATATTTACGGGGCACCCTTTATATACTGTATATAATTATCACTACAACCTGTTAGTGGGAACGTCCCGACAAATCCATATACATATCCTATCGTATATTATAGTAAAACTCGCGGGGCTTCACACCACGAGTTTTGATCAAGTTAAAAATAGATCCCCTGAGCCTACTATGCGCGTATACCACCACCTAAGTTGAATTTTTTTCGCTCAAAATATGGCTAATTTTTTTAGCCCTGTATATATACATATATGCACTTCTAGGATAATCCCCACAAGTGTGTATATATATATATATATATACACACTTGTGGGGATTATCCTAGAAGTGCATATATGTATATATACAGGGCTAAAAAAATTGGTAATTTATGAAAATTCGTACTCACAGGTACAAAATGTTGCCACTAAACCTTCCCGTTAGCATCCTCTCAAGTCCTTTTATAGATAAATATATAAATACTGACGTACCATACAGTAGCCGATAATGGAAACTCACTCAATATAATATATACACATATTGAATGGCTAAAAATATGAAAACAGTAAGTTAGTTTTTACTGATATCAAAGTATGTTATACAATTCATTTAACATTGGTTTAGTCTGGTTAGTTATTAGAATGTCATTAAAAAATTGTGTTTTTCTGCTTAGGTTGATTAATTCAGTTTTTTTTCAAACCGAACAAATTAAAATGACAACAATTATTATACTAATAAGCCTAATAGTACGTCAAAGGGGGTTTAAATAAAAAACAAAATGATCATGAAATATAACTTTAATTCCAGTTATTTCAAAGTTAACACATCATCAATGATATTACTATATTATCTTTATTAATACAGTATGATTACCTTTTTCATTGTTACTTTTGGTAAAAGATAATACTTGAAGAAAAGTCGTTAAAACTGTTCTGGAAATTTAAACTTTCAAGCGAAAATAACCTATTTTTGCTTGAAAATCAAAAAATAAAATGATCAAGATCCTAAAATAGTTAATGGACATTTAATATTTTAAAAAATATATAACTGGACAACAAGGAAATGTATTATGATACACACAAATAATATTCATTTTACATTACAAGCTTAAAAAAAAATCATTTATAGGAAAGTGTTAACAGATAAAAATTAGCAAATAGTGTTAAACATACAAATAATACAAATTTTTACTTTCATTCTCTATCACCTTTGTACGTGTTTGGATGGAAAGGAGGATCATCACCACTGTACATGTCTGGGTAGGACATTACCTTTGTACGAAGATGAGAAGTTCATCACCTCTGTGTGTGTCTGTGTGGGTGGGAAGATTAACTCATTGGATAAACAAAGAAGGTGCCTAGAAAAGCCTTCATGGACGTAATATAGACGTACAGTGGTACTGACCCACCCGCCCACCCATACACGTACAGTGGTACTGACCCACCCGCCCACCCATACACGTACAGTGGTACTGACCAACACGCCCACCCACACAAAACAGTGGTATTGACCTACCCGCCCACCCATACACGTACGGTGGTACTTAAAACACACGTACAGTGGTACAGTGGTATAAAACGTATATGTTTTGAAATGTATGTTAATTGTTAACGTAGGTAATATTTTTTTATTGTAAGGGTGGTTAGTGATTTTACAGTTTTTAAGGTGTCCACGATGGATGGTAGCAAGGTCCAGATGTTGTGTAGGGAAGACAACTGAGTGTCAGACTTATCACAGTGTTATTGACCCACCCGCCGGCCCACACATGTACAGTGTTATTGCCCACCCATACACGTACGGCGATATTGACTCACCCACCCACCCACCCATACAGGTACGGTGATATTGACCCACCCACCCATACACGTACGGTGATATTGACCACTCACCCATACATGTATGATGATATTATCATCATCAAAAAATGTAACTATTTTTGATCATTTATTTATAACGCCAACATATGTTGGCGTTACACATATGTTCAGTTACTAAAATAATTAATATTTAAATTTGGCTCATATTCCCTCCGCTTATTTTAACTTTATTGAATTTCAAAGCCAATGACTAATTTCTTTGTATCTTTAAAAGTTTTTCCTGTCTTTTTGTTTGATTCGGCCGAGCCAGGCCCTTCTGGGTCCGGACCCCGGGAATTTGCACTGTTTGTCCCCCCCTGTGGGCGGCTCTGATCACTGGCATCAGACTTACCATTAATTGTCAATTTTCGCTTGCGCAGCATTATTTTGCGGTCCCTACATATTTATTGATATACATAATCGAACACTAACTATAGTGCAAACTGCATGTAGAAAGTTGAAGTCGTTCATTAAAACCAATTAGGTAGCATTCGAAATCCAATTAAATTAAGTATCTTTTTTTACAAAATGAATTCAATTTTTACTTCTATAATTTTAAGTCTGATTGACAAATTCAACACTAAATCCAGATTATAATTTTCAACAACGATAACAAACATCTCGGTAACGGACCACACAATCTACTTCGTACGCTTTGCTAAAGGGCGAGTGGGTGCATTGTCTTCTGTTTATCACTGCTGAGCCAGTGATATTTGGACCTGAATGAGATCATTTATATCGAGGATAGAAAAAGAGCCGAGCAAAAGAATAAGAGTACCGAGCATAGAACGTATCGCTTACAATCTACTCAACACTTAGGTAGAAGTAGTTAGTTCACATTTCTTTCACGATGAAATGTATTTATCAAGGTTACTGACTAGAATTTGTATAAATTATGTTGCAATTTTATTCGTGCTAAATGTTTATGTTTATCACAGCTACATTTTATTTAAAAGTGCCTAAACCGATTTCATCCACCACTCTTTTGGGCATTGTTTTGACGTTGTCATTATAATTATTAGATATTTATTGCTCCATAACTGGCAAAAGGAACTTTTTAAAATTAAATGTTTATACCATTACAACAATGTTATCAATTCTACCATCTCAATTCTATCAAACAATTAACGAATAACACATTGTACAGACATCGATCTACTTTTTATAAATTGTTATCCCCATGAATTTATTACAATTAATTTTAAGAAAAACAAATTCTTATGGTGCAGATGTGGCTATCATACCTAATACAATATGACGTGTATTATAATTTAGATAGTATCAACATCGACATGTATAAAATAAAAATATGCACGACCAACATCATTGGCGTAATAAAAACATTGATGTTAAAGAATATCAGCATTCACATATAACTTCAACCATCGAAAGAAAAAAACCAATGTATTGAATCGATGCTCACCTCACCTAGCTGTTTAGTGTTTACTTTTACATAACCTATAAATGAAGCTGTCACTAGTGTCAGTTATTGTCAACATATAACAGCCCAGCTCGTTTCTTTCATAGTTCTCGTTCTCAGTTATCGCTTCACTATTATCTACGTGCTGTCTTTTATTTCAGTGATAATGTATATTCATTAATTTGTTTGTTTCATAACCAATGTTGTAATGACTGTTACCACAATGGGAAAATCTAGACTAGAAGTTAATTTTAGAAGACTTCTAGCAAGATGTGAAATTATGGGTAAAGAATATTCTTCAGACGACTGGAGATTAGAAAAGGTAAATGAAAAAAACAGAAAGAAATCATGCAATTAGCTTACTTAAGTTCATATAGTAGACTCTTAACATAAGTTCAGTAATATATAAGGTGGTGATTCATAAAAGCTCAAGATAGGGTTCCTTCAGAATGTGAGAAATTATTAGAATTAATTATTAATTGCAGGTTAAGAAGTTGTTATCTTCAGATATTGTTTTGATTTCCTAACAATCTACCTCTCATCTTCATGACACTTACCTACTTGTTGTTTCCATCTATTGTCCCATTGGAAGGGAATTTGATAGATCAAGGTGCACAAAAAAGGATCACTATTTAGGTGGGAAAGCAAAACTACATGGTCGGTCTTCATATTGAAACTTCAACGGTCAGTATTCAAACTGTGTACATTATCATAATCCAGGTTGGACCGTGTCTGATTGCTATGTACATGTTGCTGACGTTTCGAGTACATTGCAGTAATCATCTTCAGGGCGACATACTCTGCTACTCGATCCACAGAGTATACTTGTACCCTTGGAATATACTTGTATACTTTGTATAGTACTTGGTATACTGATACCCATATACAGAGCACTTCCACATGAGGCTACTTTCCTTAAGGGAAAAGTTCTCTGGCGAGTGATCCTTCCGATTTCTGTATTTGTTCATTCCACCAGAAACCATACTCCAAAATCACTCCTAAAAAGTTTGCAGATTTGGAATTTTCTATTTTTTCATTTCCAAATTTAAGTGTGGGAATTTTATTGTTTTCTGAATTTATCTTTATTTGAGTTTGTAGGCAAATTTATTCTGATTTTTTTTTTTTTTTTTGTGAATTAGTTTCTACTTATTAAAATGGAAAAAAGGATGCTACATCAGTTGAAATTGAGAAGGACTCAGCTTCTAACTGGTCTACATCACCCCCTCTAGTGATTAACGCTGTCATCAGCAAAAAGAAAGATGTTATCTACAGGAACCAGAACACAAGTGCTGAAAACCCTGCCCAAACGTCACATAACAGCTTGTTATTTCCATCCATTGTCCCATAGGAAGGGAATTTGATAGATCAAGGTGCATCTAAAAGTGTCACTATTTAGGTGGGAAGCAAAACTACAATGGTCAGTCTTCATATCGAGACTTCCATGGTCAGTATTCATACTGTTTACATTATTGTTATGTGTATATTATGTATCACTGTCAACAAAATGTAGAATGGCATACACTCAAATTCTACAATACTATATAACTAATCAATCTGGGGAATGTACTTACAGCTCTCCAGCTTATGCACATAGGCCAATATTACTTTTTATGGCCACCCACAACAATTTTTGTTGATGGCTGTTCTCTTCTTATTTAGATTTACCTAAAAGCACCTGATGTCTTGAGCCCAATTCACTCTTCCTCCGAACACGTTAACTGGTAGTGCTACCACCCACCTTCCAGACATAAAAGTTCACTGATGCTTAAAAATATATCCCACCTGTCCATTGAATCCTTCCAATGATCGATCATGAGGAAAATCTACTAGTCATCTAACTCACTGTAATTATTTTTCCTTGCAGTTTGTCAGCACTCTTGAAGAAATGCTGAATGAACTTGAAAAAATGCAAAAGTAAGTAAAATTATTCAATATCGTATTGTAATTTATAAAGTTTTTTATCAATTGTACATAATCATTAATATAGTTGAAAGGTTCAATAGCAGATTATAAAATAATCAAGAAACTTATTCAGAATGACAAGTAGGAAGCAGATTTGTGGCATAATGTGGCTAGTATAAAATGTGCCACTTATAGTGTATCAGCTGGTCAATAGATGTTTGGGATAGGCAGACTGATAAAGTCAAGATGACATTGGGTGAAGAGTACCACCAGATTATGTAAAAAGGTCTTTCCTCAAAGCAATTATGAATTTCATTAGTTAATTAATTTACGAGAGGTCAAGTAACACTTGTAAATTACAGGCAAAATACAATATTAGGGCTCATCATGATTATAGTTACTAGTGTTGGTAGTCACCACTAAAATCAAATTTAGAGAAATATCTGACAGATAGTAGGGAACTACAAAATTAAGTTCTATTTATAAAATACAAAGAAATGCGCTGGCTGCAATAAAAAACAAATAATGTATTGATACATGAATTAGAGCAATGGCATGGGTGTCAAATACACGTATACATGCTTACAGGTAGTCAGCGGTTAATGATATTAATTAGTGAATGAGCAACTTTAATTTTAATTACTAGGGCTGTCCGTTGGGGGGAGGCGAGCGTGGCGGACATCTCAGGCACAGCGGCCAAGGAGGTATTCAATTGTTGTGAATGTGCTGCGATTATATTTTATGAAGTAACTACTTTTTACGGTAAGTTGCCCTCATGCACCATTATTTGTGTAATCTTAATTCTGACGGCCGATAGGAAAGGTTAATTGCAGATATTAATCTTCTAACATAATCAAGTTAAAGAAAAGCACTTAAAAAATAGTATAAACATTAACTCCAACGGCCAATGGGGAATTAAATAACAATCAATCTCTTCATTGGGAATGTCTATAACATGTCTGGCATGACAGTTTTGGATTCTTGCAGGCTGCAACTGTTATCGTGCCACCATCAGTTGGCAGCCCAAGCATGAACGGCTAATCGCCCTCAATACTATAGACTTCTTAGACTGAAGACCATCTGCCCTGTAAATAAACTGTAAAACTCCCAACTAACATTTTGGGAGTGGGTGGGGCAAAAATTGTGTCTAATCCACACCTGCACAATACTTTAGCATATGAAAGATTTTTTCCAAGCGGTCGACCTATAGGCCTAATCATCGTACATTATTATGATGATGCATATCTATTATCTGTTTACCCCTAGATTATCAATATTTGTGTTGTTGACATAATTATTTATCATTATGACAGTGATATTTAATGTTGTTAATTATCATTATGACGGTCAAATTTTACTTTTTGTTTAAGAGCCGACGAACTAATACACTATTATTTGGTACTTTTCTGTTTTGAAATGGTCTTCATGTTTCTGTAGTCCAATGACCAGAGCAATTTTGGTCCAGAATCCCATATATTTTATAATATAACTTTTTGCCCCCCAGCAAAAATATATTTTATAAATAGAAATGAACAGATGCCACATTGAGAATTAGTGTTAAAAATATATACAACAGTTTGTATTTCTGTTTATAATTGATCAACAGTTTTATCTAAACTAATTTCATATGTTTCAGTTCCCCAACCAAAGAAACTCTGTCAAGTTATAGTAGAAGAATTGATTTTCTCAAAGGTCTGATGGATACAAATAAGATGGTAAATATAGCCTAAATTACTGCTGGTACATTCAGTTTGTTTTCCTTTATATTGATTTTATAAACTATTGAAGAAGTTAGTTTTGGTCCTAGCAGCTACAATTTAAAGCAAGTACTTGATTTTACATGTTTAAACATGAATGTAATGAACATAAGTAATGTACACATTATTTCAAATTTTCATTTCATTTCATTTCATTATTTCAACATTATTTCAAACGTTCATATCAAGTACATCTTTGCATTGCATCTAACCAGGTAAGTAATCTTAGATTGGGTCAAGTGATGTTTACTCTGAAGTTAAAGTGAGGCATTTTTGAATTAGGAAATATAGGATTTTTATATTTATTATTTTTTACGAGAATTGAATAAAAAAAATTATTTTTCTATAATTCTCATCAGACTGTACAGAATGTTTTCAATGTGGGAAAAAATATCTGTATAGTTTATAAGATAGTTTATTTTTTAGTTTTAAAACTTAACACCGTGTTTTTAGTTTATAAACGTTTACTAACATAGTGATGATCAATAGTTATTTATTTGACGCAATGCATATAATTCTTCATAATTTTATTGAATTTTCTTATGGGCAGCCGGGAAACCATTAAAGGCACTAAAACCATTCTGCTGCCATGTGCCCCCACCTCCACATGGCATATAGTGTTTGGGCAAAGTCCACTTTTGATGAATGGGACCTGAAAGTAAAATTAGACAGCCTATACACTAAGTGACTGCTGGTAAGAATAAATATGAGGCTGTGTAAGCATAGAACATTATACAAACCTTTACTTGCATGTATATAACAGGTTAATACTTTTTATTAGCCTAAAATCTCCAACCCCACTCCCTCCTCCCCGTTTGATTTTCCTTATCAGCCTGCTTTAATTGGTCGAACCTCTACTGCCAAATCTATAACTTACTTATTCTGTACTTTAACTATCACAATAAAAATCTTTTCCAGACTAGCCCAGTTGAAAAGGTTGTAGCCTCCCAACATTTATGTCCTGTACCAGATACTATATCCAAGGAAACACATCAAAAGACTGTCACAAAGTACACAAAAGAACTAAGAGAAGAACTTCTGGGAGAAACAGGTATAGTCTTTGTTTTCTGACTAGTATTCACCAGCCATGATTAGTTCTTATAGTTTTAAAATATTCTTGAGAGTAAGTCGTTACAAATTTTGCTAAATGATATAATTTAAGTCCCAACAGTTTGTATTGGTGAACTGTGGTAAATAACAATTGTGCCGTTTGCACATTACGATCGTCTCCCTTGGACAGTTCAGTCTTCCTCTCTGTGTTCCATTTAGTTTTAGTGTCTTTGTTTTATTTTCGTGTTTCGTGATTTCGTTTTCTGTATACCTTGGCGTTGTCGACAAGCTCACCATTCTATCCTTGGCTGCCGACGATACATGTTTTGTGGCTAGAAATGTTTAGGTAAGTGTTTGTAAAATTGTTTCCTTTTGTAACTGTTTGGTTAAAAATATTATTTACTGAGCTTTATTTGGTTCTGTAATGTGTGTTGTTTCACTAATTAATAAAGCTGTTGCCTGTTTGTGGAAATGTTTTTATTTTCAGCAGGCCTAGATTAGGCCCATGTGACGACATATTGTGATATTGTATTTCTATTTCGTATATTATTTTGTCCTGTTAAATTGTTATTTTAGTTGTAATTAAATTTTGTATTTTAATTGTTTTATAGTAAACCCAGAATCATTTTCTCTTTTTATAACTATTTCACTTGATAGGTCTAACAAATGGTCTCATGTTGTTGCTGGACACGGCAGGATTTTAGTTATGTAATACTGAGTCATGTAAATTGTTAACTTTCTTCTTTATTATTTTTGCTTGGTTAATTTGTTTAACCAGTTGTTCTTAGTCTTTTGTTATTTTAGGTAAAAACTTAATTAACTTGGTATTTATGTAGTTTCTGTACTTCTTTATTTTATTTTACAAATTTTACATTTTAATTGTCATGGCAGTTTCTTTTAGAATAACAATTTTTTTCTTTTTGTATTTCTCCCCCTTTATGTATTTATTTTGTGTTCTCGCTTTTATGGAGCCAGACTAAAATATGTTTTGTGCTGTGCTGTTTCTTTAGCCCTGGCTCCGGGGTCAGAGAGTCATGGATGGGCACCTGCATTTTCCTTGAGACACAGTGCGGAACCTACAGGCTGAGACTAGCCTCTACTATGCATCCCAGACGAGCAGCCACTTCTTCACCCTTTCTGTGCTGTATCGTAACTTCACTCTTTTGATAAATATCGTAACTTTTCACAAATGGTTAACAGCCCTTTTTGTCCGTAAGTTTTTTAATTCTTTTTATTTCTAACTTAATATTTTTGTTAATACTTTTCAATTACATGTTTTTTTTTTAATTTTCATGTAATAAACAATATTTTTGCCATTCAACTTGTGTTTTTTGTTTGTTCTGTGTTGTCCCCCTGAGTCCGGTGCCTTCACACCCACCCTCGATAGGTCAAGCGCAATGTTTTGAACGAGGGTGGGTTGCTCAATTCACAATTCAACATTCCAAAAAGCAAAGTAACTCTAGATCTTCAGTGTAAATCGGGTAAATTCCTTGTCCCACGATATAAGGTTAAATATTTAGTGAACAGTTCAATTTTGTTACGATGATAACTAATGAAAATCTGTGTTCACCGTTAGGCACTGTCTTAGGAAAAAAACCCTCAGTCATTTTTGGTCTTTCCAGATCTCAGTAATTTATGGGGCTTTATAGCGCAAATGAAATCTCAACAATTTTTAAGCCTATACATTCTGGAATGCATCATATATGTCTTTAAAAACAAAAACTCTTGTCTATACAGACCTCTCTTATAGTCGTTGCCATGTAAACCTCTTGACCATCCAAGCAAAATGCTATCTTTTTTTAAAAACAAGCATTTTTATTTAAATATATAATCATTGCTACATATTTATAAGGATGCTAAACATTTAGTTTCCTTTATAAGAAAGTTTAAAGTATTATTGATCAACAAGGTATGTAGCAGTTTGAATAGATTCCTCGATGATAAGAACTTGTTATTTTGGGCATTGGTTTACAAGTTTAATTGCATTTACTATTTAGTTATTATTATTTATTGCACTCATGACATTTTTGATGCAATTGGGTTTGTCTATAACAATAACATATTTGATTTTGAGTTATTTTACTGTACATCCACAGTATTTCAGTCATATTACTGCTATATAAGAGCATGAGCAACATTTTTGGTGGTGAGGCAAATTATACAGATTAAAATAGCTTAATGACACTGGAGTCTTTACATGTTTAAAATCCATTTAGATCATAATTAATTTATCTGGTTACATGTTTGATGCTGGAAATTACGCTAGTAAAGTAATATGATAAAACTTTTGAACAAAGCATGCAATATCTTGTCAATGGATAAAAATAAGTCATCTTATTTTTCACCAAATTAGAACTCAGTCTGGTAATCCCAGTTATTGCTTACATCTGAAGACAGTCTTCTTCGCTAGCCAGTAACTTGTTACCGTTCGCATCAGAGGATGGGCTTTTATGCTTTGAACATTTTCTTTTTAAACACACATGACAGTCTTTTGTCATCCTCAACAAATACATGTCTATTTAAATATTATTGTTATAAATTACATTAAAAATATTACTGAAAAACTAAAAGAAGCATGAAAACTAAAAGGTTCCTAAAAACTAATAAAACAGTTTAAAAATTAATGCTGCGAACAAGTTGGAGAAGTGTTCTCCAAAGAGGAAGAAATACCATCTACACAGCTTGACTGTCCCGTTGTATTAAACAATAATTATATATATATATATATATATATATATATATATATATATATATATATATATATATATATATATATATATATATATATATATATATATATATATATATAAAAGTTAAATTTAGTATATCAATTTTACTAAAGTTTTCTTTTACTGGTTGTCTGACTGAAAAAAAAATATTTTAGACGGAGGACTTAGACAAAGACAGACAGTATCTTCAGGTGAAGACCTGGACGCCCTCCTGAAAAGCTATCACAAAATGCAGGAAAACATCTCAGACAACATGTTGAGTCTAGCAAGAAATATGAAAGAGAAATCTCAATTAGCAGGGGAAATCATCAAAGCCGATATAGAGGTAAATGCTTTTGCAGTTGGTGAAGAAAAACCAGGGGTAACATTAATTTGAAGTTGGCTGTAATATTGAAAACTTTATTTACTCAAAGTTTCTTACATAAATATGGAAGTTCCGTTCCACTCAAGCCTCACCATAGTATTAGGTCATACCACATCTTTAATCTCATAACTCCCTCCAAAGGTAACTTCTTCTTTCCAGTCTCAAGACCCCTCTTTAACTCCTGCGTCCACTACTCGTGCTAGCATCATATTCAGTATTCTTTAACGTGCACCATCCGTCTACCCATATTATTTTTTGTGTTGTGTCTAACCCTCTTGACATTTAGTTATTCCTTTGCTTAACCTTCCTTTTTTGCCTAATAATTCTTCAAACCAAAACCTTCATTTTAGTTTTACAATTGATTTACGTACAGTGTTATTGACCCACCCACCCACACATACACGTACAATGGCATTGACCCATCCACCCGCCCAAAACGTACAGTGGTATTAACCCACCCACCCACACGTACACGTACAATGGTATTGACCCACCCACCCACACATACACGTACAATGGCACTTCAAAACTTCTCTGTTGTTGTTATTCTACTCCATTGTCTTCCTGTCATCTAATTTAGGTATTTAAAATTATGATAAGAGGTTAAATAGTAAATATCTTTATTCACCATTCAAATACAAAGAATCCAAATAGGCTTCGTCAAATGAGTTAGTTATAAATCAATAATAAAATTACTTACTATTACACAATTCATTCTAGCTCTAAAACAAAGAATAAAATTAGCTTTTTTATATTACATGAGAAAAAAATACAAAGGAAAAAGACAATACTAGCCTAGTATTCAGTTATGGTGAACCTAGGCATTTCATAAAGTCAGAGTGATTATAAATTACTCTAGATAAAATAAAATATTTTAACTTATTATTAAACCTAAAGTACGAACATGCCTCTCTCAGCTTGGCTGGTAGCATATTGAAATACTTTATTGCAGAATAGGATACTCCTTTTTCGGTGAGTGCTAGACAGTGTTTAGGAATACGATATAAATCCCCATGTCTTGTATTGTAATTATGTATTTGATTGTTTTTGCAATAATTATTTTAGGGTTTTTGAAAAAGAAACGAAGTAACTCATACAGATATAATGAAAACAGAGGGAAAATTTTATATTTTGAAAATAGAGGTCTGCAAGATGTTTTCTGAGTACAATGACTCATGAAATGAATTACCTCAAAAGATTATGCCATATGAGAGGTATGATTGAACATAAGAACAATACACGAGTAGTAAAGTTTTAAGATTGGCAGTTGGACTTAATTGACAAATGGCATAACAAGCCAAATTGAGTTTTGGATTAAGCTCACCTATATGTCCTTTCCAGTTCAAATTACAATCTACAACTAAACCTAAAAACTTAACTCAATCAGTATTGCTAATTAATTTGGAATGTTGCCGGTCAACATAATGTGCTAATAAGGGTTCAACATTTAGCGTAGGCTTACAAGAAAAATTAATTAAGCGTGTCTTACTATGATTTATTACTAGTTTATTGGTAGAGAACCAATTTAACAGTTCATTCATTTTTGTAAGAAGTAATTCTAATTGTTCAAATGAGTTTTTATGTTTCACAAGAAGTGTTATGTCATCAGTAAATAATATTACGTCTGCAGGTTTTAAAAAGTCTGACAGATCATTTATATATATATTAGAAACAGAAGTAGGCCTAGAATAGAACTCTGAGGTACTCCATGATGAGCGGGCAAGATAAAAGAACGGGCATTGTATAGATTTCCCAGAAGGGATGGTCCGGTGTATCGCTAGGTGCAGGTTGGTTAGATATGATGACAAAAGGTCATGAGCCTTACCCCGAATCCTGTAATAAGATAGTTTCTCTAGAAGAATGTTGTGACTAACCAGGTCAAAAGACTTGGTTGTCTGCAAAAATTCAGAATATTTTCATCTTACTGTAAAGAGCGGTTAAAATCATCTATGTAAATTTCTCGACTGCACATGATGTTGACCTGTTTCTTTTAAACCCATATTGGCTCGGTGTAAGGACATCTATCAAAAAAGTGTACTAGCCTATTATACACAATTTTTTCAAATATTTTTGAAAAGACAGGTAATATAGATATCGTCCTGAAGTTGTCAGGCTTTGTCCTTTCACCCTTTTTGAATATGGGTTTGATTTTAGCATATTTTAATTTATCAGGAAATATACCAAATTTAAATCATCTGTTAATAAATCAAAACAAGTATATCAGTACAGTATACAGAACAAAAGTTTATTATATTAGAATTTAGACCATATAAATCAATTGAAAATGAGTTTTTAGACTTCTTATAACTTTTATTACTTCATTTTTATCAATCGGCCATAAAAATATATTGTTTTTATTCTTAGGTACAAAAGATAGTAGTTTCATTGAGGTATCTTCGATTGAATTTGTATCTTTAAGTAAGGTATCAGCTATAGTAGCAAAATATTTATTAAATATGTTGGCTGCACCCTCCACTTTGTAAAGTTTATCGTTTAAATTTATGATTATGTCTTCATCTTTATTTTTTGTCTTGTTTGTTCCTTTTTTAATGAAGTTCCAAGTGGCCTTTGCCTTAATTTCAGATTTGTCAATTTTATGATAAATGCTTTACTTCTTCGCTTGTATTACAACTTTACGGTATATCTGTTTTTATTTTTTAAAGTAATTTAGAAAGCCTTGATTGTGATTAAATTTTTTTAACTGATGTAATATTTTATTTTTTCACATGACGTTTTTATGCCTGTAGTAAATCAATCATTATTGAATCTTAGAACTTAGGCTTAAGCGGCCGGTGTCATAAATAGAATCTACATTTTCCAGTGACAACCGCCTCAAGATACTATCTATAATATTTACAAGATAACCAGACGCTTTGCCCATTCTGTGATGTGGCATCCTCAGTGGTTTCTCTGAGACTGAGATCGGCGAATGACCTTCTAGCTTTTATAACAGGTGGTAGGGTGGGGACTGGTTTGGCAGGTATGCTGGAGAGGAGGGCGGAGACACGACCCATGTGACCTACGGTCATTGGCCGAAGAAAATCAATATGGCTGACTCTTCCATTTTATTTCAATTTACTTAAAATTGGTTTCCATGTCTTTGGAAGCCGTATACTATTATCCTTATTAAAAGTATTTCTTCTTTTATATATTTCTATAGCTTCCCTCACGCATCTCGGGTAGTAATGTGGGATGTTGGCAAGGACTTTAGTTTTGTCAAATAAAATTCCATGATTACTTTTTGTGCTATGTTCAGCAACTACAGACTTTTCCATATCTTCATTCTTAGTATGCCTTATATGTGCCTTAATCCTTGTGGAAATTAACCTCCTAGTTTCCCCTATGTAGACTGACTCGCAACTACAAGGTATTTCATTTACTCCAGGCATAGCTAATGGAATTTTATCTTTGACTGGCCTTAGAAAATTCTTCAATTTATTCGGTGGCTTATAAATGGTTTTTATATTTTCTTTATTTAATATCCTGCCAGTCTTTTCCATTGTTCCCTTTATGTAAGGTAGATATGCCTTTTTGAGGTATCCTTATCTTGTATATATTTTCTTGTTCTTTCCTCTTCAGCTGTTTCCCAATAGTATTATTGATTTCTCTAACTGAATATCCATTCAATTTTAATGTTGAATATAATATTTGTCTTTCTTTCTTCCAACTATTTGGGTTCGAAATGTGAATGGCTCGATTAACTAAAGTGTTTAAGACTGCATTCTTCTGTGCCGAATGGTGATCGGAAGCAGCATATAAATATCTATTTTAGAAATAAATAAATATCTAGTTTAGAAAATCCATTTTACACTTTAGAGGAATTTTTTATGCTTGACAATATTAACTTTTAGCCGTATTTTATTGTAATTGATTTATGTATTTGTTTTTGGGTAACATGTTAACAATATACAACCTGAAGCTTATTTTTTTTAATTTTGATTCACTGTTAATCTAACTTTTTAATGACTTGGCCTGTTGCTGAATATTTGACATTGTCTATGATTGTATTTATCCAATGGCAAATAAAGATGTATTATTATTATTATTATTCATATGTGTAGGTTTCTGGTATACAGAGTGGTCTATTTGTCCACCTCTTCTTCTCACAGTTAAAACATCAAGGAAAGGCAGACTTCTGTTATTATCGATTTCCGTCGTTAACTTGATATTAGAGTGAATAGAATTAATATGGTGCAGAAAATCACCCAACCTCTCTCTACCATGTGGTCACACAGCCCAAACATCATCAACATATCGATACCATGCCTTTGGTTTCAAATCAGACGTTTCAAGTGCCTTCTTTTCAAATATTTCCATATAGAGATTAGCTGCAACTGGTGATAGAGGTGATTCTATAGCTGCCCCCTCAGTTTGTTCATAGAACTTTCCATCGAAGAAGAAATAAGTGGATGTGAGGAATAGTTCAGCTAGCTCCGCTAAATCGTTGTTAAGAATTTCTTTGATTATTTCAATTGTTTCGGGCACTGAAACCTTAGTGAACAATGATTCTACATCAAAACTTACTTGTATGTTAGTATCTTGCAACTTCTGTTGGCTGATAAGGCTGATAAAATGGCTAGAATCTCTAACAAATGACTCAGTTTTTCCTATAACTTCACTTAGTTGTTTAGATATAAACTTGGCTAAATTATAAGTAGGTGATCCTATGGAATTTACTATAGGTCTCATCGGTATATTTTCTTTATGTATCTTAGGTAATCCGTACAATAGTGGCCTTGGGTCAGAACTTATTAAATGTCATTTTATCTTATTGTTAAAATTAGGATTTGACTTAACCAATTTTGATACACTTGAAGCAATTCTTTTAGTCCTTTATCAGATAAAGGAAATGCCAAAGTTATTATGAAGACGGAAGATTATAAAGTCAAAATGATAGATATTATTAATAACGGTCCATATAAATCAGTATTGAATGCGTTCTTACTGATTTATTTGGACCGTTATTAATCATATCTTTCATTTTGACTTTATAATCTTCTGTCTTCATAATTACTGTGGAATTTCCTTTATCTGATGGTATAACTATTCTTGAGTCATCTTCTTTCAAAGCCTTCAATGCAGCTTTTTCATCCCAAGAGAGATTAGATTTTAGTGGCTGAGCTTTCCTGAGCACCACTGATACATCCTGTCTAATCTCTTCAGCTTTTTCAGATGGTAAATCCTTTATCACTTCTTCTACAGATAATAATTTCTTCAGCTGGAATTTTCTTAGGCACTACTGCATAGTTGAATCCTTTCATAAGTAAATAAGTTGTGGGTTGATCTAAGATATCTTCAGTTAGATTAACTATAATTTTGCTAGCGACTGTCTGAAAACTTGTTATTACAGTATTCATCTTGTAGCTTGGTATATTTCTTCTTATGAATCTCTGTAGTTAGCTTGAGAACTTTCAATAATTTTTCTTTGTTAAGGTTTCTAATAATCTCCCAATCGGCTGAATTAAGGACACTTGATAATTCTTTTTGAAATCTTATTATTTCATTATTAATTTTGAACAATTTTTGTCTCGTTTCACCGATTTCCCCTCTTAGAATTGACATTTCTGCTTTTTTCAGGATACTTTTGATAGAACCGTTTATTTTGTGGTGTTTCAGTTTTACACAGTTGGGTGAGATATTGTTATCTCTGCAACATTTCAGAAAAGCTAATCTTGCGATACTTTTACTGTGTTTTACATTCATTAATTCGTATAATTGTGTTTTCTTGAATATATCCTCCATGTAGAGGAATTTAATCTTAGAACTTAGGCTTAAGTGGCCGGTGTCATAACTAGAATCTACATTTTCCGGTGACAACCGCGTCAAGGTACTATCTACAATATTTACAAGATAACCAGACGTTTCGTCAATACTGTGATGTGGCATTCTCAGTAGTTTCTCTAAAACTGAGATCGGCGAATGACCTTCGTGCTTTACATGGGGTAGGGTGGAGACTGGTTTGGCAGGTATGCTGGAGAGGGGGCGGAGGCACGACCCACGGTCATTGGCCGAAGAAAATCAATATGGGAACCTCCTAGTTTCCCCTATGTAGATTGACTCGCAACTACAATGTGTTTCATATACTCCAGGCATAGCTAATGGAATTTTATCCTTGACTGGCCTCAGAAAATTCTTCAATTTATTTGGTGGCTTATAAATGGTTTTTATAAGCCATTTTTTTTATACAAACCATTTTAGAAATATATAAAAGAAGAAATACTTTTAATAAGAATGATTGTATATGGCTTCCAAAGACATGGGAACCCATTTTAAGTAAATTGAAATAAAATGGAAGAGTCAACCATATTGATTTTCTTCGGCCAATGACCGTGGGTCACGTGGATCGTGCCTCCGGCCCCCTCTCCAGCATACCTGCCAAACCAGTCCCCACTCCAACACCTGTTATAAAAGCTGGAAGGTCATTCGCCGATCTCAGTCTCAGAGAAACCACTGAGGATGCCACATCAGAGTATGGACAAAACGTCTGGTTATCTTGTAAATATTGTAGACAGTTCCATGATGCGGTTCTCACCGGAAAATGTAGATTCTAGTTACAATCATTATTGAATTTATTTCTTATAAGAATATTTTTTTTCAGGAGCTGCTATGTCAACATGATGTAAAAACCACTTTAAAATGTATTAAACAAATCATTTTTTAATAAAAGACTTTCTCAATTTCAATTCAATTCAATTCAAAATTATCTTTATTTCACAAAAACTACATGTAGAATAGTACAAAAATAACCTAACCTAATAAACAATAAATTAAACTGTCTACTTTATGTAAACTAAAATACTTTTTGTGAAAAAAGTTCGGCACCCCAAAGGAAAAACCTGTGTTGGGGTTACCTGCATTGTAAAAAGAAACAAATTAATTTGCTCTGAAAAGGAAAAGTTTGCGCCGGCCAAGAAAATAAGTTTTCTTACAATATTCTTAATAATATAACAAAATAATCAAAATAATAATATACTTGTGTGTACTACAGCATGAAACATTATTGACAGATATTCTTACAATTATTGACAGATATTCTAACAATTACATAAATCTTTACAGCATATGTTTTCAAGCACACGCACGCACGCACGCACACACACACACTTCACTTCTTAAAACTTGTTTTAATTTATATTTTTCATTAAAAGGTCTAATTTTGGTGTAACTGGTTTTAAAATAGAGTCAGGCATAAATATCTCCATTATCCTCATGGTCAGATAGACCTGTGTTGATAGTTGACTCATTGAAATATTCAAACTTAAAATCCGTTAATATATAGTTTATTAAACTTTCTTTAGAATCTGTTATTCTGGTGGGATCGTTAGTTACTAAGCTTAGTGAAAATGATTGCATTATAGAAAACATGTTTTCCTTTTCATTTGAATTTTGTAGGTAGTCAATGTTGAAATCCCCACAGCAAATAACGTGCTTGTCTTTATGGGTAATTTTCGAAAGAATAATTTCCAGAGGATCAAAATAAATGTCAAAGTAATCATTGGGAGGTCGGTAAATATTAACAATTACAATTGGCTTTTTTTTAATGACTTATTGTCTTTTTTGCAGGGAAGCTTTACTTCATTGCACTAACTTCAACACAGGTCTCTTTGCTTAGGATAACTAAATCATCTCTACTTTTACAATGTGTAGCTAAATGATTACTAACAAAAATACCAGAGGTTCCTGCTTTATTTAATCTATTTGAAATGTTATATTCGATTATTCCATCTTTACTTATTTTAATACCTAAATGTGGAAGGTCAATTTCCATTCTACTCAATGGCATTTAATCTAATGTCATGTTTAATCTAACCAAATGACCATCATTTTATTTTTACAGTACTCATTTCACACCACAAACCCTCATTTTTTCTTTTCAACTCATCCAATCTTTACAGTATTTTATCTGTTTCTTCTCCCCAAATCTTAAGTCAATTCAATTCCATATAATCTCAAAGAATTAATTAATGCTCTGTAATTATGTTTGCAGACTTTTTAAGTCTTCATATACCTCAACCAATCCTGCTGCTTTATTGCTTTTCGTAGTTATATAACAAACTTTTTCTGACTCATTCAATGTTATTCTCATCATTAATTTGTTCTTTAGTTATTATTTACTTCCATTTTACTGTCACAGCTTAACAGCTCTATAAAATAACCAGCCCCTTGTTTTTAAATTCAAGTAACACTCTTCCTTTCAAAGATCCTTTTCCCTGCTGACTGAGAATATTTAAAGAAACATTTTCTAGTATCCATTTATACCAAATTCTATATTGTTAGTGAATTCTTTCCAGGTATTGTTTTGCTTCCTAATTTATTATATTTATTTTTAAAAATAGCTCTTTCATACTACTGTATTCTCATAGTTCCTAAAATGCCTTGTTCTTTTATATTAAATTTTCTTTAGTTTTATCTTTCCCCAATGTCTGTCCTCTTTTCTTATATTTTCCTAACCATCCAAAATATTAAAACAATAAGTATAAAAAATACCGGTTACACTATTACAGGAAAAATATAAACAACAGCTATTTAAGTATAGTTTTCATTTGAAAATGACAGGTAACTTGAAGGGTGGGTACTTTTATGGTACCCACTGTACATGTATGTTTAATTTTGCTGTTGTTGTAATTTAATTGTAATAATTGTAATAAGTTCAAATGCATTTAATTTAGTTAAAATACATAAATAACAGCTTTTCAAATTTTAACTGATCGTACTTGGTGAAGACTACGATATAATCTTGATCCTCTGGTTACTTATTATACTAGTGTATTTATAGTCATTTCTTGTATTTCCCACCCCACAGTGGTGATAACCCTCCCATACACGTTCAGTGGTGATGACCCTCCTATACAATAATAATAGTAATTACCCTCCTGCCCATCCATACATGTACACTGGTTATTAACCCCCTAGCCAACAATATATGTAGAGGACATTATTTTCCTGTACTCACATCATGTACAGTGGTGATTGATAGTAAAAAGATTAATTTTAAAATTTCAATCAATATTGTTTTTTAAAAATATTCAATGAATATGTTTGGTCAGACGGTGGATAAGTCGTCTGTACTGACTGACAAGAACTTTGCTCAGCTGCGTGTGGAGTCTGAGAGGTTGCAGGAGCACAGCCGCCGAGCGTGGAAGTGTTGGCTTTGGCTGATGTTAGCCGTTGTTGTTATCATATTCATCAGTAAGTATTGTAGAACATTAGTGTTCTACCTTAGGTAATGTAAGGTGCTACTATTGCTATGTGTTATTTGGTAAACTCATAAAAACATGCCGTTAATACTAAATATTGTTTTGAATAAAAGTATCCATTAAGACTTTGTTAACATAGCGAATATTGTAGAACCTCATTATAGCACTATGTTCTACTTCGCTTCAATAGAGTGCACACTGCGTAACACACGGACAGACTTGAGACAATAGCTCGGGGCTGACACACCTTGAGTGAAAAAAATACAGTACATTATATCAAAACAAAACTTTTAAAAAATCAAATATTTGTTTATTCTTGTTTATTACATGAAACTCTACTTAATATTCCAGTGAAAATAAGTCCAAATTCAAAGTAATTGTGACATTTTTTATCTATCACTTTAGTTATAAATCACATTGTTAAATTTTAAAATGATCATAACTATACCATGTTTGGGCTATAGTTTTTAATTAAATTACAATCAGTGTTCGAAATTAGAATCAAATTAAGAGATTACATTTGCTATTAATATTAGTGAATTGTATGAATTAGGCAGGGCCTACTTATGTGAGCTAAGGGTCACCTTGGGCAGAGTATTAAGGATCGCCTAGCTAAGGCCAACATGGAATATGATGATCTTCCACCAAGAGGAGGGAGAGGGAGGCTATAAGAGATGACTAGGAGAGAGTATTTGTGTGACATTGACTTGGCATTTAAGTTTTTATGGCTAGTGGACTCATTGTCTACTACATTAGCTTTTATACAGGGTGATTCATGACGTTCTCCCCCCCACTTCTATAGCATATTCTACTACTAAAAACAATGAAAAAATGTCATATAAACATAGGTCCAAAAACGCTTCGTTAGCGAGTTACAGCCATCAAAAGATTTCGTCATGGTTCATGGGCAAAAAATGAAATAATATTGTACATAACTTATGGAAAGGTATATTAGGATTGAAATTCCATGATTTCATATGTATTTTCACATGGAAAAGCTAATAAAATAGGTTTGAGAACTGTACCTTAAGTAGTTTTTGAGTAATCCGGGTTAAAATTGGGATATTAGGACAAAAAATTCAGTTTTTCTCAGTTTAGTGTACAGAAACGTTGTTAAATTGGTTACAAAGGCACACAACTTTCGTACATTATTTGTTTAGAATTTAATTCTGAGTAGATTGATATAAGTTGTGTAAAAAATACTACAGAAATAAGAACAGAAACTCAAATTTATTAAATTAAATACATTATTAATGCAAAAGAAATTACTATACAAATTAAACAAAATCATTGCTTTGGTCTAACAAATGCAATTATTATTATAATTGTTATTAAGAATAAAACTAAGAGTAAATAATAAATGATAAATCCAAAAAAATAAACAATAAACATTGTCCAGCATCATTTTACAACCAATAACAACGTAATATTGTACGCAAAACCTTTTTCTAATTGGTTTAATTTTTTTCCTAAGTTGGTAATGCATGAACAACAGCTGATCAACAATTATTTCCTGATCCGGTTTGTACATAACCTGTTCATTACAGTATAACAGTACTGTAGTAGTGTTTTGCAAGTTACAAAAGCTATTTGTGTGAAGTGCATTGCAATAATAATTGTTTTCTGCGAGTTGTCTATTGGTTGTTTTGTCAGTGAAATAATGCCTTACGTATTTACATCGGAAGAATATGCTGATATGGTTTTTATTTTGGGTTATTGTAATGGTAATGCTAAAGCTGCTAGAGATGAATATGAACTACGTTACCCTAATAGGAGGATTCCAGATTCCAAAACAATACGTGAAACTTTCCTCACTCTTCGGGATACAGGATCACTACCAAGTATTCGTACTAGTTATGAACGTGCTTTCCAACATGATGATAATAACATTATTAACGCTGTTCTCCGAAGTCCAGGTGTAAGTACACGGCGTCTCTCTAGGCGGATAGGAGTTTCACAGTCAACTGTGTGGAGATCACTCAAGCGACATCAATTTCATCCATTTCATAAACAAAAGGTTCAACATCTACAGCCGGGGGATGGCCCACTTCGCTTGGAGTTTTGCTACTTTTTAAATACTAATCAACAACTGTACAAGCGTATTCTCTTTACTGATGAAGCACAGTTCACTAGGGATGGGGTCAACAACTTGCACAATGAGCACTCATGGGCTCAAGAAAATCCTCATGAGGTAATTGAACAGAACTTTCAACACCGATTTAGTGTCAATGTCTGGTGTGGTCTTATACACAATTGGCTGATTGGACCATTCATACTACCTGCACGACTAAATGCTGAGTTTTATTTGCACTTCCTTCAAGATGAGTTGCCACAGCTGCTTGAGGATATTCCTTTGCATCTCAGACGAAATTTGTTCTTCCAGCATGATGGAGCACCTCCCCACTTTTCTCGGGCCGTTATTACTCACTTGAATGATCAATTTCCTGGACGATGGATTGGCCGTGGAGGGCCTTACCCTTGGCCACCAAGATCACCAGATCTATCTCCATTGGATTATTGTATCTGGGGATGGATGAAAGGTCTAGTCTACAAGACAAGAGTTAATTCGCGAGAAGAATTAACTGCCCGTATTATGGATTCTGCTACACAGCTAAAGGAACACCCAAGAAAATTGAGAAATTCAACAAAAGCAGTACACAAACGTGCTTTAAAATGCATCGAAAATGGAGGCCTCACTTTTGAACATGTACTGTAATAAAAAACATGTCTAAAGTTGGGAAAATCAATTTGTTGTTCTTTTAAGGTAATTTATGTATTTAATTTAATAAATTTGAGTTTCTGTTCTTATTTCTGTAGTATTTTTTACACAACTTATATCAATCTACTCAGAATTAAATTCTAAACAAATAATGTACGAAGGTTGTGTGCCTTTGTAACCAATTTAACAACGTTTCTGTACACTAAACTGAGAAAAACTGAATTTTTTGTCCTAATATCCCAATTTTAACCCGGATTACTCAAAAACTACTTAAGGTACAGTTCTCAAACCTATTTTATTAGCTTTTCCATGTGAAAATACATATGAAATCATGGAATTTCAATCCTAATATACCTTTCCATAAGTTATGTACAATATTATTTCATTTTTTGCCCATGAACCATGACGAAATCTTTTGATGGCTGTAACTCGCTAACGAAGCGTTTTTGGACCTATGTTTATATGACATTTTTTCATTGTTTTTAGTAGTAGAATATGCTATAGAAGTGGGGGGAGAACGTCATGAATCACCCTGTATATTATAAATGCTACACATTAAAATCTAACAAAAGGGTTGTATTTTCATTTATGTTCACCCTGTTGAATTTCACCCCTATAAAAATTATGTGTTGTAAAACAGACTTTCACTATAACGGACAACCTTCAGCCCCTGTTATATTGAGGTCCTACTGTATAAAATGTATTATATTAGCTTTAGTTATTTTTGAATTATTTGGTTATTGCTGATTTATTATAAATTTGTGTTTTATAAAAAAGGTTTTATTTGTGTTTTTCAGATATGGTGCTGTTTATGAAAGTGATGAAAAAACGGGCATACTAATAAGCTGGAAAGCGGGTATTTAACTATGTACATACCATGTAATTTTTATAAATACACAGGTATATATAAATTTAGTTTCTATTTATTAATGGTTGTAATTTTATGGAGAATATGTCTCGAAATATATATAAAGTTGTCAGTTTTTCTAATAGTTTATGTCAATACTTCCAACCCAAATTTATAAATCAATAAAACAAAACCCTCTCCAAATATTAAATGAACAAACTGATTTTCACAGCAATGAAATCTTCGATACAGTTATACAACATCGAAAACATAACAAGAAATATAAACAACTCAACAATAGGCTGTAAGGTTGGCAACACCACCCTCACCTCTAAAACAACCGTTAGTGTTTCAAAAATACAAACTCAAGTGTTTTAAACTTTAATGGTTTAGTGTGTAGTGACAGTGATGGACACCTGAAGATGGAGATTAGTCTCCGAAACCGGTAGTGTCAGAAAAACTGAAGATTGGTGGCGGAACAAAAGAGGTAAAGTTTACCATCAATTGTGTATAAAAACTATTAATTTGAGTTGTACAATAAAAGTAAAACCTTTTATAAACCAAAATGAGGTGAAAATTATAGATATAATAATTCAGATTTACCTGTTTAACCCTCCTAGTGTTTATTGTCGGCTAGCCGACCTATTATTATCGTGTCGAAATGTTAAAGGTCGGTTTACCGACAATTGAACAGGCCTTTGCTATAAACGCCGTTACTATGCGACCGTTAATTCAACAATTATTATTTTAGTATCTATTGAAAGCTCAGATGTTGTATGACGTCACTGACCAATCAGATTTCAGTGATACATAAAACTATGTATCACAACTCTTGTAATAGAATGACTAGGAAGTTCTGGAAAAAAATGTTTTTCAACCTAGTCGACATTGCAGTATTCAATTCCTATATTATTTATAAAGATAATACAGATAGGCCTATGGCTAGAAGGGACTTTATAATTGACATTGTAGAGTCTCTTGTGGAAACTGAGGAAGTCCAGCCAGCTCATGACACCAATTTACACAAATTGGAAAAATTACCTGGAAAAACCGAAAGAAAATGCATAATATGTTAACGGCCTAATAAACGTGACAGAACAACTTTTTACTGTCCAGGTTGCAATGTAGGTGTCCACAAGCATTGTTTTCACAAACTGGATCACTATTGGAGGCCCACTAGGGCTGGAAGAAAGAGAAAAGCTTCTGAAAGTGACTCAGACTAAACTTAGAGGATTTCCGAGTGTTGTATATAGCTGTATATATTTATTCTATAAATTTAAAATTAAAAATAAATTCTACAAACTATATATTTTTTAAATCTAGACAATATGTGAAACAAAATGGCTATTTTGGATTTCTTTTTTGATGTGTGTAAGTGTGCTCTGCAAGGTTGCAAACTTTGAAAAAAAAGAAAAAAAAACATTTTTTTCAACTTTGAAGAAAAAAAAAAATTGAAATAAATAGGTATGTGAATATTCTTTTACGTATTATTATTGGATAGTTTATTACAAATAAAATAGTGTAAATTTTATATTTGTAGTGTATTAAATAATCATTTTATGTACATTTAAGAAAATGTATGCGAAATGGGTCAAAATGGCTGAACATTGAAGGTTAAAACAGTGAACACAAGGAGGGTTAACAAGTACTGTATACTGAATAGAAAATTCTTAAAACAATAATATAATAAAAATATAATTCTCTCGTATTATAACGTTTTTAACTAGCATATTATGTATTGGTAGCATTTATAATGCAAAGAGATGTCAACTAAGTCTATTTATACACAATGTAAACACATAGATAGTTTTGGCGATCAATTTTGGTAAACCACATATTTTTTTTACAACATGGGATTTTCTTGTTCAGATATTCGCAATTACATAATACACTGCAGCTATTAATTCCTCTTCACACATAATACAGTAGGCAAAACACCAACTTGCACTGGTTCACCCTTCTCTCCACAAGCCTACTAATATCACGAGCCACCCTGCGCCGTTTGAACAGTTGGCTCACAAAAAAAATTATGGCTCGTCTATCCGTCCAAACATCAAGGTCATCAGCGACTCGCTGAGTCCTGCGTTATGTAGACGAGGCTTTATACGTGTGTATTGATTTGTAAAACAGATGTACTGTAGAATTCGTGCTTTCTTTTTTTAAATCATATATTTATTTGATAGAAGAAAAAAAACTGCTTGATTCACAATATAATGGGAGTTCATTTTCTACTACTGGAATGTTGACTATTAATATTATTAAAAACGTTGCGTCATTAGCGAATAGCCAAAGTTGAACTTTCAATTCAACCTAACTCTCAAATCCAAACAAACATTCAAAGCACTTGGGTTGGACTCAGCCACACGAAACAGACTGTTGTCTGATCTTCCCTAGACATCTGATATACGAAGTTTTCTATTTCATATTTGTTAAATATTTTGGATTTAACACATTTAATAATGTAGCGGTTTAGAAAATTGTCATCACAGTGCAAATAGTATACAACAGCTTCAACTAACTAGGACTATTGCTATATCTTGTGGCAAACAACAATCATCCTAATTCAGTACAAGCTAAACCTCCTCACTGCCTCAATGCACTGCTAATGTTCATGTTTCTAACATCTTCATGAACTGGGTCTTCTTTAAACGAAACTGATGATAATGTTTAGTGGGTCTCCTAAAGTTATAAGTGAACCCAAAATATAAAACATTTTTTTTTAAGTACAAATCCTTTTTAAATATCAAAATTTGTTTTTATTCAAGTAGAATTTAATAAAGAAAACAAGAAAGCCATAGAAATATCAAATAATATTAAGGCATTTTTTATATCAATAAACCAACTTTGGTAACTCGCCCCCATATAAATCCACTTAACACAACAAGTATGTGCATATTATATAGGGATGGGTCGGTTCCAGATTTTTTCGGTTCCGGTTCCGATACCAGTTCCGTGATTTCGATTCTCGGTTCCGGTTCTTCCCCCTCCATCAAAAAAATCAAATCTGTAGTTTTTCGTTACAGAAACAATGAAACGATTTTTTGTGGAGAACTATTAACTTTATTAAAAATATGACAAAGATCAAATTGAAACTGACCCTGTAAAATTAAACTAGGATATAAAAAAATCCCTTACCTATAAAAAATGTAAAGTTTAAATAGCTACTGAAATTATGAGTAACATTTACGAGTTTAAATCAATTCACATATTCACAGCCACAACTCACACGAACAGGACACACAAACACTGATGGAGATAGACTGACGTAGATTTAGATTCGACTAACGACTGTTGTCTGTCTGTTTGATGCGTCGTAGCATTGTCGTAGTGGAAATAGTGTTCATCCGCCATTAGAGGTGGCTCCAAAAATGTCCCAACTGCTTAAAAAAAACAGTTTGGCGAAGAAAAACTAACGAACCGTTCTCAAATGAATTCCAAACCTGTTCTTTTCAACCATTTATCCAATGCTCCCCTCCCCACTACCAACATACTTTCTAACTGTTGTTTATCGATCGTTAGTTGGAAATAACCCCAGTGGCATGGCGGATCGCCATCTGTATACTTGTTGCAAGCCAGATTATGACACCTGATATTTTTAAATTTAACAAATTCATCATTGATAACATGAACTATTTGCAGTAAATATGGTTTTGACTAAGTTTAAGCTATTATTTACTTATGAATTAAACGGACATAATTTACATTACACTCACTATTTGCTTTTTAATCTGGGGACTATTTCTTCTGCGCTTAAGAGTTTTTCAGTGGCTGATAGTTTTGTTTTGGTAATGGCAATAACTTATTGACTCTCGAGTAACAAGCACCAAGTAAATTAATTAAATTAATTGAAACTACTTTTTTATTGTAAAATTATTTAAATTATTGAACTAATTTAATACAGCGCTGAAACAAAAACTAAATGCATTACAAACAGAATATCCTTTTTACGTCATTACGTCGGTTGACCTCGCCGGTTCTCGGTTCTGCCAAGAACCGGTGGAACCGAGAACCGGAACCGACCCATCCCTAATATTATAGAAACATATATTACACAAGCCACATAATAGCAGGACTACTCCTGTTTCTTTGATAAGTTGTACATTGCTGAGGATATAATTAATATGAGATAAGATCACTATGATCAAAGTATGAAGATTATAACAAGTATTCAATTATAGAATATTAAAAAGAAATTCTTGGAGGTCAATCAATAAAATTGATAGACAATAGACAAACTCTTTATTTACAGATCATTGAGAAATGTAATGGCGTCATAATTAATTTACATTATAAATTCTTCATTGGGTTGTTTTTTCTTCCAGTTCAGGAATTCATCCAGGGAGTAGAGTACCCGGCTGGTGAGCCACTTGAAATGAAATGAAAAAAGTTTTATTTTGTGAGGCAAAGTTAGGACCATTAGGTCCTCTCTTACACTTAACCTCATAACTTGGTGAGAGTTTCGTGTAGTCTCTTTCCTTGTAGTGGTTTTATATCCTCAGGAAGTAGGTTTTAGAGTTTTCTGCCAATATATGACGGTTTTCTCTCAAATAATGCTGTGTGGTGGAGTGGTAGTTGGAAGTTTGAGGCATGACGGGTATTGTGATAGATACAGTAAAGGAAGTGTTCTTATCAAGAAATGGTGAAATTGGAATAAAAAATGTACTGCTAAAGATAAAATCGTTTATTTACATATTAACAATAAATGTGATTACTAATTTATTCCATATTTTAGTTTATTTCTAAACTTTTTAGGTTTTATTCCATAAGCTAATAAGCGAGCATCTGACATTTCAGATAAATTTGTTTCTTGAGTAGACTTTCTGTTATTATCATGCTTTTTGCTTTTAACAAACCTTTGGCTTTTTTGAACATTTTTATTTACACGCTTCTTTTTAGAATCAGTATTATTACCTACAATTTCATTATTTTTCCTTTTCCGATTATTTGTATTTGGAGTATCCATTTTTGCCAAGTTATAGATTCCTTCTAAATTTTGTTTATTTTTCTTCTTTATTTTATGTTTTGAATTTTTCACACTAATTGTATTTTCACATTTTCCTAAAACTCCAGATGTTTCTTCTGCAGAATCATTTAATTTATTTGAAATGATATTGGGGTCCTCCTTTGGAATGATTATACTATTTTCTTCTTTGTTGTCAGATTTTTCTTGGTCTTTGTTCCTGAAAAAGGAAAAGAGTAACAAACAGATTAGAAACACTTACAAAAAAAGTGTTTAATTGTATACCATTTTATTAACATAATTAGAATCAAAGCATCATGTAGACTAAAAACTTATGTGGTAGGGTACCAGACTGAGTGAGTTGTAGGTATATGCAGCAATTAGATACTCCAGGAGCTGTTTTTAAGGGTGCCATTTCCCTTCTCAAAATCACACACACAACAACAAAAAATAGATTTCTATTTAAAGGTTTCGGTCAGTAATAATCATCGTACCACAACACTTGAAGTGTCATTTGATAAGTGAAGAACTACTGTAGTGTACTTTAAGTTGATTTTTGTAAAAAGTTGAGTAATTTTATTCATGTTTGCAGTTAAATCTTTTAATTGGTGATAATTTTAAATAATTCTAATCCTTCGTTGAGTGCATGAAGAGTGACCACCCTGGTTGCTTCAAGTTCTAATTAACACATCGGCATATTATCACTCAGTGTATTCACAATTGTTTGCTATCACGACAGATGGGTGGTCAAATTGACTATGATTCAAATGTCCGAATTCGCTATGCATATTAGGCCTGGTGCTGACTATGTTATGCACACAGATTATTAAATAAAATTTGTCACTGACTGGAGGTGACAAACATGCTTACATGGGGATATTTCACTACAGATTGATAGAACAACTCCGGACTGAAATGAAGTAAGGCGTCCTGATTATTATCTCACAGTATAAAAATAAGTATAGATTTAAGTTTAGTTAGTATAGAATTATCAATAGATAATTTAAAGTAACTAGAATATGATTTTAAAGAGACTAGAATCTGAGTTTACCAATTTGAGTAATGTCTATACTTAACCATCAAGTGAGTAATGTTTGATTTTATAACCATCAACCACATTACCAGATTTACCCATCAACGCCCTGAGATGGGAGCATAAAATAACAAAAATATAAATAATATAAAAAACTTTAATTGGATTTTACGAATTAAATTAATTGAAATATAAATCGATGAACTAACTGTTCAAAATAATCTAACGAAACATTTGAAATTAAACAACGGTTCATAAAAGTAGACACTAAAGTAGGAAACTATAAAAATGTTTAAAAAATGTAAATTGAAATGATTAACCTATGAAGTTATTGGAGTATTGCAGTAATTATTATTAGTATATAAGAAGAGATAGGGCATCGGTAAACTTAACTAAGTCCACCTCATGTCACGGTAGTAAATAAAAACAGAAACAACATATTTTTCACAAATGTTTAGCGCTACTTAAAATTGTGAATTAAATAACACTAACAATCGTGTCCAATGACCCCACTGGCACTGAAATTTTGTGAAAAATGTTTTGTTTCTCTGTTTGTTCACTACTGTGAGATGTTGGTTAGTAGACTTAGGTAAGTTTGCTGATGTCCTATCTATCCTAATATACTAATTCCTGGCCTAGTGCCCTTTGACCTAACCTAAAAAAGTGATTAATAATAATAATAACAATTTGCAAATAGACCCACATGATCGACAGAGGTTTTTAGTCGGAAATATATGGTGAATTCATAGGATCCCAATGTCGTTAGTTCCAGCATTTATTACATAAATTCATTACTGAATTAAAAGTTCCCCAACTTTTTATGATGGTACCACTTTAGAAATTAAATACGGGAACTAAAGCTATTTTTGTGAGCTGTGTAGCATTGGGTCACCAGACACTTAGTAACTTTTAACTGTGCTTACAAAACTAGTGTTGCTTTTAAAGCAACATACACTTGAAATATCAAACTATATTGTCTCCATAAAATTAAACATCTTACTTTTTAAACAAACTTGGAAGAATCTTCCTTTTCAACTCTTCATTTTGTGCTTTCTTTTGGAATACTTTTACATCACATTTTTCTTTAACTACAGGCCTTATTTGTCGGATTCTTTTAATTGAACACCATCTATCTAATTCCTTGTCATCTGCTGCAAGAATCTGCAAAATTATCAAACGGAAATTAAATGAAAACCACTTTATTTGTAGTTAAACAAGGGCAAATAGTGTAATATACAGTTTTTTATGCATTTGTCAATACTATTATACTTCAAATAGAGAATTTGCTCTGCCGAAAAATTTAATGGAAGCAGTTGAAGATTATGTTTCAAAATAATGAGTGATTTAAATTTAAAAAAAAGTGTAGTGTATGTAATAAAGAAATGAAAATGCATAATGTAATCACAAGTTTAAGCAAAAAAGTAACACTAAAATCAGTAGAGTTGCTCAGTTTTTACTTTGAAACATTCAATTAGAGACCGTATTTAGCTTAACTTTGTAGGAAATCTTTATTTTTTTTATTTCAAGCCATTACTATAGTTATTGATGGATATCTGGATACAACATACCACAAAGTGGTCTAAATATCTAGGGGAGTCCTCGGACTCAAATGAGGTATTGGTAGCATTGTTGGTTAGCTAAAGGTCAGAACAAAATTTGAAAGTGATATCAGCTGATAACCACGGCTGTTCATTTGTCACTGATCTATTAATTAATGACACTTTTTAAGGAAGAGTTGGCCTTCGTTTGTAACAATGACTACATTCACTTATCTGCAGTCATTCTAAAATCCATACTCACCCATATCTTGATGGGTGTCTTAAGAATAGATACATATTAACAATAAAAAATACATCATGAGAATGATGATGGGAAGGCAACATTGGTAAAAACTATTCTTATTTTACCTTAAATCTTTGAGTTTGATAAAAACATATTTTATCAAAAGCCTGTGTTAAAGCGTAGATTAGTATGTGTAGAAACCTAGGTAAAAATTTCAATGTAATAACCCCAATAGTTACTGAGAAATGTGTGCACCAAAATAGTGAATTTAACATGTACGGTATAGGTCCTACCGAGTCACCTTAAACATGTACGGTATAGGTCCTACCGAGTCACCTTAAACATGTACGGTATAGGTCCTACCGAGTCACCTTAAACATGTACGGTATAGGTCCTACCGAGTCACCTTAAACATGTACGTTATAGGTCCTACCGAGTCACCTTAAACATGTACGGTATAGGTCCTACCGAGTCACCTTAAACATGTACGGTATAGGTCCTACCGAGTCACCTTAAACATGTACGGTATAGGTCCTACCGAGTCACCTTAAACATGTACGGTATAGGTCCTACCGAGTCACCTTAAACAAATTGTTGCTAATTTAACATGTACGGTATAGGTCCTACCGAGTCACCTTAAACAAATTGTTGCTAATTTAACATGTACGGTATAGGTCCTACCGAGTCACCTTAAACATGTACGGTATAGGTCCTACCGAGTCACCTTAACCAAATTGTTGCTAATTTAACATGTACGGTATAGGTCCTACCGAGTCACCTTAAACATGTACGGTATAGGTCCTACCGAGTCACCTTAAACAAATTGTTGCTAATTTAACATGTACGGTATAGGTCCTACCGAGTCACCTTAAACAAATTGTTGCTAATTTAACATGTACGGTATAGGTCCTACCGAGTCACCTTAAACAAATTGTTGCTAATTTAATATTGCTCAATACAAGTAAATTAAAAATAAGCTATTATTATTTATAATATTTATATATGCTCCATTAATTATATTTTGATGTTAACAAAATATGTTTAAGAAGAAAAAGAATATATGATCGAGGTTGGTTATTTTTTTAATCCTACCGATATACAAAAGATTCAATAAAAATATAAGAATCATAAGGAAAAATTAATTTTTATCTTAAGGAAGAAAAATTATTATTTTATTAAATTCAATGTCGCTTCATACATATTTATCAGTTAGCAAAAGAAAGGATCCTAGTGACAGTAAAAAAAAAACAACATAATTCAGCCTGATTTGATAAAGCACATTAACTCCAATCAGAATACAAATACTCTGTTCACTTATAATTAATTAGCTGATTACCCGTGCCTTGTTACGGAATTAACATGTAAATAGTAATGTTTTAGTTAGTTTCAAATGTTAAATTCCAATAATAAGCATCACAGCCTAATTAAAAAGTGTTTATTTTATTTGTTTTTATCTAACAACTGATGGTATCAAATAAATAAAGTAACTCCATTACATTATCATTGAAACTCTAAAGGCTGCTGAGGTGGAGCCTGTGGCCTTGCCTGGGCACTTTGCTATAGGCCCTATTGTGGAACTTGGCACGCAGCCTCGCCAAGACTCTGTACAGCCCCATTTCTGGATTTCGGATTGCGGCCTCCGTGCCAACCCCGTCACTCATTATGCTCGTGAGGGGGCCTTTAAAGAACTCAGCCTGCGCCTCATGGGGGAAACTCGGCCTTGCCAAGACACTGCTACAGCTCCATTTGTGCACCTCTGCCTGCAGCTTCGTGAGGAAGCTCAGCCTACAGCCTAATGGTAAAAATCAGTTTAACCATGATTTTTTATTTTTAGAGTAGTGGAGCTCATAAACATAGCCTTTTCTAAAATCTGATGGCATATTATTTTTAGAGAAGAAATACCTTCAATTTGATATCCCACTTGGGTATGTTACTCATTTTTGTGTTTTTGGGCAAGTTTTTGTTTTTCAGGCAACAATGCCCATAAACGTTCTCATACAAACTTTAATGGTATATTCATACTTAGGAGATAAATACTTATAGTTTGATACCCCACTTTGGTGTTTTATTTTAGTATTACCCTTTCTTTTTTTATCGAAGAATTTTTGTTGTTTTGTGGCATATACCCCTTATAATTCCCTTTCCAAATCTGATGGTATATTTGGATTCAGGAGACAAACATCTTTAATTCGATACCCAATTTGAGTGAAAAACATCAGCATTAAAAAATATTACATTTTCAAAATGGTGGTATTTGGGCCCCCGATACTCCAATTTTTTAGTTTTTAAGCTGAAATTCAGATACAAGGTGAGAATTTTCTACATGTGCACCAGTCCAGTTTTTAAAATCTTACTCAAGTTTTTTCCAAGATAGGTTATAAAACAACTTTTTTGAGATTTTCCCATTAGAATAACATTGAAACTTTAAAGGCCAGTGGGGCGGAACCCTTGAGTCGGATGTCAATAAAAACACACCAGAAACCTTCCTGTGGGTGAACTCTATTCCCAAGTTTTCATGATAGGGATCCGATGAGTGGTTTAGTAATGCATAAAGGACAAACACACATACTTTAATTTTTTATATATAGATAACATTTTTTTATGTGAACAAACATAAACTATATGTGTCAAATAATATGACAGACAGTAACTGCTGGCAGTCATACATACGTACTACAAGCAACTAACACAACGACAAGCACTTATTAACTTTCACTGTTATTAAAACTCTACTGACATCTGTAGAAAAAAATTGTGAATACCTGTTTCTAAGCCTTAAAAATAAATAAAAGTGGTCAAAGAGTCTTAAGTATCAAACCACAAATAAAGAATTATCATAATTTGGTCTGCAATGCAAAAATCAATATGGAAATAACTCATTATTATGCCTTCAACAGAAATAATGAAGTTGACAATATTTGATAAATCGTCATTTGGTCTTTGTGTGACACACAAAAAGAGTTTAACACAAAAATAACGTAACTGAAAGAAATATCACTTACCTCATCGATGGTAAGGCCGTATGAGTTGGGGACAACTTGCCGATATTTGTATCTGCATGGCATGTCGCCGATAAAGTCTTCACAATCTATTGCATAATATTGATCCAAATAATCCTTGAAGGATTGATGGACCGAAGGATCAAATTTGGGCTTCTCCTTGTTAACTGCTTCACTCACTGTGGTTCTTTTGTGTTTATCTTTCCTTCTTCTACTTCTGGATTCTTTTGGCTTTTGTTTGTCTTGAGTCGGATCATAATCACAATCCATCTGAAATAAAAATTATTTTTTGTTGCGTCAAATTTACAATTAACTGAATTTCTTCATAACATATATAATGAACTAGCAAATACAATATTTCATGCTCTGGATGTATATTCTAACTAGACAGGAGGAACCTGCAACTAAGCTTACAATCAAGCACAAACATATGTCCGTCCCATACTACTGTAATCTCAAAGTATGTAATATGTTGTACGTAAAAGATTTGATAAAAGACAAATAAACATGCCTGTGGTTTGATTTTTCTCTTCAAACAACTTAAAATCAGTTTGGTTGCATTTTAATAAAAGAATAAGGTTTAAAAAATCTGTTAAATTTACTAACGTATTAAATTAAGCCAGTTATAAAAATTCTTCGAGAAATATTTTTTTTTTCATGTGAAAAAAATGCTTATTTCCAAAAGTAAAACATTATCTTTTTAACACAATCCATGCAAACAATCTCATTAAAAAACTATAAAGACAAAAATTATATAGTAAATACAATTAAAACACTTGTAACCTTACATTGAAATTGGGATCTTCACAATTAAGAGTATCTTCAACATCTTCTGTCCCTTCTTCATAAGCTGTCTCTTCCTCGTTCCATAATTCTGTAACAGAAATTGCTATAAAGTTCAAATGGGATCACTATGTGTGCCTCCTTCAAAGAAATATTTTAATGAGTTACCCCCAGAATTCAGACAGCTAAAAACTCTAACTAAATTTTGAAAAGAGACAAAAAAGTGGCTCTTTAAATTCCCAGAAGTAAGTACTCTCCTAGACATATTGAGTTAGCCCAGTCTAGATAGTTTAAATTTTATAAAGTATATGTTTATTTATGTGTATTTCTGTATTACTAAAAAAGGTCATAATCTGAGAAGTATGTTAAATTAATTAGTAGTAAGCAAGCAATTATAAGTTTGATGTTAAATTAGCCTCATTACGTTAAATTTTGGAGTTGTACCCGTTTGATCATTTTATTTAGTAGCCTAAATAGATATTCATTCTAAGGTAGAAGTGAGCTAGTTTTGTCAGTTCACACAAAGAGGTCAGCAGATGGACGTTATACAGCACTGCAGATAATAAGGAATATCAGAAGGATCAGTGAAGCATGTTATCCTTGTCTATGTCTTACGCCACAGGGCGGCCGCCAAATTATGTTCTTTGTTTTTGCTAGGTAGTGACTTTAGCCTAATCATTAATAACAAAATGCAAACAATCCTTTAGAATATTAAGACAAAATTATACTAGTAAATAAAAATTTAAAACTAGTGCTTCATTGTGGGATCTCACAGTTCAAAGTGAGCTCAACATTCTGTCCCTAACGCTACTTTACTCAATTCCTATGAATGTTACACGTTTGCTTAGTTCGTGGGATCACTATGAGATGTGTTGGGAAATCCATCATAGTCACACCCCTCAAAGAAATATTTCTAATGGAGTTACCACCCGAATTCAGTACAGCTTAAAAACTCTCCCAATTTGAAAAGAGACAAAAGTGGCTCTTGAACCCAGACCTAAACCCTAACTATATGAGTTAGCCATTAGGCATGTAAATTTTATAAGTATATGTATATGTGGCATTCTGATCACAAAAAAGTCCCATAATCTGAGAAGTAGTAAATTAATTGACCAACCCACCACCATAATACAGTATGATGAAATTAGCCCCCATACGTAATTGGAGTTGTATTTATTTGTTACAAGCCATCGCTGTTGGTAATGATGGTTTTGAATTTCCAAGAGAAAACTGTATTTGTAAATTAATTGTAAATGTTGGAAAATAAATTTCATCATTATTAAGTAAATTATGTTTATTTAGATTTAACAAATAACATACCACTGTACATTTTATGGGTGGGCGGGTGGGTCAATATTACTGTGCATGTATGGGTGGGCAGGTGGGTCAATAATACTGTATGTGTATGGGTGAGCGGGTGGATGAATACCACTGTAAGTGTAAGGGTGAAGGGGTAGGTTATTTCAATTATATTTTAAATAATTTTTAGGCCATTTTAAGGAGTAAAGATAACATAGCTTCTTTCTTGCAGTTTTACTATGAAAATTAAATTCAAGATACGCACATGGCATATTGTTTTTTACATAAAGAAATAAGGATTTCAATGTTACCAGTTTTTTACTTCAAATGTCAATCAGAGATTTAAACTAGCGTTCATGTGAAAACATTTTAACTCATCAAAAAATCGTGACTTGAAATTTTCCCAGCATATATTTTTCTGTTTTAATTTACACCAGTGTTACAGGTTTTGTAATTAAACAAAGTAATTAATGGATCAAAAAGAAATCTTGCACTAAGTCTAGATTTGTGAGTCGTTAGTTCATTAGGATTAGTTTATATTCTTAAAGCTTTAAAAACTATTACCTCCATTTTCTGCACCAGCTGAATCAGTTGGATGAAAATTTGGATCGTTTTGAGAATAAAATTCATCATTAAATAACTGCTTCATTGCTTTATCATGTTCGTCAAGGTCAAAATCTTGGTTCAACACATTCTGGAATGTAAATCATTCTTTTTACTCATCTATATAAAATAATGTGATAAAAATACAGTGGAACCTTGATAGCACAACATTTTTAAAATCCCACTGAACCTCTCATTACACTCAATATTACAAGTACTTTTATAACACAAATTTTAAGGACCAACTACCTCAATAACACAAATTTTGTTTGATTTTCATGACAGCGAGGAACCCTTATAGCACGAATATCTAGAGCCAAACACCTATATACCACAAATTTGAACTTTATAAGACGAATTTATATTTCCAATTAATTCTTATTGAAACAGGAAACTTCACTCCTATTTGTCGCAAATTCTGATTGCTGATGGCATTAGACAGTACAGATTTAGTTTGATTCTATTGTAGGTTGAGTACCGTTCAGTGCAATTGACAATATGGCTATTGTATCTCATGGTTAAAGAAACTTTAAATGTTGAGTTTAAGAGGATTGTGATCAATGTAGATACTGAAGTATGTAATGCATTCAATAACATATATATAGGTATAGTGAAGCTATTGTTGTTTATTGGTAGGTATGATGTAAATACCAGTTTGAAGGACGCCATCCTCCAATCCAATTTCAACACCAAGGAAGATTATGCGTTAAGAAGAGGATTGCCAGGTGAAATTCAGGGATGAAAAGTTTTGTAAGCTATGAGGCTATAAAGAAATATTTCAAGGTTGGTTTCAGAGTCGGTTCAAGACTTGGTTAAAAAAACTTGACTTCGACCCTACCTATAAACACAATTAAGAACTGAAAAATTACTCCGCCATGCTAAACATAAAAACCTAGTAGTGAGGTTTCCTTCAATAACCTCTGTCTAGACAGCTCATGTGGAACTGAGAATAACAGCTATGTCCACAGCCACTCGAAAGAGACAGTAAATTTATAGATGCTAGTTTACCAGTTTGAGAAAATTATTTACTTTCTCAAAATAACAAATACAATGTTTGAAATAAATATCTTTGAAGTACATAAAAATAAATAAATTTTAGCATACCTTAAAAGCCAGCTGATCATTTCCTGTCAGTTTTTTCAGTTCTTCTATTTTCTCTTCTATTTCCATTTTCTTTAATTTCTTTTTGTGTTTAATTTCAGCCCTTTTTCTCTCTTTATCTTTTATCTTTCGTTCCTTTATTTCATCTCTCTTTTGCTTTCTATGATCTTTTTTCCTTCGGATAGAGTTTTCCATAACTCTGGGATAACGTTTAATCTATAAAAGTAAGTGTGATCCAATGAATATTGCTAATAAAAGATTTTTATATGAATTAAAAGGATAAATATCATTGCATAATGAATATATTTCCAGTAATGTGTAAAAGCCTATTCAAACTTAAAGAACAGAAGTATTTGAAAGTAAAGTTTATTGACAAGAAACAAACGACAACTACTGTCGGTGCAGGTATTATGTGCATAGAGGCCTACGGAAAATCTAATCACACCATTGTTTTCCTTGTTTCATTGTACATTATGACATAACCTTTTTAAAATTTTGTTAAAAGTTTTAGTAATTTTTATCTTAGTTGGAACAAAAAAAGTACAAAAATTTTAACTAGTTTTCACTTATATAAATTGTTATATTAGTACGTAATCTGTAATCATAAGCTTAAACGGTTTGACAAAGACAAACATAGACAGTAGATCAGGCAATCAATAAGACATTGGCCAATTGGAACTGTTTTTGTACCACAAGTTAAACATTTCCCACGCCTAATTTCATTGTGTAACATTACAAATAAATTAATGTCACAAAGTATAAGTTCAGTATAAAATACAAGTATACATAAATTATTTGTGAATCCTTTTAGTGTGTGAATCCTTGTGAATGAAGGTAAACTTGGCATATTGAAAAAAAAATCACCATAGTCTATGTATCTACTTACATTGTATTGAACTTAAGTAGTGAACTATTTGTTGTGAATTAAAGAACATTTTATGACTAATTAATTTTATAATAGTTTCAAATTGTTATTAAATCAATCCACATCATATCAATAATGTAAATCATTTTACTATATAGTCAAGCAACTCACAAATTCTTGATCTGGTTCCTCAAAGCGATGTCTGTAATTATGCTCATTCTCGTCCTGCACTTTAACTTCCTCATTGTTTTCAAGTAATACATTACTGACTGTATCTTCGGTTTTATCATCGTGTTCCAAGAATCTAGAACAAACTCACAAACCTCACTACATCTTCATTTACAAATACATTTGAAAACCCTAAAATGATTATTAGTTTTCGTAAAAAAGCTTGGCACTTAAATAATTTTTGGGAAGAAGTCAGCTCAGCTTAACACTAACTTACCTTAAGTTAATCAGGAAATCCATCAGTTTAAATCGGTATATCTAAATCACACACATACCCGATATTTTGCCAATTTTGAGCAATTCAGTAATTTTGTTCAATGGTCTTTTTTAATACTTCCTGAAAAGAACATCTCAAGCATGTTAAATAACTCCTAAGTGAGCAACAGTCCTTTTATTTAGGGTGTTTCAAAAGTCCAAGTGCAAACTTTACACACATATTTTATGGACTATTTCCAAAAAAAAACTGTTAATATTCATATTCCTCATACTTTTTGAGCTATTGACTCAATATTCATTCATTAAACACCGATCGTCAAGATATTGGCAAATATGAGGGACAAATGAGTCTGACGAGTTTAGATGAACGAGTGTAGTCATTGTTACTAAGGTAGCAATAACTACAATCTACCACCCAGCCATACACGTACGGTGGTAATGGCCCTCCCACCCTACCCTCACGTACGGTGGTAATGGCCCTCCCACCTACCCATAAAAGTACCGAGGGTGATGGTCCTCCCACTCACCCATACATGTACGGTGGTCATGGCCCTTCCATCCACCCATACACGTACGGTGGTGATGGCCCTCCCACCCTACCCTCACGTACGGTGGTAATGGCCCTCCCACCTACCCATAAAGGTACCGAGGGTGATGGTCCTCCCACTCACCCATACATGTACGGTGGTCATGGCCCTTCCATCCACCCATACACGTACGGTGGTGATGGCCCTCGCACTTACCCATATACGTTCGGTGGCAATGGCCCTCCCACCCACCCATACACGTACGGTGGTGATATATAGACTTTTGTCATGATTATAGCAGTGCAAACCTACCTGAATTTTCTGCTGACGAAATAGTTACCTTTATTTTAATCTGATCCCAATAGAACAGATTACGGATAGTCACAATCCAAATAGTTGTTAGGTCACTGTACTTGAAATTTTACTTTTTCTACCAATGACATTATTGCTTAGGTCCATATAAACTCTTTCATTAGTTTTGGCCTTCCATAATTCATTCAACTTGACTTAAGTAATGACCTTTTTTCTCCAGTATTACTATAACTTGATAATGAAACCTTGTTTTAAGTCTTTCTTAGACTTTTCAATGGCTCTCTTCAGTAGTCTTTCTAGTCATTCTTTTTACCATTGTAGCATGTTATCTTTTACGAAATCTTCTATTTGAATGTCCAAATTAATAGAGCCATGAGAGCTATTACTGGCACTCATGGCAACTTTATTTTCTTGGCTCCTGGTGCTGTGCAATATAGCTCTTCCAAAGATAAGACGTCAGTAGGTACTACTTAATGAATTAAATAAGGTCTTGAATGCTCCGCATCTCCCTGTTACATAGGATATCTCACAAAAGAAAGGTCGCCTCAAATCTCTAAATCCACCTTTATGTACTGCTTTCCAGTTGAGCAGATCAAATTTGATGGATGAAATAAGTTCCTTATTAAAAATCTGTCAATACCTGTAGGTGGAATAAACCTCCCTCGTTATTGAATCGGTTCCAAACTGGCATGGCCAGATGTAACTACTGGAAATATAAATGGGGATTGACATTAGATTAGTCATGTGATTTCAGAGAGTCTATCCAAACAATGGATCACATAATTGCAAAGAGCCCCCTATGCTGTTTACGGAGGGATTAGCAAGCATAAATAGAATCTTGGATAGCTAGGTACCTAAAATCAATATTAGGGCTTAAATGGTCTATAAATGATTTAGCTTCGTGAAAGTAGATCACTTGATATTTGTATTAATATCTAATAACTTTGGAGTTTTTTCCAAGTATACCCAGCTTTTATATATTTTTAATTTAATAAATGGTAGCTGAAAAAACTATACGCTACATATATATCTTATACAAATTCCTCTTTTAGCTTCAGTGTGCCCCTTATGGAGTAATTTTTCAATTTGTCTTGCCTTGTTTCCTAGGACATTTTGTAAGTTTGTCCTTTTTTTGTGCCTTTTTGTCACTGTCTAGCTCTACTTCATAACCAAGAGATTTGTAAAAATTAAGATTCATACGAAATGGCCTTTGCTTCAGTTTGTCCTCCTGGATTCTTAATAAAATGCTTTCTTAACATTAAAGATTTGACGATTAAAACTTAATATCTTGCAATTTAACTTCTTAAAATTCAAATAAGTTGAAAAGAAATTACAAATTAATTTGATTTTTTTATTATTTATTTGCCAGGGCAGGATCTGATTTTATTTGTATTATTATATTTTGGTGATGCCTTTTGATCCTGCAAGGTTTTCTAGGTTCATATGCACATTTCGCCACTAGTGTGGCATCTTCAGTGATACTAAAAACTTAGTAGTACAAAATTTACATTATATACAATAGTTAGTAAAGCAACACTTCACTAAACGACAAACGCAGGCAGACCGGTGTGGCTCGACTTGGTTTCTCACCACTTCTTCCGCATGTTTTTCTTGAACTGGTCAGTGATGAGAAGTCAGGTGACCTTCAGTGGAAGGGTGTGTGTGAGGGTGGGTCGTTTTGTTTTGAAGGGAAAGTTGGCAGCGTTGACAACAGAGTATAAAAAGAAATTTTCAAAGAAGATTTAATGAACACAATGCCAGCTATCAAAAGAACCGAGAATCCACTGTAGAAAAAACATCTATAGTACACATAAAATATCAATTAACATTTTAAAAAGAATTATGAAGGCCAAGCCAATGAAAGCTATGCCATGTACAAATATATACAAGATAATGGACAACATAGCCTCCAGAACAAAAAAGGTTTCCATAACAGCGTAATTTTTAAAATCATTAAGGAAAAAGAGGACAAATATGACATCACCGAAAAACCTGTCAACGCCCCCAACTCTTTGCTTCAAAATAAAGCAACCCACACCCTTCCACTGAAGGTCATCCGATTTCCCACCACCAACCGACCTCACAAGAACAACATGTGGAAGGAGTGGCGAAAAACTAAGTCGAGCCGTGCTGGTCCGCCCTCATTCGTAGTGTAGTGAACAAAATCCTGTCTTTATTTTTAAAAAGAACTAGAAAATGTGTACCTGAAATGCTCATCATCCAGATGTGATCAGGCTGATTTAAATTACAAATTATTAGTAAAATAATCAGTTGCAAGCCACAAAAACAAAATTAGTGTTAAGCTTGAGCCTTAAGTAATATTTCATAGTAAATATATTCATTTAAGAAGTATTATTTACTTTACCAGTCATGTAAAAATAACTTACTTTAAACAATACAATCTCATATTATATTAGGATATAAATATTGTTACCATACTTTTTATTCAAGACATAATCTCGAAGAAATTGGTCTTCTTCATTCAAATTAGGGTCTGTCCAGTAACTTCGAAGAGGTCTCATATCTTTCTCAACTTCTTCATCTGATAAACTTTCTTTCTGACCTTTCAACCAGTCTTTGTAGTGTTTTTCTTCTGCATCCTAAGGATAACAGCAACTTTCAAAATTTGAATTGTATATAGCATCTTTTTTTATAATTAAATGTTGGTGATGCCTCTTGATCCTGCAGCCTGGTTATGCTTCAATCAATGCTAAATGTTAGTTTCAGTCAAGAGTAATTATTCTAACAGTTGAAACTACAAAAAGGGCAGGTAAATAGAAAAGGTTGTGGTAATTATAACCACTTTAAATTGAGGGGCGTTTTTAAAAAACTCAGTATCTACAAAATTTTACATTTTGAGTTTTATATCATGTCTTATAATAGACTCTCAGCTGGTTTGAATGGTTGGGTCAGATTTCAACAAAACTCTGTATTTACAGAGTTAAAGATATTATAAATCAACAAATTTTTACAAAAGTCAGTATCTACAGAAAACTAGTTTTAACAAAACTCAATATCTACAAGTGTTTCTACAGTTATTATATTCCTTGTGGGGAATTTCATGCCAATCAGGTATTTTTCTTTTGCTAACTACTGGTCTAGCTACACTGCTTTCAACATCTTCTTTTGTCTTTACCTTTGTCATCAGCTACAGACATTGACAGTAACATAAACTATTGTGTATGTTTCCAGTTTCCATTTTAAATTAGTGTTTAGTGGTTCATACAATGAGTGACTATACTTTACCTGTTGTAGAAGTAGAAAAGGGGAGAAAACACTGACAACTTGGCACAAAAGAAACACCAGAAAAAAGATCAAGGTATGCTGACAATGGCTATATCCCAAACATTGCCTGTACACATGGTTTAGGTGTAGATGTTCAAACAAATCATAAGCGGAGTAAATGTAATGTGCAAGCCTTTCCCATGATGACATGGTACATTTTAAAAAGCTTTTATACTCTAATAAATCTAAGATTGATCAGGATAAATTTTTTTTTAAGTATTTACTCATTAATAATCCAAATAGGGTGACTACAACTGCTATTGACAGGCAACATAAAAGATCAACAACTATAACTTATTTGGTTAGAAAAGAAGATAAAGAGAACATTGAGGTATGTGCTAAAAGCTTTAGAAGCATTTTAAATGTATCTGAAAATCGAATTAATCGAACTGCTCGCCAGTTTGTATGAAAGAGACGAGGAACAAATTTAACATGTAAAAAGACATATTTTGAAGTACAAATGCCGAGAGTCCCACTATTCACGGCGACAAACAACCAGATCTTATTTATCTCCTGAAATAAATTTAAAAATAATGTGGCTACTGTCATGAACGTTTTAGTAAGAGATATGTTAAGTGTTCTATGTCCAAATATAAAATTGTATTTTATAAGTACTTTAATATTGAATTTGGAAACCCACGCTCCGATACATGCTGTACTTGTGCTGGCTTACGCACAGAATACAGATTGCACAAAATGAGAGCTAAAAAATTCTATCAGTTATTAAAGGTTCATAATGACAAAACTATTACAATATGTTTTGATTGCCAGCAGAACCAGCTATTACCAAAGTTAAGTGTTGGTGAGATATTTTACAGTCGTCAAGTGTGGCTATATAACTTTTTTTGAGAAAGATAACAAGTTTGATAAGTTCTTCGATTGTTTGGAAACCTTATCAAGACGTATTTCTATTGGGGTTCCAGAGTATTCAACGCAAATTTGTGAGGTTAGTTGGTGTTAACATAGGCTATAATTTCCTGGATCCTATTGAATGTTTGGAGCTTGAATTGAGATTGTCTCCCCTGGCAAAAAGAAGATACGTCGCTGGTCTAACTTTCTTATATAACTTGGTAAATGGGAGATAAGTTGTCCTGCCCTTCTTGTGAAGATTCACTTCCGAATACCCACCCGCCCACCCCTACACGTTCAGTGGTACTGACCCACCCACCCGCCCCTACACGTATATTGGTATTGACTGTACGTGTATGGGCGGGTCAATGCCCAACATATCACTATGCTTGGCTAGAAACACAATGCAATCGTGGATCCAATGAAATCACTTCTGCTCTATATGATTTTCTGTTTACTATGATATATTGAACAAATTTGGAAAATGTTTAGTTTTAGGTAAAGATTGGGAAATTTATAATTTCAAGACACCTAGTGAAGGATTATTGAAGAAAAAGAAACCATTTTTAATATCAAAGGCAAAAGTATTGACTTATGAAAAGAATAAAGTACAGGTAAAGACAACCTACTCAGGATCTGGTATAGAAGTTGAAGTTAAAGCCAGTGGTGCCCGTAATTTCAAAGCATTGGACAATGTAGCAAAGGTTGATTACAAGAACCAAGCAAGTCTAAAAAAACAAAATGACGTGAAAAATCTTGTGAAGTTTTTTTTATGTAAGCTGTCCAGAAGCTGAGATTTCTATAATGCTGTGTTTAGTAATACTATAAACAGCAATAATGACAATGAAGGAGCTGAATACAGTGATGAGGACAACATTTAAGTGTGTTTATATTGATCATAAACTAACAAAGTAATATTGCAACTCTTTTTTTTTAATTATTTTAAATGTAAAAATAAAGTAAACAAAAATATATAAGTGTGATTACCCTTTTTCACATAAATTGATAAAAAGGTAAATATAAATTACATACATACATATTTCATTAGAGATAGAGAGAGATATTGAGAGAATGGGGCTAGATGTAAACAAATAGACACATTGTGACTATAAATATTGTAGATACTTAGTTTTGCTCAAATTTCCAATTTTTCAAATTTAGTCATGACATTTTGAGTAAAATATGTTTATTGACTATAATGTTCAATAAAGCTCCTTTACTCTCCAAAAATGATAAGAATTTGTTTAAATATGTAGCTGCAAGTGTACGTATATAAATTTAAAAAAAAACCTTCTCCTGAAAAATTGGTTAAAAGTAGATACTGAGTTTTGTAAAAACACCCCTCAATTATATACTCAATTATTTTGTTGCCACTTTCATTTATGATAATAGTGAGACTTTATGTTTTAAAACCATTATAAAAAAATATCAATAATTTTTTTGTATCCTCATTAAAATTATATGAAGAGGATAATAATCACCCCAATATGATACCCCGATAGGAAAGTTGGGGTATTTCAGACCACCTATGGATTATAATCATAAACACACTGCAATTGCTTTATATAACATACTGCATTTTTATAACACAAATGTTACAAGCCAACTACCTCAATAACACAAATTTTATTCACTTTTCAAGACGAGAGCACGAAATCAAAAACCCCCATAGCACGAATATCAAAAACCTCTATATCACGAATTTGACCTCTATAAGACTAATTACCACGGTCAAAAACTCAGTGAGATGAAGAAATATTTCCATTTTATTCGTGTTGAAACAAGAACCGTCGTGCTAAAGAACCA